>VDFB02000007.1:38664387-38758202 GCA_007258455.2 Sequoia sempervirens | reverse complement strand
GCATCTAAATCCGTACCTGAACTGGCAACTTAGCTTAAGAGTGATAAATGTAGTTCCTATCTTTAACAAAAGATGTCATGCTAATACATATGCATTCCTTAAGCCACCTCTTTTGATGATCACTTAACACACTTTATGGTGTGAACTTAGAATGGTAAAGGAGCAAGAAAAGGATATGAACATGAATCCATTTTAATTTCATTTCCTTTATTTTTTTCATTTATAGTTTTGTGATGCATAGTGGAATGTCATTTGCAATCCTCTCTAGGCTTTTAATTAAGTGGTTTCAAACCCTTTTTACATTATCAATTCGTTATTAATATGAATAATCATATTTAAAATTAAATTTACCTGGTGAGTAAAGGTCATGCAATTGGTGTAATCATTCCATGACAAAGGTTCTGTTGGCCCTTTCATTCTTCTAATAGCAAAATGTTCTTCCTACATTTTTTAATTATATAATATTAATATTCATCAATGCACTATCTATTAAAACGTAATAACATTATAAAAAAAATCTAAAATCTAACTTAAAATATTTGAAAAAAATTATAACTATTTGATATAAATGTGATTAAGTTATATTAAATCAATTTCACATTAATAATTGTAAAACAAAAGTAATCAATAAAATATGACATTCTAAAAATAAATATTTAATATATATTTTATTTAGAGTATTAAATAAAAGTGGAATAATTGAGAGCATATTAATTACTCTTAGTTGGTCCAAAGCTTTTGGGCATTCATATATATATTTGGCAGCACACATCATGACCATGGGAGAAGTTTCCTCTCCTACTCCATACAAATTCATTATATTGTTGTAGATGATGGAGTCTAGAATCTTTTCTCCATTTTTATCGCAATCGGCTAACAAGACATCAAGAATATCTTTATGTTCTGAGTGTGGCTTTCTTCTTCGCTCCTCAATGATCTTTTTCATAATTTTCACACAATTCTCCTTGCACTGCAAAGTATCAAACAATTAATTAATAAATAATAATCGATATACTTATATTTTTCATAAGCTTCAAAATAAGACCATCTTCTTTCTTTTATTGATCTATAATAGTAAGTTCCAGGAATTTTGATTGGTATGGAGATGATTCCCTCAATGAATTTCATATATTCCATCATTAGATATCTGGTCTCTTCTCCCGGCTTGAGCCCAAGAAGATAATTTGTAATGATGTTGAAGGCCATCTGCAATAAATTGTGATAAGTATAATAAAAAAATCAATTTTACAAATAATTGAAATCTTATAAGTTTTTGAACATGTGACTATGTGATACAACTACAATCTGTAAATAAAGAAATCATGTGAATTCTATTTTTTTATTTTCTATCTTTCTGATGATGGATTATGTAATTTGATCCAAAATCTCAACAAAAAAGAATTACACAGTCAAAACCAAAAATTACACGCTACAAAGAAATCATGTGAAATCAACTGTACGTATAAAGCTTGTGGTAGTTATAATTAAAAAGCTTGTAAACGCAAATAAAATCGAAAATCCAACCGTTTTTCATTCGTCTTCAACATACATAGTTCAGCCCTCCCAATTGCTCATGGCAGTCTTAATAATATACTCAAAGTCGACCATGACAATCTCCTTAAGTTTTGTTGTGTTAATGAAGCTTGAAACTACATTATGAATCCTCTTGTGCAGGTAGCCATAAGTGCTGGCAATGGCCCCTTCGCCAAACAGATTTCACAGCGATCTCGGGCAGTTGCTCTGAAAAATATTTACCTTCATTCTGCGATATGAATTTATTTACTTCTAGATCTATTGACATCACTGTGGGGTACCCCATGTGATGGGTAGTATAAACTGGCTGGCCATACCTGCAACAACCCATATATAAACATTAAATATGTACCTTGAAAATAGTCTTATTAAAAGATTTATATCTACTTCAACCCAAAATAGACTCAAAAGTTGACAAAGTGAGTTAAATATGTAATCCAAAATTGACTAAGAATATTGGTAATGTAGGTACTTAGCCTTTCTTTTGTTTGCATAAACCTAACAAGATTTGGATCTGCCATCAATAAAAAATTGGAGTGTTTCACTGATCACAGGCAATCCAAAACTTCCAGGTGGAGCACACTTAGTGTGAAAATTCTATTGCAGTTACTGATTATTAATCTCCTATCTAATATAGATTATTTGACTCTAGAAAATTAATTCACAACAAATATTGAAAAATAACACAACTACAACTTCACTAATAAAACTCACAAGAATAAAGAAGAAAACATGCAAAATAATAAACACAATTTATTTTTGGACAAATTGTCCTTGGAAAAACCCTGAAGGGAAAACTAGTACTGCAAATGAGGAATTTTATTAATCTTCAGCAAATTAAGAGATACATAAACTGCTTGCCTCTTACTGGCAGAGCTCCGACAATAATCTTCTCTGGAAATTCTTTCCTCAATTTCTCCTACTAAAATTCCACTGCTGTTGTCCCCAACGCTATCACTATTCCCTTGCTATCACTGCAAGATTATTTGTTCTCACTGCAAATCTACTTGCTATCACTGCAAGTTTTTTTCAAGTGTGTTCTCCGAATTCCCATTGATCCCCTTCTATACTTTTCTCATTGGAAAACCAATGGCCATGATTTAATCTCAATCAATGGCTAAGATTAAATAGACTCTAACAACCCTAACTAACTGGATTCTACAAGTCTCTAGAGGAATCAATTAAATAATTACATAATTATCTGGACAACTAACTCCTATCTAGAAGTCTCCAGAAAAATTAAATAATTAATTAAATAATCTTGGGAATGGAGATAACAACTGTCTGAGATACAAAAATTAACACTCCCTCTTAGCGAGGAAGGTGTTCTGCATGACACCCAACCTATCTCTAAAGAAGATGAATTTCGCCTTCCCCAATGCCTTTGTCAAAATGTCTACTACCTGTTGATCTATAGGTATATACTATAGCTAAACAATCCCACGCTGTACACAATCCCTAATGAAGTGATATCTGATGTCTATATGCTTAGACCATCATGAAACACTGGATTCTTAGACAATTTGATGCAACTTTGATTGTCGCAGTGTATCACTGTAGTCTCAACCCTCTAACCAAACAAGGCCACCAACAACTTCCGAAGCCATATCGCCTCACATGTCACCATGCTAGCTACTATGTATTCTGCCTCTGCAGAACTCAAAGCCATAGTCTTCTACTTCATGATGTACCAAGAGACAACTCCTAATCCCAAATTGAAGCAACACCCTAAAGTGTTTTTCTTGTCCGTTGTACTGCCTGCCCAATCTGTGTCAGTATAGCCTAGATCAACCTGATACCATCACCTCGAGCATATTTGATCCCATACTCAATTGTACCACACAAATACCGGAACACATGCTTTGTCGTTGTCCAAAGCACTCTCTTCAGCTCAACCATGAACTGACTAAGAGAGTTTACTGCAAAGGATATATCTGGTTTGGTGTTGACCAAATACATGAGAGATCCAATCAACTACCTATATAAGGTGGGGTCTACATCCTTCTCCCTGGATGTGTCTATCTTCTTCCAATTTGTGATCATAGGAGTAGACATGGCTATGCAATCCTCCATCTCAAACCTCCTCAAGATTTCAATGCAGTATTTCCCTTGTCCAAGGAAAATCTCTCCATCTATCTGCCATACCTCCATGCCTAGAAAGTAGTGCATAAGCCCCAAATCCTTCATCTCGAACTCTGTTGCAAGGTCCCTCTTGCACTCCTCTATGAGCCCCAATGAACCTGTCAAAAACAAGTCATCCACATATAGAACAAGAATAAGAACCTCACCTCCAACCACCAAGTAGTAGAGGTTAGCATATGGTTCACTCTTCATGAAGCCCATTCCTTGCAAGTATCTATCAATGGGCTCATACCACGCCTTGGGAGCTTGTTTGAGTCCATACAAAGATCTCTTCAATCTGCACACGTGGGTTTCACTATTGTGTGCTACAAATCCCTCTGGTTGTTCTATATATACCTCCTCTTTCAATTCACCATTAAGAAATGTCGTCTTGACATCCATCTGATGGATCTGCCATCCCATCTATGCTGCAAGAGAGATCATGGCTCATATAGAAGTATACCTGGCCACTGGAGCAAATGTCTCCTCATAGTCAATTCCCTCCTTCTGACAGAACCCTCTGCACCGTGTTTGATCTTATAGATCCAATGTGATCCAACCACTACTCTATCTGTTAGTCTAGGCATGACCTCCCACACATCGTTCTACACTATTGAGGTATATTCCTCAGCCATCACATCTTGCCATACCTATTGTTGTGCGGCCTCCTGATAGCTGAAAGGCTCACTATCTACCAACTGACTAACTAATACCATATAGTCATCATACTTGGCTAGTTGTCTCTGTTGTCTACTACTCATAATAGAAGCTCCCACAAACTCCTGAGTAGCCCTATGTGTCTGTTGGTTCCTGCTACCAACTATACAGGATGAAGTATCAACCTCCATATCTCCTTGATGCATCTCTTGAATTTGTTGCATCTGTTGCTCCATACTTTGTGAACTCTCAGCACCTGAGCTTGTGCTTGTACTAGTAACTGTACTCGAGCTTCGTTGCCCTTGATCTGGTTGAACGATCCTTGGAGCTTCTGTTGGATGCTCACTCTGATCATCTGTTGGAAAATCTCTGGACCTCCTAAATGCCTTGTCCTCCATGAACTTGACATCACGCCTGACTATAATCCTCCTGGCCCCTGGAATAAATATCTGATATGCCTTTGAGGTTTCACTGTACCCAACAAAGTACCCCCTCTCTACAGTCTGATCTAACTTGGAACGTGTAGGCCCTGGAATGTGACAATATGGCAAACTCTCAAATATCTTGAAGTGGCTGACATTTGGCTTCTTCCCTGAGAATGCCTCCTCTGGTGTCATCTTGCCCGATACCTTATGTGGAACCCGATTCCGTATGTATACTGTTGTACTGCATGCCTCTGCCCATAAGTAATGT
Organism: Sequoia sempervirens; assembly: GCA_007258455.2. NCBI lineage: Eukaryota > Viridiplantae > Streptophyta > Pinopsida > Cupressales > Cupressaceae > Sequoia > Sequoia sempervirens. The sequence goes on along the minus strand of VDFB02000007.1, from coordinate 38,753,198 downwards.
GGCATATTCTGGTCATACAACATAGCCCTTGCCACCTCCGATATAGACCGACTCTACCTCTTAACAACCCCATTTTGTTGTGGGTTGTAAGGAATAGTATACTCTCTCTTGATTCCTTCCCTAGTACAGAACTCCTATAACTCTTTCCCTTTGTACTCGCTTCCATTGTCTGACCGAAGAACCTTTATCTTCCTGCCTGTTGAATTCTCCACAAGAGCTTTGAACTCTTGAAAGCGACTGAAAACCTCATCCTTGGTCTTCAAGAAGTATATCCATGTCTTCTTGGAGAAATCATCAATAAAAGTAACAAAGTACTCATATCCTCTAAGAGACTTCGTCGACATTGGTCCACATATATTTGAATGTACTAGATCAAGAACACCCTTGGATCTAGTGTCACTCCTTGGAAAATCTACTTTCGCAAACTTCCCCAATACACATCCCTTACATACATCATCATGCTTTGTGCTCGCCTCTAAAACACCTATCACTATCTCATGAAGAATTTTAAGTGCTCCATGATGTATATGGCCCATCCTCCTATGCCATAGGTCTCCTTGATCTCTAGAATTACTGTTCCTCATCAGTGCCTTGAGTATCAAACTGCAACCTATAAAGTCAACTGCTCCTAACTCTAATAGCTATGGGTGATTTCCAATCCTTATGCTTGATTAACACATTTGCCCCTCTAAAGAGTACATTGTAACCTTTATCCTGAAAGACGGATACGAAAATCAAATTCATACGCAAGCCTGGCACATGCAACACATCGTGAATGGGAATTGGCTTGCCATTCTCCCTTTCAAATAGAACAGTCCCTTTTCCAACTGGATTGAGCTTAAACATGTTCCCCATAGAAATCTGAATTCTAATGTCGTCCTCCTTATAACTGGAGAAGTACTCTCTAACTCCTGTCATATGAAATGACACCCCACTATCTATATACCAGACACCCTGTGAGGTTGAGCTAACCATACAAGCTATGAGTGCAAACTCATCCTCCATTCTGCTAGGGAGCTCATTTGTGCTTGTTGAAGCTATCGTCTGCTTCTTGCCTCTCTTTTCGTTCTTCTTCCTTTGTGGGCAATCGTTGACATAGTGGCCAAACTCGTGACAACCATAACACTTGACTTTAGATAAGTCCTTCTTCTCACTTTACAGATTTGATCCTTTGCTAGACCCCTTCTTCGCATTCCCCTTTCCTGCTAGGGCAATGTTTTCCTGTTCTGCCTCACTTTTCTTACTCTTACTGCTGGTTCCACTAACAAGACTAAGTCTAAGCTCCTCTGAGTGAAGTCACTCCATAGTCGATCCCAACTTGGTAAGGTGTCTCCTCCATTGATAACTTGAACAAAGACATCCCACTACTTAGTAAACCCATTTAGGGCTATCCACACTAGCTCGTCATCATCTGGTTTATCTTCAACAACTGCCAACTCATCCTTGACAAGTCTAAGTCTGGTGAGGTAACTTGTAACTTCTTCTCCCTTGTTCATCCAGGTATTCCTCAGCTTTTCTCTGAGAATCAACTTATGGTTAGTGGTAGCATTCTTGTACAAATTCAGACTGGCATCCCACATCTTCTTTGTTGTATCTAACTCTGTGACATGTGGAACGATATGGTCCTTGACACCATCAAGGATCAGCCTCCTCACCTTAGCATCTTCCTTCTTATATGCTAAGAACTGTGATGGATCTGTACATACAACTACAACACTGGTCACATATTCCTTGAAACCATTCTCTTCCAACAATAAAGAAATTTTGGCTTTCCAAACACCAAAATTTGAGGCTCCATTCAATTTGTCCTGATCTCTTAAACCCACTGAGGCCATCTCAAAAGAAAATAATAATATAATAATAAAAATAATTTTGAAGAGGTAGCATTGGGTTTTATAAACCCTCAATTTTTTCTTCCTGTGTTGAGCCTTGTCTGCCCTCAGATCAACTCTGATACCATGTGAAAATTCTATTACAGTTACTGATTATTAATCTCCTATGTAATATAGATTATTTGACTTTGGAAAATTAATTCACAGCAAATATTGAAAAATAACACAATTGCAACTTCACTAATAAAACTCACAGGAATAAAGAAGAAAACATGCAAAATAATAAATACAATTTATTTTTGGACAAATTGTCCCTAGAAAAACCCCGAAGGGAAAACCAATACTGCAAATGAGGAATTTTATTAATCTTCAGCAAATTAAGAGATACATAAACTGCTTGCCTCTTACTGGCAGAGCTTCGGCAATAATCTTCTCTGGAAATTCTTCCCTCAATTTCTCCTGCTAAAATTCCACTGCTACTATCCCCAATGCTATCACTGTTCCCTTGCTATCACTGCAAGACTATTTGTTCTCACTGCAAATCTACTTGCTATCACTGCAAGTCTTTCTCAAGCGTGTTCTCCAAATTCCCATTGATCCCCTTCTATACTTTTCTCATTGGAAAACCAATGGCCATGATTTAATCTCAATCAATGGCTAAGATTAAATAGGCTCTAACAACCCTAACTAACTGGATTCTACAAGTCTCTAGAGGAATCAATTAAATAATTACATAATTATCTAGACAACTAACTCCTATCTAGAAGTCTCCAGAAAAATTAAATAATTAATTAAATAATCTTGGGAATGGAGATAACAACTGTCTGAGATACAAAAATTATCACTTAGGCTTGTATAATTGACTTGCCCACAGCATAGCCACCCACAAACATCCTAATATTTCTGCAACTATTGTGCCCACAATATGCATAATAGCCATTATGATTCTTACAAATTTGTAGAGAAGCACCGAGTATGCACGTAACAAGGCTTGCCTTGCACTATATAACATGCCTAAGGCAACTAATAAGATGTACCAATAACTTGCTATCAGAACGAGCACAAGAAAAAAGTGAAAATTACATGGCACAGAGTTAGCCACCTGGTCTGACATCTGGAGAGGTTCTTTCAAAATCATGCTGCCTTTGGCATACTTCACTGAAAATAAAAAATGAACGTACTTTTTATTATTTTTAATGAATTAATAAATACAGTCAAATGTGCATCATGTTGGTTGCCTCGACTTTTGGTATCTATGTAAACAATTGATTTTGTTACCTATTTCTTAATTGTTGATTGTAATATTTCAATCGGTTGGGTATCTGCCCCCCTATAAACTGTAGTGCATTCATAAACTTTTTTCACATGACCAATGACTAGCGCAACATGCCCTCTGGTACCACGGGGATGATGGGGAGACTAGACCTCGTGACCTCTTGCATGCAAGAGGATGCTTTAGCCAATCGAGCTCAGCCCACCACCCCATATATTTAATTATACTTATGATTATTGAAAATAATTATTATTTAAATTTAATTATTTTTCAAATTTCATTAAATTAGATAATATTGTAATATTATCTAATTATCATAAGTAAAAACACAATAGCAATTATATTCTTATTTCATTTAGAAGCTTCTTATATTAATATTGTATTATATTTATATAATTTTGTATTATTAATAATAAGTTTTCTATTATTTTATTATTAACTATTAAGTAAATATTATGATTATAATATAATACTATTATATTATTCATATTTTTCAAGTTAACTACGAATATGATCTTAAATTATCCTTATATAATATTATATCAAATTTATATAATAATTATTGTATTCATTGTTTATTATATTATATTACATTATAATTATACCAGTATTAGGGCCAAGGAGATTAAGACTAGGGCCTCGAATATTGCAGATGGTAAGGCCCCGATGGAGGAAGCTTACAGCAAGCAAGACATTGTTTGGGAGGAGGTTGACAAACTTAAAAGCAAAATGGAAAACCTGGAGAAAAGGCTTCATGATGTCACCTGTTTCACCTTGACGATCATGCACAGATCTGCCACCACTTTGTGCCTGTTACAGAAGGATAATTCTACGGACAAGGCTGAGGAGGATGCTGCTTGCAAAGAACTTCTTAAGTTTCTCACTAAAGACTAGGCTACTATAACTCTAATCAAACTATACAACGAAAAGAAGGATTAGGGTCGCGAGATAATTGACATTTTGGTTAGGACTGGCCTTATTGGCCAACGTTTCTTTTTATTTTTTCTAGGGATAATTTCATGGTTTATATGTTTTATGTTGACTAGTATGACCCCTGGTAGTTAGTGATTAAGACTGTTTTAAATCATGGTTTCATGATGGACATTAGTATTAGTAAACTCAATGGATCGGCGAGATACGCTATTTATTTTGCCAATGCTATGTGGTCAATGGTTAGATTATCCATGGTGCTTACTGATTCTATGGTTACTCTAATGGTGATATCGTTGTGGTTTTTGATATAGTCTAGTTAAAATATTTGTTTTGGTGTTTTGACCTTGCTGTTTATGTGTTGTTGATGTTCATTCTACTGATGATGGCCTTTTGGGCTTTGTACTAAAAGGACAGCACCCTAGTTTTGCTACTTTTTATATCAAAATCATAATTATTATATAAATTTAATTATTTTTCATTAATTATTTAATTAAAAGTTAAAATAGTAAAATTTATATTATATTATACTTAAGATTATTATTACATAATTATTATATAAATTTAATTATTGAATTAAAAATTCATTTATTAAATTTTATATTATATTATACATATTATTATTTAACAAAATCATCTTTTACATAATTATCATTTGTTTCTTTCTTATAGATATATTATATTATCATTTTGTTTTATTTATAATTTATTTAATATAAAATAATAAATAAATTATTATTTAGATTTATCTTATATTATTAATGTCTAATAATATTTGATATAATATAATAAATTTATATTATATTATACATATGATTATTTAACATAATTATTATAATTTCAGAGTTGTTTAAAAATTTGAAATTAAATACAAAATTATCATATAAATTAAATATTAATTTCAAGATAAACATCAAACTTCCATAAGCTCCCATACCTAAGATATGTCAAGTGATTTGGAGAGTCATTTACTAACCCATCTCCTTGCTCAGTTACAATCTAGATTTCCTTCATTTGGGATGTGAATCTACACCCAATCATATTACTTCACTAATTTGTTGAGTAAATAACTATTATATATTATTCAATTGAGCAACGTATGCCATCTCCAAACGTCCCATTCGGAATCAGTCACCCACCCAAAAAGCACACAATGAAAGCAATAACTTGCATGATTTAATTAATTTATATAGATATATAAATCAGTCTGCATTTATATTTAACTTTATTTATAAATTATTTCTTGAATACTCTTTGCTTGTGCATTTGTAACAGTTGTTGGTGCATACATTGTGCAACCAAATTTTGAGTGGATTTGCACACCTAGGTAAATCTGGTTTAGGTGCCCCTCAAGCAAGGGCAATACCAAATGCAACCAGTTCATATGGCACGGTGCATCTTGGGAGACCACATGTTTGGATAGATGTGCACCTAACCAGCTCTGTATTTCACATATGACGAGGATCATACCAACCAAATAGTATTTACAGTAAGCAAGAAAAATAAAGTGCATTATCAGAGGCATACCTAAGTATCAGATTTGATTCAAACATAAATCAGTCGCTCTATTCATAAACTACTGGAGGACTCAATGGGGTAATGTGCCCTTTTGTCACATACAAATATTCTATATTACAAAACAATAATGAACTGGAGGTCAGGTGAATTGAGTGCATGGGTTTAAATTTTAAAAGAGACGACAGTCAGAGATAGGAGACAACACTCACAATATGATAGTGTTGCCCATAGAAGGACAATCCAAGCAAGGATGTTAGAACCTTATCCACCTATTCACCTGTTATTGGCCCTGCATATGCGACGAAAACCTTATTAAGAGAAGAAGTTTCTTTCAAAGCCATCACCTGTGTGAAAACACTTCACAGACTTGTTGAAAAGTCTACAAGTATATCATGACATAGATGACAGTGTTCTGAAGAGTTTCAATGATATATTAAAGGCAGAAAAACTGTGATTAGATGGGATAATAGTGGTGTTGACAGTGACGAGAGATTAATGACAGTCAGCATCAACGAAAGCACATGCCAGTAAACAATTATGATATACAATAGAGATAAAATTGTGCTATGCAAAGTCATTGAAACTAACATAAGGATTCATGCATGGATAGGGCTAGCGAATGTTTCAAGGGACCATAAAACAATGAAATGGGCAGTGAGATAGTCTTAAAGGAGGAGAAGATACATGACAGAGAGTCATATTTAGTATGACAGTCAAAGGAAGAGACAACAGATAAAATATGACAATGCTCAAAAGTGCCAAAATAAATTGGGAGGGTAAGATGATTTACTTTGTTTCTAGCATTTGCAAGATAATAAACGAATATCCTACAATTTCAAGGCATTGTCAAAAACTCCACTGCAACAGTTATGCAAACAGTAACCAAAACTCTAGGCTCATGCTATACAAACAAAACCACAGTAACCACTGACCTTAACAAAAACACAGTCACCCAGGTTATAGAGGACTCAATCCACCCGAGCTTGCATATAATGAGCCTTTGCCATCAAAATTATCTCCTCGCTGTCATCCCTGAGTTTATCAAACCAATCAAACAACGAACGCCCACTTCAAAATAGTAAATTCATCAAAACAGGGTAAGGAAACAACAGAGAGAACTCGAAAGGGGCGAGAAAAAAGAATCATACCCATCATTGCCGTTGGTTTTTTTCCTCTTATTTTTCTGCAGCAGATGGTCAAAACAACATCATAAAAATGTAAATGAAGTGATCGCCACAAATGATTAGCATGATATTCACAAGCATTTACACTAAAAGTTGAAACCCCTGTTAAACCGCCCATATTAAAAACTTGTTCTATTCATAAGAGAGGAAATAAGAAGCGGAGCCGCTAAAGCTTGGAGGAAAAACTAACCGTGTCCTGGTAGCGCCAGGGCCATTTGCTCTGCGCCTCGGCCTTGGGCTTACCTGCAGAAGCACCGTTTTCTTTAGCTGCCTTTGGCTTAGCGGCGGAAGTGCCATTTTCTTTAGCGGCGGTAGCGCCATTTTCTTTGTCAGTCTTTGGCTTAGCGGCGGGAGTGCCATTTTCTCTAGCAGCAGGGGCGCCATTTTCTATAGCGGCAGTGGCGCCATTTCCTTTACCAGTCTTTGGCTTAGCTGCGGGAGTACCATTTTCTTTAGCGGCCTTTGACTTAGCAGCAGGAGCGCCATTTTCTTTAGCGGCGGGGGTGCCATTCTCTTTAGCGCTACCATTACTAGTTACAGCTTGGCCCTCAACCTTCTGTTTTTTGGCCGACGAGACCGCAGCTTCCAGCTCTGCTATGGACTGTCGGGCTCTCTTGGCAGGTGACATTGTCGGGCGTTGAGAGAACCCCTAGAAATGCAATAGAGTACAGGAGTGAATGAATGGCTCTCCAAGCTCAACTCAACTCAACCCCCTCTGTAAAGAATGCCCGTATAGAGTTTTGGTGGGGTGAGTATATAGCGGGAGGGAAGAAGTGTTTTCTACGATTTCAAAGTGAACCCAGCGCATTCCTTTGCCAAGAGGCTCACCACTAACATCACTGGTAACAGTGAAGGACCCCCCGGCTCGTCATCATTGTGCTTTGTAGTCACTACTTTCTCTGCCACCAGGTAAACAGAGTAAAACCCCACTCCAAACTGCCCAATCATGCTTACATCCGCCACAGCTTGAAAAGCCTGCACGAATTCCTTCCTTCCCGATCTCGCAATTGTGTCCAAATTGTTCACCAGAACTGTGTTGCAAGAATCCCAAGTTATTGTCCACCCATTTGCACCCATTGGCAGACTCAAATTTTCCCGGGAGCAAGTCTGAAGAAACTGCCGTAACATGTATTTCACAACTCTCGAAACTGTTTGTCATCATCCAATCTTCGCCCGATCTTTTTGTCTTCCACGTTTTCTTTTTTAACAAACACGCTACCACCTTTTTGTATCGTTATTTTGTAAAAACCTATTTTAAATTCCATTGTAAAACGTGTCTCAACGTAATAGAACTTTATAACTAGCAATTGCACCTTGGTGTGCAATGGGTATCCCGAAGAGGTGTGGAAGGTTAATTAGAACTAGCTTAGTTATATTATTCAATAATATACCTAAATAACACCGAGAGATATCTTAGTGAAGCATATAGATTTTTGAGAGTATATTTTATATTAGTAATATATGTATTTTTATTTTATGTATACATTATTGTTTGCATTTTATTATTTAAATTATTTACTTGTAAGTTGTGATAGTGAAATTTATATTAAGTTAAATTTATGTTTTTTTGGTATGAAATGAAAATAAATATAATTTAATTTGGAATAATAAATAAATTTAGTATAATGTTTTATATATTGCTTTATTTTAACTTATAGTAATTGAATATGTGTTATGTATATTTATTTTAATTTATAGTAATTTATAGTAATTGTTTATATAATGGTTTAGTGTAAATTAATTATATTCAAATAAAGAAGAATGGCATTTTAGCATCTTGTCTTGCTTTTTCCTTTAGATCTTGGTCAAGGTGTTTAAATTGATGTCTATGTTAGAAGTTATTATAATTTTTTATTTTATTAAAATTAAGGGAGAGGACCCTATCATGGGACAGGGTCCAATAGCTGGTATAGTTATAGACATCCTCAGTCTGGGGACCACTATTGGGCAATAAAAGTGTCAATAAATTTACACTTAGTATCCAACTACCAATCCCTTCAATTCAAAAAATACACAAATTGACCAATCATGTAACGCCACATCAGCATACCAATATTACATGACTTAGTTACCCACTATTGGTGCATCATTTTTTTTGGCTCTTTTTTTGTGGTTTTTGAAAAACACCCCCAAAACTTTGGAAAACGTGTTGGAATTTTCCCCAAAAGTTTTTTTCATACTACCAACTCGATGGTCAAGGGACGTGGCCCAAAAAAAACCCGACTCAGACGCTAATGACGTGGAGCAGAGGGTCAGAATTACCCTACCCACGATAGGGCCCTCTCCCTTACTCCATTATCGGCCCACATGCCAATTGACATCACATAATCTAGGCCAGATTTGGCTAGATCTGACAAATGGGCCTTCCTTCAGAGTATTCAGGGACTGAGGTGTCTCTCGCCGCCATTGAGCACAGTGACAGAGTATTTAAGACATAATAAAATTAGTGTCAGATCAGACAAATTGGCATAGTAAGATTTTGAGGCTTTGGTACAGATCCCGTCAGTAAATTTGAAGAGGGAAAGGTGATGATAAGAAGTGTCCGTCAGTAAATTTGAAGAGGGAAAGGTAATGATAAGAAGTGTCCTTAGTAAGCTTCTTTATTGAGAATATTGGAGGCAGTTGGTATAGTATATTCGTGCGAAGATTGGGAGCTGAGGAAGAGAATTGAACGAAATACATCCGAGAGGACAGGTGGTTAATGATGGTTGGCCTTTTCATTAATGAGCAATGGAGGTATATTGATCTATTTAACCAAAGTTTGGAAACCGATAGACACACAGAAAGATGGATACGCTGATCAAATTGTAGAGCTCAAAGCAAGAGGGAGCCTTCCTTGGCTTCATTTCAGAGTAGAGGTTGTCAAAAATCTACTCGAACAAGGACATCCTCTGTTTGGAAGCCATGAGAATGGTGTTGGGGAGGAAGTTCTATTTTTTGTGGGAATTGAACCAGAGCAAATTCAGGGATTTCGCCTCATTTTCTGGCTTCCCTATTGGATCTAAATTTGCCAAAGGTTCGTTGCCTAGTTCTCTTGTGAGTGGTCTTCAAGCCCTCCATCCTGTTGGATGATATCGACATCATGGCTCTTGCTCAGCCTGGAGTGGGTATCCCATTTCCAGATGATGTCGAAAGAATGTTTCGGCTAGGAGTAGAAGTCGACTAACACCCGTTTGTATTGGGCTTAAGCGATGACGAGTTGCATCATCACAGACATTGGGCATCATTGAGAGCAACATTTTTGGGTCACTGCCTGGGTCTAGACAAATTTGCAAGAATCGACTGGTGCCATGATTTCGTAGAGCTTGTAGGCTCGGGGGATTTCTATGAGGAGGCTAACTAAAGTCTGTTGATAGAGTTTGTTTTTTTTCGTCAAATTTTGTGAATTATGCCCTGTGTAAAGAATGTATCACCTCTAATAGAGGAGTGAAATTTTGTTTTGAAAAATATTGTATGTAGATGGAAATGCTCAAGCATTGGCTTCTCTACCTCGGGGAGAAAAATGATGCAAACCCTTTTTTTTATATTAATATAAATAGCAGAATACAAATGCAATACCACACAATAAAATAAACACAGAGATGGATATGGAAAACAACAGATCTTTTATTGAATTCATAAATTGAACTCATACATCAAGGCACAAGGCCAAATTACAACAGATTAGATTTTACAATTTGCAAAAGAGAAACTTCACAGATCAAGAGATGCCTTACATCAACAAAGGTATGTGTATTTATCCACATCCAAAACCCTTTACCACCCCGTAAAGATCAAGACTAACCTCTAAATTGGGTGCATTAGTAAGATTGTAACTTATATGCTCAATGTGGATCAATTCACAAACGGGATCTTCGGTACAACCTATGTTTTGAACCAGGTCACACTTTTTCCGTTGGCCCCAAGCTGATTTTACCTTCTGAGTGGTCCAGCAAAGATTCCAAAATCAAACCTATGCCACTGAGGTGATAATCCAGCTATCCAACAGCTTAGCCTAAAAGTGCAAATCCAACAGACGAAAGATATGAAGATTGAATCTCAGATCAAGGCACGTACACAGATTCCTTGGATGACACTCGAAATCTTTTAAGGAAATTGAATGGCTAGTGAGTTTTAAATGATATAACAAATAGATCCATCTCTGACAAAGTCCCATCTATGATCTGAGCTACAAATATGATCTGATTATTACTGCACTATTCAGATTGTTTAGGTTAGTGAAGAAAATTGTGGCAGCTTCCTCTCTATCAATAGGTACACCGTGCATCCCTTTATGCTAACGCATGGGCACCTGAAGATCTTCCTAAACATACAAAAGAAAATCCAAACTCAAACCCCTAACACATACACCTAACCTGCAAAACAAAGAAACAAGAATATTTTTGTTGATTTAGGATTGCCTGTAGACCAAGGATGCTCCTGCATTGGACTTCAATGTGATTGTTAGGATAATTTACCTTCAATATCATAATGGACACGTTTCACTCATAAAATAATTAGAATAGAAAAACTTTAGGTTCATGAATCATAATGCTTCTTTCAATTTAACAGTTTTCCAAGTGACAAATTTTTTTCTTAATGATTAAAATATAAATGATCACCTGCTATTATCTGTAGATTACTGAAATAAGACTAGTTTTCCTTCAAACAAAAATGGATATATTGTTTGTTAAAAGATATCTAGAAAGGTGAATGAAACAAATTATTCAATAATTATGAAGCACGCCAAAAGCAAGGATGAATAACAGAATCCTAACTACCAATTCAAAGAATCCTAGTTTGCAACCTCATCATCCTTCGCAACAAAATTTCGCAAAACCTGATTGGCATTTCTGTCATGTCAATAAACTGGTAAATGTTTGTGGCACTCTTAAAAATACTCGGTTCACTCTCATTTTGAACTCACAGATTCAAAATGTTTCCTTATGTCTTTAACTGAAGAGAAAATCAATAATAGATAATGTCAGCTCAAGCTGTTTGCTAGGACTCTGATTTGAGGAACCTTGAAATGGTGCCCGCTGCGAGAAAAATAAAGGAGAAAATTTAAATAACACGCTTGTGATAATCTCCCCTTTACCCTTCTAATTTCTAACACTTTTCTGAATTCTTATCTACCATTGTTAGCCATCCATGTCTTCCCATTTATCTTCAACCGTAGTTCCATTGTTTCATGAAAAATATTCAAGGTTTAAGTTCTATTTGTTTTTTTAGTATAAACTATAAAATATCCATATTCTATGGCACCTAAATTTTTTCAGTAGCCAGACTCTAGAGTAATTCACTCCCTTGAGTAATTTTTTTTAAAAGCTCTCTTCAATTGCACAATAAGTACCTATTATTTTATTTTTCTGGGCATATACCGTACTATTTGCTTGATTGTCAGTGTTGTTTTCTAAAAGTTATGTACATGGTAGTTTCTAGCTCAAGTGATCAGGAAATGCAGTAAAACAAAATGTAATACACGGTAGGTTTTTCATTCTTAAAAATACTGAACCAATTCCTTCTTTAGAACAAAAGTCAGCTTCTTATTACAAGTAATACAAACAAATTGATAGTAATCACTATCTTCAAGGAAATCACAGAACACTCCCTGTTTATGGGACTATTCGAATTAATCTGTCTTTGGCTACGAGAAAGGAGACTTACTGGATCCCTCCGTAGGTAGGCTGGATAAAAGCAAATTTTGATGGTGCTGCGAGGGGTAATCCAGGGCCATTAGGTGCGAGCTGCATGGTGAGATATTGGAAAGATAATATTTTGGCTTTGGATTCCAAGAAACTAATGGATGAGACAAATAATGAAGCCGAAGTGCAGGCAGCATTGTTAGCACTGAAAACTTGCAGGAATGGGGATTTCAAGCGAATCCATCTGGAAGGTGATTCGCAAAATATCATTAATGGCATTAGGAAAGAAAGAATGCCAAATTGGAAACTAAGTAAATACTTAGGCCCAATCTGGCAACTATTGGACGAGCGTGAATATTTCCAAATCTCGCATGTGTATAGGGATGGTAATTCTCTGGCCAATAATCGGGCCAACTGGGTGCTTGAAAGAACAGAAATGGGAGCGGGTAGTTATTAGGATGTCATTTGGCACGAATCAGGGACATAGGTATTATTTGCAATCAATGCAAGATCGTCGTAATCTTTAGGCAGGGCAGCAAGCTTGAGTTAGTGGAGCTTCTGGCAACATTCAAGCGTGTGGCTCCAGCAAATCACCATAAAAATCGACACCCGAATGGTTGCGATACATCTCAAACAATGGAGGCGACATGGGTTAAGGGCAAGTGATAGGCATTTCGTGGGCGGCTTTCAAACAAGTGCCTCAAGAATATCTTTAAATGCCATTCACCAATGGCTCTACAAGCTGCGAAGATGGTATTAGGCGAAGAAGTCCTGAATTTGGACCACAAATACAGTACAAATTTGGATTTAGCTTCGTTGATTTTGGCATGGTTGTTGGAATTTGAAAACAGTGTATGGGCTAAGAAAATAATGGAATCCTATGTCTGGGAAAAGTGGAGAGTTGATATGAAAAATTACTTAGACATGGCAATGCAGGGAGGGGGGCTAAAGACCTAGGGAGGTTGCTGGCTGAGACTCTACTACAGATTTAATAGTCCCCTTCTCCCATTCCTTCTCTAGGGAACATCGATGAACGAAGTTGAGCGGCGTGGTCAGGCGGTAAGGAGTTGCTGCAGAAAGGGGAACCAAAGGAATTAGAAGCGGCTGTGCAGTAAGGAAGTAACAGTAAACTCTAATCAAGAGTTTTTTTTGGTATGGCGAGTCTGTTTAGTGGATTGTTTTGTAATTTTGAAGTTAGACATATAACTATATAAAGCTGTGCATATATAATCTCTGTTAATATTCTGTAAAAGTTGCTGCGAGTCTGGGTAGCAGCATTTTGTATAAATTTTGTCTATCAACTGTAATTTTGCTGTATTGGATGCGCTGAGCATATATTATAACATTATCTGAACGGTGTAACCACCGGTGTGGCTCCCTTAATCACATTCATAAATTACAAAATAAAGGAAATTACAAAACAGTAATATAGAAAAGATGGAAGAGAGAATACCGCAGTCATGTCATCAGTGAAATAAATATCATAGTCTCCTTTGAAGAAGGGGAAAGGATCTGCAAGCCAGACCATGTCAACATCATTATACATGACTTGGTAACCAAGCTCTAGTATTTGCAACAGGTGACGAGGTCTGCGAGATGTGAAATTGAAGAAGCCCTATACACAAGGAATCACACCATTAAAGAACTACACAAGTTTGTCAAGTCATGCAATTCTACAAGAAAACCTAATTACAAATTTTTTATGTGAAATTTGAATGCATTAAGTAAAAATGCTAAGATAGTTTAGAGCCTACAAAAGAGTAATGCTTCATGCAAATCTTCAACCAAACAATGTTCTACAACACAAGAAATGGGTACCTAATGTATGGATTGTTCAAAGATTGATAACAACGTCGGCAACAGCAGAAGAGATTTACAAATCTGAAACCACTGTTGGCCTTGGCTATTTGTTCAATACTACATTACAAAAGCAGAGATTGCTCAATTCGATTTTATGAAAGGAGACAGTTACCGTCTGAAAGGAAATTGAACGAGGGATGCACCATCAGTCAAAAAACAAACAATGCAAACAATGCATTTGTTAAAGAAAATACAACTCTGTCAATCTGCTAGTGAAAGAAAGGTTACCGGATTTCGCAACAGCAAGAGTACGCTTTGCATGTAATTGCCAACAGTTATTGTGGATTTCGCAACAGCAAGAGTACGCTTTGCATGTAATTGCCAACAGTTATTGTATGCACATTAATGATTCCGTTTATAGGGAAATTGTGGATGTGGCGGGTTTGAAATTTATTGAATTCCCATTCTTTTTGCAACAGTCATCCACGTTCATGTTAGTTGCTGAACATGGTAATACATGATTGCCTGTATTCCCGGCATAAAACAACCACGTTATTTTGCTTCATTCCCTTTCTTATCTATTATTTGCGGAATAATAGACCACGTAGACCATGCTATCAACGACCAAGATTTTCACTGCAGCCGAGATTTAATCACTAGTTTTTATGTAAACGGATGCCTCTGATTGTAGTGGTACGCCTCTCGGCATAAAAATAATTGGTTTATTTTTTGCATACATTTGTGTAGGCAAGGCATTTAGAAAATGATGTTACTTATGTAACAAAGCTCTCAATTGAGAAGTGATAACTTCAAATCAACTATGCATCCACGTACAAGGATCCAAACATGACTAAAACAAAACCTCTTAATCAAACTGATAAGCAAGCTATACAACTAACAAGGTCATGTTTGTTTGCAATACAAAAAGAGGGAGAGGGAGAGATAGGGATATAAAGAGGGAGAGATAGAGGGGGGAAGAGAGAGAGAGAATAAAAATGGAGATAGAGATAAGGAATGAAAATAGAGATGGAGAGGGAGAGATAAAGAGAGAGGAGAGAGGGATAAATAGAGATGGAAGAGATAAATGCATAGCGGGAGAGATAGGGAGAGAATGAGAGGGGGGGAGATAGAAATAAGAAGTGATATGTAGAGAGAGAAGGAGGGAGAGATATAAAGGTAGAGAGAAATGAAGAGATAAAGAGATAGAGATAGAGGGAGAGTTAGAGGTAACTCAATAAATAGAGAGGGAGAGAGAGGAAGAGATATACAAAGGGTGATATAGGGAGGGATAGGGAAAATAATAGAGATATACGGGGAGAGAGATAAAGAGACAAGGAGATAGAGGTAGAGAAAGATATGGATAGAGAGAGGGAGATAGAGCTAGAGAGAGGTATAGAAAGATAGGGGGAGAGAGATAGGGAGGGAGGGAGAAATGTGGAGTGTTTGTATATATGAGTGAGAGAAAGAGATGTGGAGAAAGAAAGATGGAGAGGGAGATAGATACATATAAATAAATATATAGAGAGGGAGAGAAACAAAGAGAGGAGAGCTCAGAGAAGAGAGATATAGAAAAAGGGAATGGTAGAGATAAAAAGAGGGAGAGATTGGGTTAAAAAGGAAAGATTGAGAGATAGATATAACTTGGGAAAGATAGAAGGGGTGAGAAAGATAAATATATATGGAGAGATGGAAGGAGAGGGGAAGAGGGAGAGGGAGAAGTAAAGATAGAAAGAGGGAGATAATGAGTGGGGGAGATGGAGAGATAAATGTAAAATATAGTAAGTGATATATAGCGAGAGATATAAAGAACAATATATAAAGAGAGAGATATATAGAGAGTAGGAGAGATGAAGGGAGATATTAAGTGTATAAGAGAAAGAGATAGAGATAATCAAATATAGGTAGAGAGGGAGAGGGAGAGGGAGAGGGAGAGGGAGAGGGAGAGATGAGAAGATAGAGATAAAGGGGGCAAGAGTGAGTGATAAATGAGTTTATAGAGACAAGTAATAGAGAGAGCGAGAGAGAGGGGGGGAAGAGATAGAGAGATAAAGATATAGGCAAGGAGAAACAAGAAGTGTTCCCTCCCTTTCTTATTCACTCTCTTTTCTACTCTCTTCATCTTTGTCTCTTTCTCTCTCCATCTACCCCTCGCTCCCTCCGCCTCTCTTTCAATTTTTATATTTGAAATTACTATATATATTCAATTCATATTAAATTATATTTATTATTTATATCATATAAGATAATAAATATTATTATAATACATTTTTATATATAAAATTATGCATAAATAAATAACATATTTATAAATATTTAATATATAATATTTTAATAAAAAATAACTTTATAATAATTTAAATAATATTTAAAATTTATATTATATAGAATATAGAATAACAAATAAAATAAATTCATTACATATTATATTATATTTAATAGTTTGTATAATATAAGATAAAAATATAATTTTATATATAAAATAAATACATAATTTACATATTTATAATTTGTGTAATATAATATTTTAATTAATAATTTAATTTTGTAATAAATAAAATATTATTATAAAAATATGTTAAATAATTTATATTATATAAAATTAATTAAAATATAATAATATAATATTAAAATAAATTAATTACAAATTATATTATATGTAAGAATTTACATAATATGAAAAGATTAAATGTGTTAGATGACTTCATTCTTCTTCTTTTTTTTATTGTTCAACTTTAGAAAGAAAGCACTAAATGTACTTGAACCGGTATTATTTCCAAAATAATTGCTTTTTCTCAGGGAGATTTTATGCTGCAAAGTCCGTGATTGAAACAAAAAAAAATACTTTTACGGTGAGTGTTGCGAGCAAAGGCAAGAAAAAATTGAACGGTCAATGAAAGTTTAATCATCTTGCATCCCTGGTGCAATAAACTAAACCATTGATTTAATATTTTAGTTTGGGTCCAGATACAGTAGAAGAACTTCTCGAGCGCCACGTCAAAAAGCCCAAGAAAAGGAAAGAAGAGGACAAAGATTTGGTCCGCCACCGGCTCACAAGCACAAAGCGAGCAGCCCTGGCTCTTTACTGAGAATATTTAGGGCATCACAGTTTTTCGTGTGGCCAAATGAAAAGGGAGTTCTGTGGAGGGATATTTTGAGGGCAAATGCGAGGCAAGAATTTGAGGAGGCACGATACGAGAAGGATCCCGAGATTATTGCGAGGCTACTCATCGGAGGGAAAGATGCGGTAGGGATAAGTAGACGCAGCTATTCTTCAGCGTAATCAGCACGTTTCCACTCACCTGACTTCCCATTATCTTTCTGCTTTAACCAATCGATGGTTGGCATTTACCACACTGTCAACCAGACCCTCTCGATGCCTATAAACCATTGATTGACAAATTGAGCTCCAAAAGTTCAAATAGGGACACGCCTTCGATGTAAAATATCCAATGCAACAAGAAGAGACAAATTATCATATTTTTTAATTAATTTTTAAATAATGTAAAAACTAGCGATTGCACTTTTTGTGTGCAATTGGGTACAACGAATTTTTGGTTGGAATATTTATATTGTTTGAAATGGATCAACCTTAGTAAATTTGAAAAATATAAGTTGATAATTAATTCCTATATGTGGCAAGTGGTAATTGTAAATCTTGAGCACTTGTTGTATAGTTGTAAAGGTATTTTGTTATGTCATTTTGAAATTATTATTTTGAAATGCAACTTTTTTTAATTTGCATGTAATAGTGAACATATTGGTTGAGTATCGAATTATTTTGTAGTTTTGGATACAAAATTGTGTTAAATGACTTGAATGATGTCTAATACACGTTCTCCTTATAAATGTGTATATAGTATGTGATATAATTAAAAGAAATAGAAGTTCCAATATATTGTGATCAAGGCACTTTGCCTTGTGATGGCGCCTTTTGCTTTAGAAATATATATACATACTTTGTGCTTTTGGTATCATATTGGAGCCTAGTTCTTGACTTTAGCTTTTGATCTATAACTCTTTACTTGACGCATATGTGTAAATTTCAAAAACAAATGGCATCTTCACTTACATATAATTAAGAAAGGGGCAAATGAAGAAAAATGGACAAATAGTAGAAGTAAAATTTAGGAGTGTTTCCATTTTGTTAGGGATTTGTAGAACCTGGTGAGCAGTGTTGATGAGGGGCTCCATCTCTTTTCATGGTTTTGCATTCCTGTTAAATATCATGACTTGTGTAAATGATCAATGGGAGGAGTGTGTAGGTAAGGAAGAAGACAAATACAATTTTGAAGATAGTAACAATTGTAATAGTTGATATTGTAGTAAATAACAAAGTGGCATACCTGTAGTAGTTGAGATTCCCTTTAATTGTATTAGATGTTTGAATTTGACAATGCTTACAAACGAATCTCTTCGTTTATTTTGTGAGCAACATATGGGCTTTGTTGAATGCATGCATATCGTTGGAATGAGAAGGTTGGGTGGATGCGAAGGCTTTGTAGATCAATAACTCTTGAAATAGCTATAAATGTCAATCCTTGATGATCTATGTTGCCAATTTCCACTGTGGCCCTTGGAACATTTTTTATTCATGTACAACTTGAATTAACACTCTTCATTTCCTATTCTTCTGAATTGTCGATCTTGTTTCTTGATTAATATTGTGATTTGTATAGAAAATCAATTCTATATGCTCCTTGATGACTGTATTCATCCATCAGACATACCCTAGTGACTATGTTCACATCAATTTCAGAAACTAGGATCTAACTTTTATCAATATCCTATTAGTGTTTTTCCTATCACAGTGGCGCACAACTATGTGCTTGTCTTATATTTTCCTAATAGATAGTCATCTTTGTATCCTACATGTCTTTTGTCCATGGTTCATAACCTACAAATGGACCGCTTTCTAAGATATTAAGCTTACCTAATTATGTGCAAAATATGTCTACAGCCATTCAAAAATTGGGATTTGACGTGTGACAATATCTTTTAACTGTTTCTTTCATTGCATTTGAGGACATCTCTATACCCAGCTTATGTTTTTCTTTATCTTATCACTCTCTATTTGCTGATGTTCAATCACTCGCATCAGTTTCAAAATCACCATTTACATATATGAACATAAGCTACATATACTTTTATTGCATTTTTTGGTTCACGAATACGAACACACACTCAAGTACATATGTACTTTTAATAGCAATCAGAATTCCCTCTCATTTTTAAATAACAATGATTTTACATACTACAGTACTCATAAAATTGTTGAATAATGCATTTATATGGGCACTTTATATCTATAGCAATACTTGGGCAAGAAGAACCAATTGAATCAACATCAACTACCATAAAGTGGCTAATAAAGGATAAAGTTCATTAGGGACTGTCTTGGACTCAAGAAACATGGCTAGGCAATTTGAAGCTGAACCAAGCTCCTCTGAATGACCGATGAGGCTATCAATGTAGAGAAAAAGCTATTGATGGGTGCTTGCTACTATGCTTTGCACTGGAATCACTTGATAACTACGTGTGGTTAGGGTACTTTGTTCATTTAATATAGATTAAAGTCCAGTTCCTATGGATCGCTATATCACTTTGTGCATGTTGTATTTTTGTTCTGCAAGTCCGTGTTCTATGAGAGTTTATGTTGCAAGACACCCATATGTGACTTTGTATGAGTATTGCAATTGCATTATGTTACATTACTCCTTGTGTTGAACAAGTACTATGAAACCACAATATTCGATATAGAGAAGACTAGTGCTTGAGCCTATACTGCTTTATCAACATTTTTAGTGTTCATGGAAAATGGCTTTGTTATTGGGCTTTTCTGGGCTTTCCTGCAATCAAAAGTGAAAATCATCTCTTCCTTTATTTATCATCTTGTTCCTATAGATGTATACCAAAGCAAAATGCCTAGATCTTAGATGCTTGTTAAATGCTAATCCAAAGCCATTTAATGATTAACAATATTTTTAGTTGTTGGTAACATATTTTCCTTCATTACTAATATATATAAACTAGAATATTATTATGTTAATATTGTGTGATAGGATTATTGTTTGATGATAATACTTCCTCGTGGCAATGATAGTCAAATGATATTTATATAGTATGAAGGGAAAAGAAGCACCAACATCCAAAAAGGAAACAAAATTTCAATAAAGAAAAAGGGGCACTAAGGTTAAACATTACCCTAGAAAACAAACCAGCAACAACTAGTCCTACACGATAAAACAAATTTGGACCCAAAAACCCAAACTAGAGCTTCGAACCACGTCATTTGTGGAGCTACACATGACATGTCTTTCATTTCAAATACACTTGCGTGGAGTTTACATGTGTGATTGGCCTTTATTTCCAGCGCTAATACCAAGTGGAAATACGATGGTTGGGTGAAAGGTTAAAAGGGACAAAGCAAAATAGAGTTAAGTATATTTAAGGCGGCGAAAAAATAGTGTTCAACACACAATAAGTATAAAATCCCCAAAAACTTGACAAGCAGTTGCAAGTTTTTTCTTACGAGATAATTTGAACTAAACCTACCTCATTTCCATGTGGGCATTTGGTTTTCTTCCCACCACCAAGTAAATGTTGCAGGTTTTCATTGCTTTCACTTTTGAAATGGTGCTTCAGAGCCCTCTATGCTTCGTCCCTCATCAATCTATTATTTATAAAATAAGTAAAAAAGGGAAAAAAATATACAAATTTAGCTAAAACCCTAATTACAAGGGTGTGTGTTTTTTTTCCATTACCCTGTGCAGTGAATCTGTAAGCTCAAATACCGTGGCATCATCCAACGATTTTCCTTTCCTGTGTTACCATAATCAAGTATAGTTAGAGTGTTACATTCTTCAAATTCTTCTTCATCAATTGGATCTGAGTTGAAATACGATGGAGAAAGAAGCAGTGAAGGCAGTGAAATGGCCACCATGAGAAGTACAAAGCATTAGAGATAGAAGGAAGATATAAACATATGAATATGTCGGTGCCGCGTATAATCAATAATTTGTATTTCAACGGACAGTGTTGCCCGAGGCTGTTCCAGGGAATCGTGGAAGCAAAATCTCATATGATAAATCAGGCTCTGGATAATGACAAGAGTAATTTACTAGAAAAATACATAAATCTAGACTGTAAGGGCAGCGAAGATGAGTACCTCTGTGAATACCTCTGGTAATTTACTTTACCACCACCAAGTCTTCGAAGCTTAGAAATTCATTTTCTTTGGGATTAATCCAAGCTCTTTTGCCCATTGACAGTTTAGATTGTCTGCCAAGCAATGCAAGATGATTGTAGTAATCCTGCCACTCCACTCTGCATAGTAGTTTTCTGTTGGTTGTGATAGTTGTATGGTGTATAAGAGTTGGTAGTTATCAAGGAGACCTTAAATTCAAAACTGGCGCGTTGTCTGATGATCCATAACAGTACAGGTAGTAGGTAGTAGGCGGCGGTGAGAAAAGGCAAGGAAGAACAATGAATGATGGGGATGAAAAGAATCATCTCTGAGATGACTTCAACCGTAGATAGTAAAAATCAACAGGTATAAAGCCAAACACCACAACCTTTTCAAGCATCCACCAAAATGGGAGCTTTGGAACAAGGTATTCAATCAATCAAAGGATAAAGGAAAAGGACTTTGTTACATGTATAAAGCTTACTAGAATTAGGGCTTTGGTTATATATTATCGTTGGGAATGCTCGAGTAGACATATATGGAAAATTGAAAATTTGGAAGCATAAACAAGGCACGTAAACTATTTGACAAAAACACGTCAAAGAAATGTATTCTTAGGGAATGCAATGTTTGTGGGATGGATTTTACAAGGATGCTCTCAAAATATTTGAATTAATTAAGAACTTTGGAACCTGTCCTGACACCATAAGCTTTTCTTGTGTCATATGTGCATGCAGCCATGCAGGTTTAGTGAATGTGAGTTGTACATACTTCAATCACATGGGTAACAAAGACCAGATTTTCTACAGCTATTGTATTGCATGCCTAGGGTGGATGTGTGGATCTGTCTATAGGTTTAGAGTATTTACAACAACCCTATTTTTTAATTTAGATTTTAAAAAGGATGTGATTAATGTTCTTTTCTCAAACATCTATGTAGAAGTGGGCGGGTCGTGTGAGCAAATGGTTAGAGGATTGATGAAAGATAAGGAATTAAAAAGTTCCATGGATATTGTTGGATTGATGAAAGATAAATGATATTTTTAAGGGTGAACTAGTATTAGAATAATTAATATATAATTAAATTTTTAGAATATAAATAAATTAATATATATCTATTTTAATTAATCTAGATAAACAAGTATACTAAATATTTGAACATTGAAGCCATGTTTTAAGCTCACCAAGTAAACTCAATCAAATGAACAACATTTGTATAAACTTCCATCTGGTTTACATTGAACATTTTAAACTCAATTACTTTTGCCTACTTCATGTGGGTTATGTGAATCATTCTTTTAAAATTATATTAAATGGATATAATTATTCAACATTCCTGGGAATCTTGTTACAAGAGTACATTCCTCTTTCTTAATATTGTTTTCACTATTAGTGTGCAATGGCTACACCAAAGAAGTGTGAAAGGTCAACTAAGATAAAATTTGGTCTATTTTTTGCATACATTTGGAGTACATGAGGTCCATTGGTAGGCCATTTAGTAAATGATGTTGTTTGTGCAATAATGATCTCAATGGAGAAGTGATAGCTTCAAATAAACTATGCATCCACTTACATGGATCCAAACATGATTGAAATAAAACTTCTAAATCAGGAAGATAATTGGTCTCCATTACCAAAAGAATCATGTTATGTTCGCAATAAGGAGAGAGGGAGAGAGAGAGAGAGAGGATATAAATATATAGAGGGGTAGAGAGGGAGATAGATGGATGGATAGAGAGAGGGAGACATGTCTAGAGATAAAGGGGGATAGAGGAACATAGAGGTAGAGATGAAAATAGAATAAGAGAGGAAGAGGAAGACTTGGCAATTTTCAATAACAAAATTTGTAGAATTAGTTGATTCCAAAATTTCTTTATATTGAAACTCCCTTGACTTGAAGTTCTTAGCTTTGCTTAATTTAAATAACAGTGAACTTGTTTTAGTTATAGAAACTTTGTTGATTGTGATTGGTTTAAGTTTGCTTAAACATCAGCTTGTTTTTTCAATATTTAAAATGGTAAGATCTAACTTAAATTTGGGAGCTTCTATTATCAAGAGTTAGAGCATCGTCAAACATACAAGAATAGTAAACAATCTCAATATTTTAAAAAATTGGAAACCGGTAGCTATTTGAAACCAACAAATGGTTTCAGGGACAGACAAGGTCAAATAAGTTATGTTATTAATTGTTAATTTGTTCTTCTAGATATAAATAGATTATTCCTTGTGTCACTAAATAGTCAAATCAACATCTTC
This sequence comes from Sequoia sempervirens, assembly GCA_007258455.2. Classification (NCBI taxonomy): domain Eukaryota; kingdom Viridiplantae; phylum Streptophyta; class Pinopsida; order Cupressales; family Cupressaceae; genus Sequoia; species Sequoia sempervirens. The sequence continues at coordinate 38,729,598 of VDFB02000007.1, read as the reverse complement.
ATCTAGATCTATAGTGATGGCTAGTCCACAAGATCAACTTTGAGAGGTCTATTTTGGTCTAGGTTCTCAGGAAAATAAAAAGGTCCAATGTTCCTCTTTCTTGTTTTTCATTTACACTCACAAGATGCAAAATCCTAGGAAATTTGTGGCTCTTGTTAGAAGACAATATCTGAAGAAGATGCAAGTATTTCACAGTAGGGAATTTCATCTATACCAAACTTTTGTTAGCTCCCAAGTGAAGTAATTAAAGCTTACACCTACGATGGAAAATAATATAATTTTTTATCATGTCATTTGGAGCAACTTCATTTATTGTCAACTCAATCTAACATGATGAATATAACTTACAAGTACAACATGACATTTACTGCTTCTAAGGTTTAGCCTTGTTGTCTAAGTGATCTATCTCGCTTGTTTTGTTTAGGTCTCTTGATGTACTCCAAGAGTGAAGAAAGTGGACATAAAGTTCTTTGTGTTGGAATTGATGCTATATAATTCAAAAGTTATTTGGATGAGGATTGTGATTCCCAAAGTGGTCATCTTGCCCCAAAACTCTATGGAGCCCCTACCAGCCATACATGGCACTAGGTATGCCATAACCACACACAACATAACTCACCCAATATAACTCTTCTATTTCTTCTCTCTCCCTCTCTACATATTTCTCTCCCTCTCTCCCCCCTCTTCTTTTTCTCCCTCTTCTACCTATCTCTCTCTCCATCCTCAATCTATCTCTCTCCCTCTCTCCTCTTCTCTATCTCCCCCTCCTCTACTTATCTCTCTCCCTTTATCTCCCTTCCTCCCTCTCTCTATCTCCCCCCTCTTTATCCCTCCCCATCTCTCCCTCCCTCTCTTTATCTACCTCCCACTCTATATATCCCATATGAATATAGAACTATCAAGCATGATCTCTTCATCTTTCACTTTGATTATATATATATGCATAACTGTCTATAATAATCACATCCATCAAAGCATCATGAAAGGTCGCAAATGGGTCTACCAGCTTCTCTAAAAATGTCACAACCATCTTGAAATATAGGACTATGGAGAGACCTAATTGAGCACTTTATTATCCCCCTTGAAATCCTCCTTGAATTAATATGCATGCATCGAATATTTGAAGCATGTGTCTTGCGAGCACAGTTTGCACAACACCTAGACTCTCTGGGAATCTACCTGGCATGAATCAAAGATTAAAGGGCAAACAACATAGGATTATTGTTATTGTTGTTTATCTCCCTTGAAATTCTCCTTGAATTAATATGCATGCATCGCCTATTTGAAACATGTGTCTTGCGCGCATAGTTTGCACAACACCTAGACTCCCTAGGAATCAACATGGCATGAAGTAAAGACTGAAGGGCTACCAACGTAGGAATATTGTATTGTATTATGCTCGATAATGTGGTCATTAGAGATTTTTAATGTCTTATACTTGACAATTTCATTAATAGAGATTTTTTCAGTAATGTGTTGGTTGCAAAAAAAATATTTTATATAACTAATATTAAGTGAGGTCTTTTAAAAATCAGATAATATTAGTGAGATATTTCATTAATAACATTTTGTTTCCATAGTCCATGATGTTAGTATGCAATATTTTTGGAAAAAAACTATGTGCGATTTTATATCATAATGATTTTTAATATGAGATATTTCATAATGATTTTTTTCTTTTACGATATATAAATAAATCAAGGGGTTAAGGTTTAGGTGTTAATAGAATTATTTTTATAAAAGTTAGATTTTCAATTTATAGTCATGAAAATTATAGGAATTGTATATTACAATTTTAAATAAATATAATAAGACAAATTGAATATGTATAATGGTTTTTTAGATATTAATGATAATTTTGATTTCTATGTAGTGTATTCATAGCAAATTTTGTCAAACAGTTCACGTGCCTTGTTAATGCTTCCACTGCTAGGGAGGATGCTAGCAAAGGTTAGGGAATTTGGCTTTAAACCTAACAATTTCATTTTCTTGAAAATTTCTGAAGCCTTTTCAACAAGTCCATTTTGTGCATATCCTGCAAGCATTGCAATCCACAAGACCACATCTATTTGAGGCATCTTGTCAAACACTTTATGTGCCTTGTCTATGCTTCCACATTTTTTATACATGTCTACCAAGGAAATTGCAACTACAACATTGAACTAAATTCATCATCTTTCATGCTTTGATGGATGTCCATACCATGTTCCAAAACCCCCTTTTTAGCATAGGCAGGGAGAAAGGTAGCAAAGGTTGCGAAGCATGAGCCTCATGTCTTCAAGCATAGAGAATCCAAGTAATGTAAGCAGATTCTGGATGTAAGCAAATTCTAGTGAGAGACACCATTGATAAGCGCTATTTATGTTAAGAGTATGACCCTATTTAATTTTCCTGAAAACAACCTTTTCACAACAATTTTCTCTCCCACTCTGTAGCCTTCAATTCACAAACAATTCACTTTGTTGTTGCCTCTCTAAGATCTGCATAATCAAATCCCCAGGCTCTTTTCCCTAATTCCAATTCCCCGTCTGTAGAGGCCTTTATTAGCAGAGAATATTAAAAGGAAAACAAAATCGCTAACAAATTTGTTATTCATTAACTACTTGGCACAATGTTCTTAGCTCCAGATGGAAGTTTTACCTTGGAAGTGCCATTATCGGGGTTGTGACTGATAATGATGGCATAATCTCCAGAAGCCCTGGAAAAGGAGCCACAATCGCCAACATGCTACTCCACGTTGCAAACCATAGCGCCCTCGGGAATAGATCTCAAAGGCAAGACATTCCCCACAGTAGATTGCCCTTCTTACTGCAGGAAATAAACTGGCCAGTATACATACCCTCGGCGGCAATGAATAGCTCCTTCTGCTGCCCGTAACAGAAGGGATTCCTATAGTTGACTGGAATGAATTTACACCTTATTAAATGCCTTTGATGTTGACTGGCATGTTTTAAAAGTGATGAACGGTCAAAGTGTGGAGAGTCATCTCCAGGATGGCTTCAGCCGTCAATTTAAAAAATTGGTTTGGTGCAGTTCATAGTAGGATACGCCTTCGGCGTAAATAATTAGTAAAAGAGAAAAGTGCATTAAAACAATTGGTTTATGGTGAAAACTAATTGAATTATATGAATGTATTAGTAAAATGTATGTATGTATGTACATGTATGTACAAAATTTCATATTATATAATTTTTTTTGGTTGGAAATGAGTAAATGTGTTAATATTTTATCATAGCATGTATGAGATATTTATTTTGTCAAATTCATACGATATAATTGTGACTTCGTCAAACATTAAAAAATATCTAATTCTAATTCTAAACTTCACTTAAAGACCAAATATCACTTGACATAAAAGCTTGATTAGACTAAATGAGGTGAATGACCACCCCAACTTAATTATTGTACACAACAAAATGAACCACAACTTATGTATGAAACCATATTACATTATATCATTCATATTTATGGACAAATCATCTACACTTCAAAGAAAACAAAAACAAATTATAATAGATAAAGGCAAAAATTAATATGAATTAAGCAAAAGAAAATCTCTAGAACCAAATATTAAAATATTTATTCAAATATTAAAATGTTTTTCAAGCTCTCGTGCTCTCATTATTAGAATTATACACATATAGGGGAGTGGGGCCCATAATGGAGCAAGGTCCAATAGTGGGGATAGAAGTAGTGAGGGTCCAATAGTGGGGATAGAAGTAGTCCTCACTAAGCCTCATAGTGGAGCACTTTAATACCCAATTGTAAAACACTTTTTATCCATAAAGTATGCAAAGTGACAAATCATGTGATGCCACATCAATGCACCAATAAAACATGACTTAGTGCACCACTATCGGTCTCACTTTTTTTTGGGACTTTTTGGATACCTCAACAAAAAGCATGTTGATGTGGCATTATATTTGATGATGTGGCCCTAAAACGAAATATAGAAGCACATGAGTTGCCAAATAAACTGTTGTACAAAATTGGGAGTGATTTGAAATTTCCACATAGGATTTTGAGAAACGCGAAGTTAGGGTGCTCCACTATAGGCCCCTCTCCCCTTACATGTGTTATGTTTAATGTTGTTGTCCTTCCTTGTCTTCTAGCTCTAATTTTAGGGTTCCATTTTTTTAATCTAAAAAAAAAGGGACAACCAAACATTGTAACCTAAATTCTAAGTAATGCACCCATAAGTCTATTTGTATTAGTATTAATGGAGGAAAGTGGTTCTAATAATTGTGCACAAAACTACCATTTATGGAGTATTTATTTAAAATATAAAATATTAGTAAAAGTGTCTTAATTTATTTATTTGTGCATGATAAAATTTGTGATTGTGACATAATGTTTGATTAAAAAATGTATTTTTATGTGTTTACACTCTTTTATGTAGGTTATCTAAAAAATATTAAATATTTGAAGATTTAAACAAAATTATTGAAAAATTTAGTAATTTAATTATTAAATCTAAAATAAATTTACAAAATATTGTACATTATATTAGAGTATTACAATTATTTTGAATAATTTATATTATTTTTTATAAGAATTGGAATCTTATACTATCAATCACTATTTCAAATAAAGTTTAATGATGAGTATATACATATATTTAAACATTTTAATCAAAAAAATATAATTTAAATTGTAAGAAGATTATATTACTTTAAAAAAATGACTTTCAAATTTTTGATAAATTGTTTTTATATATTTAATTTAGACAATATTTTATAAATTAAATTATGTCTTAATATTTTAAAAATGATTTTAATTTTTTTTAAAAATTGATTGACACCTAAAATTGACTCAATCCATTTCTTGCACGTTGATTCAATAAATAAAAAATTGACCCTGTTCATTGAGTAGATAATAGATGTTCGGTATTAAGGGTTAATAGAAAAGACATGCATGTGTAATATTTTTCGTATGAGAGGTGAACAACCTCCACAACAAAGTCTATCAAGCAAAAAATATTTTCTTATGTCAAAACCAAAGTTTTAATCATATACATCTCAATTCATATGACAAGAAAGCATTTTTTTTGTGTTTTTAACAAATATATTTGATGATGAATGAAAATAACTTTAAAAGGCTATATTAGTGTTTTAATATATGCTAATTTAAAAATAAGCAAAGGATTATTAAATTAAATAAACTAGTTTTGTTGTCTTATTGAGTAATATATCTATATTACGCAGAGATATTTACATTGAGTGCAAATTTACTATTTTTGTGTGAGTTGTTAATGATGTGGAAATGCAATTGTATAATTTGAATCTATTTTTCTTTTCTTTTGTATAATGGAAAAGCACCTTCAAATTCTAAACCCTACAAAATGTTGCACGACACAGAGAAATAAAGCTACACAACAAAAACACATTCATCTTGTGCATACCCTGTGGATACCTGTAGATATCAAATATAACTGTTCTGTTGTGCAGTTTTGCACACATGCCCCACTTGGAGTAGGGACCCTCTTTTCGTGATGTCTTTTGACCTTTGGTTTTATTGGATTTGTCCTTTAAAGGTCTTGAGATATTGGTCTTACTAGTTTTGGTCTTTCCTTGAGGCTTGAATGCATTAAAATTGGCTTTCAGTGAAAATCCGGGTTATGACCTGAATCCTGGATTTTCCAGCTCCGACAGATTTTCCCGGGCTCTGGTTCGTTGTCTGTTCATTCCTGAGTTTTTCGAATCCGGGTTTCTGCTTGACTCCGGGATTTTCCGGTTCTAGCGAATTTTCCCAAATTGCGCCAAAATCCCAAACTTCGTTAAAATCACGGTTTCTGCCATATCCGCAGAATTCGTGTTCATCCAGATTTTCTGCGTATCTTGGGATTTTCTAAAATTTTGTCCTGGGCTTGGGTTTCCGGAAATTCAGACACGTCTTGTCACTCATTAATGCCCGAAGTACCTTTGCTCAGACACGTAAATGGGTGGATTTAAAACCTTTTAAGCTCATTTCGATTTTATTATTCACTTGTTTGCTAATTTGGCGTCTGAGTGCATTCCTTGCTCGAGCTTTGATCATTGATTTTGAGCTGCTTGCGTGTGGATTGTTTGGAGTGTTGATTAAGGTTTTCATTGCTAGGGCGTGTTGGCTTTGTGGTTTCTTCTTCGAGCTCGAGTTTCATCTGGGTTAATCCATGGTAAGTTGTCGATGGCCCTTCCATTTGTTTACGCAATGATTGAGTTTTCTGAGTTGATTGATGATCATTTCGGGTCGGCCCATGTTTAGTCATGATTTTCTTCTTATCGAATTGGGGTTTGACCCATCTTTTCATGAAAACCTCATCACCTGTGCCATGTGTGCTTGTATTTATTCATTAGATGATGGGGGCATTCATTCGGATGGTGTTATGGGTCAAATTTTTGTCCTAAGTTCATAATTTGTTGTATCCTGTGAGGTTAGGATTTTTGATACTTTGCCCAAATCTTGTTAGGGTCGATGAAATTGTGCCGATTTACATATCCTCCGTCAATGTTAAAACAACCCTTCCCTTGGGAAGCCTCAGAGTGCTTTAGATTGATTTTCATAGATGGCATTTCAAACCCCGAGCTTAACCCTGATTTTCATGGCGGGAGCTTTATTAGTCAAAATTAGGGCATCGTTGTTTTGCCATGAGAACTCGCCATTTGAGAGCCTTGAGAACTTGCCATTTGAGAGCCTTGAGAAATTAAATTCATTTGCATTTTGAATCTTGATTGGTTGACATCAATTTTGAAATCATTCGAATCCCAATTAGTAAGGTTTTGCATGAACATTCAGTCGCTAGTTCGCGTGTTGTCTTTCATCGGGTTCCCGTGGTGTCCGTGGAATTTCCGCGCACCCGGATTTTCCCGGTTTTGGCTAATTCCGCAGAGTATGACGAATTCTGGAACCTCAAACTATCCGCGAAAATCTGTCTCGTCCGGACTTTTCCAGTTTTCCTGTCTGGTTTCATCTCTTTCGATTTCCCGAAGATAGGATTAACGGAGTAAGTGCTTAATGCTTATTTCTTGTTGCTAATGAACGAATTTCATGATAAACTTATGATCTTTTGTCCGTACTAGCGATTTATTTGACTAATGATGTTTCGGCAGCAAGAATCCGTTTGGGTCGGATTTCTCCGAAATTCCACCCCGACTGGATTTTCCCGGCTTACCTCGTTTTCTCGGATTGCTTTGTTTTTCCGGATTTTCAAGGATTGGTGATTTGTGATGGATTTCGATGGCTTTTATGATTTTGTGCTAACCTTTGGATTGGAATACATATGATAATTGGATACTCATGACATTCTTTCGTGAATGCAAGCTGAATCAAGCAAGGCTGCTGTTGGAAAATCTAAGGGTGACACGGAAGGGTCCTCTATTTTGGATGCAGAAAGATTAAGATTAGACACCAAGAGCCAGCTCCCTGACAGCAAGATATCTTATGTGTGGTCCGAAGTGTCTGACACCAATGTTGGAGCCTGGAGATACGAAGAGTTTAAAAAAAGAACAGCTCAGAAGGATTTTTCGGTCCTGAGACAGGGAATGATGAAGTCTGGGTTAGTTCATGTGGCAGGGTTTCCTCCTGCAATCCAGTGCTATGAGTTAATCCTGGAGTGTGCCCGCCAGTATGACTTCGACACGCAAAGGGTTGTCAGCACTGAAGGGAGAGTCTTGGCCAATTTCAGTCCTGTTTCTATTTCCCAAGCCTTTGACATGCCAGATTTGCCTTCTGTGTGCGCTCTGAACATGGACATGGCCAGGACATATTATGGGAATGAGCCAACCAAAGCTCAATAGATGATCAATTCCTGGTTGGAAAATCCAAAGTCACATTACTCCAAATTTCCCAAGCAATTGCACAGGGTTAGATTCAGATCAGATATTTATGATGCAATCACATTCTTGAGCAGGGTAGTAGGATTGAAGAGTGCCAGAGTACTGGAGAGTTGGATGGTCCATGTAATCAGCAAGATTGAACAAAGAACCAACTACCATTGGGCTGGGCTTATCAACACTATAATTGATAAACAGCTAAGGGATGTCCTAGAGACCAAGAGGTTCACCATGTCCTCTTATGTGATGTATGTGCTAGCTAGATTCTACCCATACAGGGGTTTGAATCCACAGGGGACATTTGGATAGGACATAGTCTATGAGATTTACCCAGAATTGCACCTAGGACATCAGTATTACCGGAGAGCCAATGATGCATTCACAATGCATATCACTAGGATGCTCCAAAATGCTGAGCATGTGAGACTGTGAGATGGAGTGAAGGAATTGATAAAGAGATATGGAGCCTGGTTCATTCAGTTTCCCACCTTCTCTTATATCAGAATTGATGGATGCCCGACTGCTCCATACAGGTTGCCTAGGTACCCTACGGATCATATTGTGTTATTGGAATTGGTGAGACAAATATGTGAATTTGATGTAATTGTCAAAAAGGAGAAGCATAAAATAGGCTTTGGTGGGGATTTCCCTCTTGGAATTGGCGTAGCAGAAGTGTGCCCTTCCATTCAATCAGCACACGCAGTAGTTGATGAGTTGGCATCTCATGGTTTCTCCTTCCATTCCAAAAGGGCAAACTTTGATATCACTGGGGAAGCTCAGAAGAAGGCCACCAAAGAGTACCATCACAAGGATGACCTAGAGGACTATTGGGCCAACATCAAAGATGATTTTGAAGCAAGAATGAAAAGGTACTCTAGGCTTCCTGTTGATGTAATTAGGCAATACAATGTCAAGTTGATCCCTGACCAACTGGAGGATGATGGAAACCTGGTACAAGACCATGCCTATGAATCTGTTAAGGACAGGTCAATCGGGGAAATAAACTGGAACGAGGATGAGGTCACAGAGTTGGAAGACCTAATGGCTCCTGTTATGAGATTTACTACTTCATGGATAAAACATAAGGTTTGGGAGTTGGAGAGTGAGAAGGTACCTTGTACCTTTAATTTGATGGGAAATCTCAATCCAATGTCTACTTTAGAGGAATCTGGGGAAGATGGCCCCAAAGGGAAGACTAAAAAGAGCTCACCTTTCAAAATAAAGATCAGAGGCCCTAAAGAAAGTGAGTCGAAACCAAAAAGAAAGCCAAAGGGAAAGAAAAGAAGTCAGGATTTGAAGATAGGCAGGTCCTCTGATGAGGAAGAGTTAGAAAATCCAGAAGAAGAGGATGTTCCTCCACCACCAAAGAGGACGAGAACAGCTAGGGGTTCAAAGAAGAAAAGTTAGGATACCTCAAAAGATGAGCCTCTGATTGTTGATGTGGAGAGTTCAGGAGAGAAGACCAAAGTTTATATGAGGAGATCCAGGACTCCTTCTCCTAAGGAGATTTTGCAAAAGATGGACTCTTCTCCAAAGTTACCAGCTGTGGAGCCATCTAGGGCTACTTCCCCTGTGCCAAGCATGCCTGAGCAAGAGACTCATCAAGAACAAGAAACCAGCAGAGAGGCGGAACCTTTCAAGGAAGGAGCACTCTTTGGTGCAGCGGCTGAGCTCGAGGTTGAAGAGGTAGAGAAGCACCCTTCTCCATTAGTCCAATATGAGGATTCTCCGGCAAATAGCAGGGGTAATGGATCACCTGAAAAAGAAAGTATTCCTATTAGAACCCCATCACCGGTGCATGAGGTGGAAATTGAAGAAGGAGATCAAGCTGAGCAGTTCCCTGAAAAGGAAGAGGATAAAACAACAGAACAACATGAAGAGGCGAAAATAGAGGAAATCCGAGTAGAATCTATTGTCCCAGATTGGCTTGAAAAGGAGATTACCAGGAAGAAGCAAGTTGTTGTTGAGGACACTCCTTTGGATTGGGATGAGATGTTGTCTAAGATCGGCAAAGGTAAGAAGAAGAAGGCAGGTAAGGTGGTTTCAAGAATAGAAAGGGATGAAGTGAACAACAGAGTAATCCACATTGCCACCCCTGCTGCAGACAAGACTAGAGAAGATGTCACTGGTGAGGATTACAATGTACAAACTTTTAACCTTGGACCAACATCTATGGAGCAAGATATAGAGGAGTATGAAGGGTCTAGCGCTATGATCGTTGGCAGATTAAGGAAAGAAACTAAGACCAAGCATGAGCTGAGAAAGGAAAATGAGAGACTTAAGAAGTGTCTGGAGGATGTAATGAAACCTCTGTAGTCTTTTCATCCATCTTCCTCTGCTACTCCTGGTTTCCTACCTGAGGAAACCATTTCCAAGATTGAGAAAATGAAAGCCTCTGCTCAAACTACAATGGATTGGTTAAAGGATGTGCAAATAAAAGGAGATAATGCAATCAAGGATATCCTTTCAGTTGGGAAAGATGCAATCAGAGCTAAGGACTTATTGGAGCATGTGCTGTCTCATGATAAGGAAGATATCGATCTTCTGTTGCAGAAATCCAAGGTGATCATGGAATATGGTAAAGATCAATTGGTTGCGGATGGGATTCTTCCTTCCTCCAGACTAAGTGAACCTTTGGAATGGTTTGAGACTTTTCAAATTCGGTAGAAATCCATGAGGAAGATTCAGAAGTGAAAGAAGTTGATAAATGGCGACCTGACTGGAGTATATGAGGGGTGCATTGCATTTTTTGAGGTTATGACAGGTAGGAGGAAAATCGCTCCTAAGTACCCGAGTCTGGAACAACTGAGGGAATGGTGGCATGATGTTTATGCTCCAGATGCTGAGAATGTCATAACAGGTCATCAGTTGGATGATGCAACGACTTATTTGGCAGTGATGGATAAGTATCAATCTCACAGGGATGATTGGAATAAGACTGTTAAGCAGTCAAAGGAGGAGATTGGCTCCATAGAATGTCGGCTTAGGATCTTTCCTTTGCCACCTATCACTGAGCTGGATAAAGTGTTTTTGAGGGTTCAAGGATCATTGGCCCAGAATAAGGATAAGGGAGGCGGTAGTTAATGCCATTTTGAGATTTGTGCTTCCCTATTATTATAGGGCATGTATTGATCCGGGCTACATTAGGGACAGTGTCTAGGCTGACCTTGATGATGTATAAGCATTTAATGTGTGCCTTATTTTGAAATTCCTAAGGCCAACTTGTTTTAGTTGTTCTTATTTTGTAAATGTTTGGCTAGGCCGACATGTCTTGAGAATTTGCTATAAAGGGCATTCTTGCCTCACTGTAAAGGGTTAGCTAGAAAGTAGTAGAGACAAATAAGAGCAGAAAAGAGCTAGAGTATTCTGTAGTAGAAGTAGTAGTCAATTTCTTGAAGCAAGTATTGTAAACAGAATAGAGGAATTGTTGCAGCATTTTGATGATCTAATACAATTGAAGACATTGTGGTTTTCCTGGTGCAATCTCTTGTGTTATTTTATCTTGCATGGTTCCTGTTGTTTCATCTTTCAAATTGCTTAAAGATTTAGGGTTTAGCATTGAGAATTAGATTAGTGTGGTGAACGATGTTCATGATCTCATATTTGGAATGTTTGTAGCAATCTCTGGTCTATACTCCCAGTAACTATCTGATTGTAGTAGGCTGGTGAAGTCAACCTGGACCATATATTTATGAGTGCTTAGTTCGATTGTGGATGAATGTCTATGATTTGAAAATCTATATACCTTAGAAGATTGCACCGTTCTTGTGAGATTGCATTGTGGGTTGATCAAGGATTGGTTACTTGAGATTGGTCCATTCCAGATATCTGTCGTTTGCATTGCTCATTCTAGGAATAGTTTAGATCTTATCATATCCTTGCACCCTTATCTTTTGCTATTTCTTTATTATCTAGTTAGATTTAGGATTTGAGATCATCATATCACTTAATTTGATAAATTGGAAAGATACAGTTTGCTTGTAGTAAGGTTCGATTGTGATTACCAACATTTTTACATATTATCTGAGTTGTTTATGCATTGTCATGACCTGACACCCGAGAGACCTTGGGGTGATTTTCAGTAATTTATTGTTGGAAATAACCTTTCAAGAGAGATAGAATATTGCATTCTGTCTGAGTTGTTGCTGTGCAGAAAACACCATCAACATGTTCCTTGATTTTGATTAAGAAAGTGTATTTAATACCAACTGCAACTGACTTACAACTCTACGAATATTTCTCAAGTAAGAATGGTAGCACATGTTGTACTTGCATACAATGGAGATTTTTCACTAATTAGTTCAAATTGAAACTTTATACAAACGAGAAAGTAAAATTAGGTAGTTCACAGAAAGCACACTATATTTTTAAAAGATGACATATAAATAATTATACTAATATACAAATTAACAACAAAATAACTATTAACAAAATGTTTCTTACAATTAACTATTAACATATATTTATTTTTAAAAGATGGCATATAAATAACTATACTAATATACAAATTAAAGATAAAATAACTATTAACATAGTGTTTCTTACAATTAACTATTAACATATATTTATTACAAAGATATTACAAAATTTTAAAAAAATTGAAGCTGCACAAATTATCTAATGTCTAATTTCAAAGGTGTTTGAAGTCTTCTGCAATGTCCTTGCCCTTGTCCTTTGAAATCTTTTTTATTTCTTGATTCCATAATATTGAATGAAAACTTCACTATAATCCATAATCAACCTATTTGTAGGTAATGTTTCTATGACATGTTCAATGATGCGGTCATTCACAATGTCAATAAATGATTGACCATAAACCTTGGAGTTGTATGTACAACAAAGAACAATGTATGGGTAAGAATTAGGCCAATAAAGTAGGATTAAATTAACTAACTCTATTTGATTATCACCTTCGAACACATTTTGGTAGAACGTCCATGCTTCCATTTGAATTTTAAGCTCCCCAATAATATAGTTATCTTTCTCAAGTTCAACCCCTCATCCATACCAATATGATTTATCATCCACAAAACTCAAAAAGTGTTAATTGTTGTAAGAATATATTTAATTTCTTGAATTCTTGCAATTCTTCATTTTGGTTGGTCGAAATAGATAACATCTTGCATGGCCACCAAAAAATTATGATTTTTTTATTATGATAAATTTTACATAATAATATAAAATATAGTTCAACTTGAATTGGAAAAATGGAATATAAATTCACTTAACTTCAATGATATACACCATAATTTTGTTGATCTTCAATAGTATAAGGTTGCACAATTCATCATCATGATGTTAATAACGAATTATAATTAAAAAGTCTAATATAATAGATTCAAAATACCTTACAGATAGGAGTTGAAGAAAATTCATTTTTAGTATTAATTTCAAATAATGAAGCATGTAACTTTGTAATTGTAAAGTGTTGTAAACTGCAACTTTCATTTACAATTTTATAATTAATTACAAATAATTGAAAACATTTGTTTAGAATATTAGTTTATTTATAAGGCTTTAAACCTATGCTCTTTTGCTTTTCTATTTGCAATTTGTTTTCCTATCTTGATTTTTTCATATTTGTCGAATGTGAATGTAGGCATAATATGAAGTTCTTGTATACACTTTACACTAGAAATTCTGACAAATATTAATCATGTTCTTTTAGTTGGGCCTATATTGATAACTACTTTTTGAAGAGTTAAACCTTGTGCTTTGTGTATTATAAGTGCCCAAGCTAATCTTAGCAGTATTTGCATTGAGCTTCCTCGTTGGATTAGTGTGATTGGAACTATACATGGGTGTTGATTGTCAAAAGGTATTCTAGAGTAACTGTCAAATTTGACCAATACATATGTTGGTGGTTGTGGTGGCGTCATTCCTAGTTTATATATGATTTGTTGAATGAATCCAAGAGCTCCATTTACCAAGCCTTCCTGTATGCATAATTTTTTTATTAACATAACTCTTGTGTTTATACTTAACAATAATTCAGTATCTTGTTCATCATCTAGACTTTCTTCTGCTAGACTACTTGTGCCATTTTTTGTTGGAACACTACATGCAACTGGTTTTGCTAATGAGTGCAATTTTTTCTTGTTGTAGATGTGAACACTTTCATTTGTTGTAAACAAATGAACATTGTTTTTGAAATCTACATTCGTTGTTGCATTAAGCCTTGTATTGCACCTTGTCATTAGAAGTTCCCAATCATCTATCGTAGGGTTTGCAACTTTCATGTTTTCTAGTAGTTGGCGAAATCTTTGTTGATCATTCTTTAGTCCATGTTGTCTAAAAACATGATCTAAAGTAATGACATTTGTAAATTCTTCCCATAGTATTCTAGCTCAGCCTTTGCTGCTATATGTTGGTTTGTCATTAACTGGTGGCAACTGTTCAAGGTCTCCAACCAAAATTAATGATATTCCTAGAAGCAATTCATAAATATTGTGTTAAAAAATATTTGTGGTAAATATTCAATTGTAGTACATATAAAATTGATTTTCTAAAGATAAATAATGTATGGTGTTTAAATTTTGAGTGAGAGAGATACCTACAAAGTTTTGATTTGACTTTTGTGGAAAAGCTTGGTAGAGTTGACAATATATCTTTTCAAGTAATTTTGTGCCCAGAAAGCTCATTTCATCAATCAATATATATTTGATATGGCTAATTCCTATTGAAAATGTGTTAATCTTGTGCCTTCAAATTCTTTGAAGTCTCTTATTGGAATTTTCAATTTTGAATGAATAGTTGATGCTCTGATATTGAATGTTGCTACTTTAGTTGGAGTGAGTAGAAGAAGGGGAGATTGATTTGGAATTGAAGCTTTTTAAAGTGTTTCCTTTATTGCGCCTATAACATATGACTTTCATGCTCCTGTTGTTCCTTGAATAATCATAAATAGTGGAGATTTATTTTGATTTGCATCAAGTCTAGTGCAAGAGAATAATATTAGCTTCCTTATGTTGTTGGTTGTTGATATTTTCATAGTTGGCAGATTGTTCTACATTATGATGAATTACAAAGTTAATACTCTTCATAGTGGTAATGAAATTAATAGTTGCATTTGTATACTGCTCACTTTTGAAGTTGGTAGACTAGTCTGTTTGCTTGTCTAAATCTCTTCTTCCTAACATATATATCTTTGAAATGTGCATGGCCTCACCATCTCGTAGTCTTGATATGATTTCCCATTCATGCTTTGTAGTGCTATGTTGGACAGTGTCACTGTATTTTGATTGAGAATCATTGTTGTTTTCAACATTTTCTATGGTTATTCTCCGCTTGACATGCCACTGATTATAATTGTGGTTTTCCCAATTTTATAATATTGAACCATTCTTATGACCAATATCTCTACTAATGCCATGAAATGGTTTGTAAAGAAACAATTCTAAGAAGAAAAATAAAACCATTTATTTGATTCCCTTGGAGGAATAGATAGAAATCTAGGAATGACTTGTACAATAGTTGGTGTTTTTCTTGGCTTCCATTTGTTTTCACTTTTACGCTTAACATTATATATCCATGATTTTGCTAAATTAATTAGTGATACTGCTTCCATGTGGGGGGGGGGTTGTTTTTGTATGCATCAATGTAAGATAGTGCTCGTTCTTCATCATTTTTGTCTTGATGTAATACCACATGTTTGAAAACTTTGGTTGATACATTTAGATTTATAAATCTTCTGCTACTTTCCACCAATGGGAGTTCTAATAACATATGGCTTGTTTATTTTGCTCCAATATACCTTTATATTATTGTTTCTGTTATGACCTTCTTACACACTTTTGCAGCAAGATCATCTCGATTTTTGACGCTTGTAAGATGTACTAACATTTGTTGTTATGTTTCTGAGCTTCTCTCTACTTTTGTTGTGTACTTGGCACTGTATTTAACCACAACAAATTTTGAAAGAACTAGTTGCCAATCTATATTTTCTCTCCATAGTTGTAGGATATGGTGGTTGTGTGAATTAAGCCTGTTGTCATTTCTCATAGGTTCAATTTTTTTTTCACCGGTTTCTAAATTTTGGTATAATTTTGGTCCTTGTAAATTTAGTGGCTATGGAGTATTGTACCTGTAATTCATATTATTAGCATCTAATTATATTTATTTAGTGAATTGGAAAAATACATTTAAAAAAATAATGTGTACAAATTTTGCTACAAGGCTTACCTATAAACCATTTTGCCATTTTTTTCGTAGGAATGCACCTTTTCTATAAATTGTATGTCTTTGTACAGTGTTTGATATCTCCTCATAGTCCTTGTCTACATCAATTTCTGCAAGTTCCCTTGTATTTTTGAGACATCAGTGTATAGCAATATGTTGGAATGCCTATTGTAGGATGTTCAATTGTTAAATTTGTTAAATTTGTTATATTAGACAGATATATGAAATGTATTGGAATGTTGAATTTTTGTGTATATTGGTATCATATATGTGAATTTTGGTCAATTGTAGTATGTATCGGATTCCATGCATGAAAAATATTGTTGAAGTATCTTTTAGCTACATTTCATTGTTCATTATTGAACCAATCAATAGTATCCATGTTTGGTGCTTCATGTAGCCATAAAAGTCCATGTATATGTGTTGATCCTCTGTGTAGCCACTCATATCTAGACCAATAATCTTTAACATTTATTCCTTTTTGAAGGATTTATTTTTTGAACTGAGAGTGGCGTAAGTGCATGTATTGTGCTACAATATGAGGATAGTCGATAATATTTTTTTTTGCCAAAGATGTGCATGTTGTGGATCTGTTAGAGGTGTCCCTAGTATTAGTGCATGTAAATCTAGCCAATAGAGGTCAGTTGCATTCAATACATGAAGAATATTGTAGGTGTACCAATTTGATGTATCATGTCTATCAATTTTGCACATCTTGTCCAATATGATCTTGTGCCTCTTAAGAAAGTTCTATAGTGCATCAATCTATATGCAAGATGTGATTCTAACATATTGCTCATATGTTCACGTAGCTCATGTATAGTGATTGACATGTCGTGGATGTTTCTTTTCACAAAAAATGTAGCTGATGTTTGTGCTCAATGTTTCATTATCATATTTGTCTTATAGTATCAAAAACGTGGATGTTTTGCAAAGTGATTGTCTTTATATCGAAATAGGCGCTTTACATATTCATGGAGATGTGTTTTTCTAGTTTGTGGCTCTAACCAATCACATCTACCATAAGGAAATAAGCTTGGAAATGCCATATCAAGTAATCCTGATGCTACATATTCATTTATTGGAGATCCATCAATTTTTGGAAAATCGACAAATGTTATTTGATTTGTATTTGGGTTATTAACCCATGCATTAATCAACTCCATTTATGTTTGTGCATTGAGTGTTTGAGTAGCCATTGATGTAGTGTAGTCAATAATATCACTTTTATCAGTATCCATCACTTGCCCAAGGATCAAAGTTTCGCTTGTATCTGCATCTAATTGTATATGCACTGTTTGAAGTTGATCAAAGATATTTTCATTATAGCTTAAAGATAAATTTTCAAGAGCATTTGGATCAATTGTGACATCAGAGTAAAATTTGTCGTGGTTGATTTTGTACTATAGTGCTTTATAAACACAATATTTTTTCACTGTGAAGTGATAATTTGTGCCACATTGATCTTTCATTCAAACTATTTTTTTTGTAAATCTGTAATGCAGTGGGGTATTTTTTTTTGCTATGTATTCAATATGTTGTGGAAAGCTTATAGAGTGTCCTCTATATTTATACTAGCCACCTCTTTCATGGGTTACTTGCAGTATAGGGCATACATGAGCGATTAACATTTCTTCCACTTATGTAAGTTTTGATAGTTTAGGTGGTTGGTGTCTTGGGTTCATATTATTTGCATTTGAAAATCTATTTACACCTCTTTCTTTTTTGCATCTATTGTAGATAGGGCCCTGTGCAGTTTGGGATATTTTAATTTTGATGTACAACATTCTTCACGAGTATGACAAATTGAAGGGGACTTATATGCATCTAAATTATTGTGGAAAATTATTGTGATACGTTTGAATTTAGTTGTAAGCAATCCATTTGGATTTTTTGTGATTGGAACATTGGAATTATTTTCTTGTTCACATGTATCCCTATTTATATCTACTTCCACTATGTTTTTGTTTATGAATGTTGTATAGTTAATTGTAATTTTTTCCTATAAGCATATCTTATTCTTTTTGCTTCATTCCTTTTTTTTTCCTTGTTCATCCCTTTCTGCATCAATCATTTTTTTCCTTTGTTGTTTTCTATATTCTCTTTGGTGTTCTTTTTTAAACTATTTCCTTTGTTCCTCATATTCAAATTATTTCTCTGGACGACCCATATCTAGAAACATAACTTGATCCTATAAATTTCATGCATATGGAAAGAGTGTGAGTTAAATTTCACTATTGACTAATGAATCCCTCTTTTTTATTTTTTTATCATAATTAAATTGTGATTATAGTATTACATTATATTGAAGTTTTTAATATAAATGATAGTATATTTCATATAATGTTATATTGTAGTACGATATATAATGGTATATTGTACTTGTAATATTATATTATCATATATAAAACTTCAATTTAATTATAGTACAATAGTACCAAAATTATAATACATTACAACATACTATTAGATATGTGAATAGTATCACATGATTAAAACTATATTGTAGTGTGTTATAATGTGTATAGTGTGATATTATAATTAAAGTGAAGTTTTGTATAATTTAAAGTAAGAAGTAAGAGGTAAATTTTGTGCATATGTGTCAATTATGCAATTTGTTTTACAACAAACAGTTGTTTTATGATATACAATTATGTTAGTTTGTATAGTAATTTGATCTAAGACATATCTAAAAAAAATACAACTATATACATATGTGTGAGAATTCATGTCGAAAAGAAATAGACTGATATGGGATGGAGTATGAGTTATGAATAACAAGCATTTGTTTTAGAATATACAATTATGACAATTTATATATGTAGAAGATATATAATAAGTTTACGTGAGACACGTTTACAAAAAATATACAATTGTATGGATGCATATGAGAATTCATATACATAATAAAAGATCTATATAATAAGTGTATTTAAAACATGTTACAATGTATGTTTCAAAAAACTATACAATTATATACATATATATGAGAATTAATATACAAAGAAGATATCTTCAGGGATGGATGGTTGCAAATACATCATTGTGTTGTAGAGTATGTACATACGATTTATTCACATGTATGAAAACACTGTACATGACCGTAGTTGATGTACATTAGTTATCATTGAGAAATTGTAGAAATTGTTCAATAATTTGGAGGGATGACCCTTGCTCATACTGCTCATCATAGTACAACTCTTTTAAAAATGGAGAATCCTGCAACTTTAGCATATGTGTGATGGAATTTTTGTGTAGTATCTTCAATTTCGTGTATTTCTTCTTCTTTGATAGCAACAATATGGTAGGTGGCTTCTTCAATGACATTTATAATCTTGTCATAATGGTCTGATATTGATTTGATTAACTTTTTGATAGGTATTTTGATGTAAGAATTTGATCCCATAGAATCATTTGGGATTATAAATGGACTTGTTGAATTGTGTGATTGATCTTCTCCAACACTGATATTGGGCATGATCTTGAAGGATAGCAAATGAAATAGATATTTACAAGTATAACAATCATTGCCATATTATTTAGTATCGATTAAAAAAATGTAAACCAAAAAGATGTAGTTACTTGTGGAAAAGGAAATTAAATATTTATATAATTAATTATAGAGTATTGATAGAGGTAAGAAGAATGTAAAAAAAAATCACGCCATAATACAATTGTATGAACATATATATATCGCACTGGTAAATGTTTTGATTAGAGGTAAAAGGCAGGTTTTGAAGGGACCTGAAATCCTTTACAAAAAGGAACAACTGACTCAAAAAGGAAACATCAAGAAACAACCATCAGCCCAATGACAACAAACCACCAACCAAAAAGCAACCAAAAAATGGCACACAACACTACATATTGTTCAAAATTTTAACAGCTTCCATCTCACTAGCAACAAGCTTTTGTCCCTTAACCCTAGTATCATAAACCTCCAAACCCGAGGCCCCAGCCTAATTTTTTAGTCTATTTCTAGTCATAACCCTAGGCCCACCAGTATTTACCTCAGAGCTCAAAACAGAACCTTTAGCACAACCCTTAGTAGCAACATAATCCTCCCCAGTCTGCTTACCCTCAACAACCATATCATCAATAGACAAAATTTCCTTTCTCTTAATAGGGGGAAAAGCCTTCACAGAGTCTAGCCTAGTCAGGACTTTAGGATCTTCCCCACTCTTCATAACCATGTTCCAAATTTTGTCAATTTTCTCCTCAAGGGAGAAAATTCTAACCTCCATACTCTGTTTCAGATTGACAGTTTCCTCCACCACAGTATTAGCAATAGTATTGAGACGAACCATTAAATTATCAATTTGGCTTTGGATCGTAGGATCCTTGGCCTTACAAGCAGTGCTTCTAATGCGAACATTAGTCCTATTAATCTCATGAAAAAACCATTTAAAAAGTTTAAAAAGAACATTGGCACTGTCACGGGTCAAACCCAACACATCAGAAAGATCCTCTCTATCAAAATTTTCAATTTCTATTTCCCACAACAACATCCTCTTCAAAGGAAATCTCATGGACCTTATCCTCAATGGCATCCTTACCTTTAGCAATAGTCATAGGAGACTTCATCCTACGAATGGAGTCAACAATTTGCTCTGGAGCAGCCAACCTCTTCTAAATCCTCTTTATATCCACTTTCTTAGCTCCTACAACATGATCACCACCCACAACTCTATCCTTCTGCTTAGGCAACCTAATGATAGTGCTCAGAACATCCCTGCCATGGAAGCCACTAGCCATAGAGAAAGGGGCATTCTTCAAAACCCTTCTCTTCTGACTTCCCTCCTTAGGATCCTACACAAGTCTAGATGTAGGGGGAGGAGAGGAAGCTTCCCCATAAAGCTCATTTTTTTCTTTGTTCCCCTTTAAAGGAACAATCACCTCCACATCATCACTACAAGTCATATAGCCCACTTACTTAATCAATTTCCTTTTCCTAGATTTACCCTAAACAGGGGATATGGGGCCCTCCTCCAAAGAAGCATATGAATCAGGAACATAATAAACATCATCCCTGTCCGACTCAGAATCTTTATTTAACATCAACCTCCTCTTCCTCAGTTTCTTAGAAGGCCTTTTCACACTGGTAAATGTTACAATAGTGGCATGATTGAATTGACTCACAACAACAAAATAGGTGCATATGAAGATGTATATACTTATACATACATGCATAATATTTACATGCTTGTTGCACTTGAAGTATGAGAATTTGAAACTTGACTAATTGACTCTAGTAGAACCTTTCTTTCAAATGAATAATCAAATTCTTTTGTTTTCATAATTATGCACTTTATCCTCTCTGCACTATTGTAATGTTATGTTGTCACTTGAACTGTAAATATGAACTTCCTAAAATGTACTTTGAGTATAATGTCTACAAACTTCAAATCATTTTGATCTTCATGTTTCAATATATATATAATTCCTTTGCTATTACACCCATTATTTCTTATGTTTCTTTTTCAAAAGCAATAGCCCAAGTTGAACTTGTATGATCTTGCACTTGTCATTGTAGGAGATATCTATAATCACAATCAAGGAAACTCTTATCACATTTTTGGCAATACGAATTATCATTGTCATTTTTTGGTACCTTTTTTTTTCATTTTTTACCTTCAATCTCAATGGGGCAAGCATTGTAATAGATATTCTTGTATTTGATGAAAGATAAGTTGTAGATTTCAAGAGAACCCATGTATTTGTATTGCATATGAACAGTTGCCTATCTTTAATTTCTTCTACAATTTTCAAAATTAAAGGTTGTCTAGCAAATGACATTTCCTTTGTCATAGAGTGGGAGGTGGATTTTTTCCCTTATGTATTCAACCAAGCTATCAATTGTTTTGTCTATGTAAGACTTGGATTTATCAAAAGTTGGGTGGTACTTATCATTCCTAAAGATTTTCCACCATAGTCACTGACTCTTGTAGCCTTTACAACAAGAATTGGTAAAGTTTCTAAATGACACAATTGTTCAAGTTGTTCACCTTCGTTGTTGCAAAAATTACCCCACATTGTGAAGTCAATTTTGCAAGCTGAGATTTCCTTAAGCCGAATAGTTTGTTTTTGAGTTTGAGTACCATTCTTTTTGAATATTGTATTACATGGATTGATTGATAAAACAATACCAATGATATCAACCATTGAATTGCTTTGCATATCCTTCAGTTCACTTATCGGTGTAAAGTTGAAACTATGCTTCGGTATTTATGTATCCTCCTTAATACATAAGTGAACAATGGAAATGCTTTGCGACAAAATTTCCCATTCATTTTAAGTTGAATTTTTTGTTTGCAAGTTTCAAAGTCCCATTGGAGATTGTAAATACTCTTCCACTCTCAATGCGATTTAGAATTGTTTGGAAATCACGTTAAAAAACGTGACTCTATTTCACCGCCACTATAGTCAAGTAGATCAAAGCTAAAAACTTTGTCATTGTCATTTGTGTTATTAAAATGGAAAAGTTGTTGTTTCATAGTCACTCTAGCCTTTATCGTCCATCGACTTTGGTAAGGATTCAAGGCTGCAATAGGAACAACTCTTGGAAGTGCTTGATTTCTTGTAGTAGTTTCACTATGAGATGTATTGTTTCGAGGCTCCATCCCTACATGACCATAGTATAGGTAGAATTGTAATCAATGAAGCAAATCAAATATATATTTTTTCCATTATTTTAATTATAATTAATAACTATCATAGAATAGATTGAAGATAACAAGATATCTAAATAAATCATTTAATAAATAACAATTTATGTAATTATAATTCTGTGAATTAATAAAGAAACAAGGCATATATATCTAATATTTTTGTTACTTTAGTAATTAGTATTAATTTCTACATATGATTGTGATTTATGTTTTGTTGTATGAAGCAAATCAAATGTATATTTTTTCCTTTGTTTTAATTATAATTAATGACTATATAATAGAATAGATTGAAGATAACAAGATATCTAAATAACTAATAGAATAAATAACAATTTATGTAATTATTATTTTTTGTATTAATAATGGAACATTTCTTTATTAATTTAATATGAATTTACGTAATTATTAATTTATGAATTAATAAAGAAACAATGCATATATATTTAAGAATTTTATTTCTTTTTAGACAACATTTTAAATCATTGTAATTTAAAAGTGTCTAACAAAAATGCTATAAAATTAACTATAAACATGGTGAGTGAACAAAAATTTGAAACTGTATTAATAAGAAAAACTTAAATAATAAATACCTCTATCAAGCTTTGCAAACAACTGGGTAGATTTGTTTGACAATAAATATCCTCTGTAAAAAAATTCTATGCCTGTAAACAACATAGAGATAAAAAGAAAATTAGGGAAATAATAGAATTGAATTCCCCAATTTTCCATTTTAATTAAAACAACTAACTGTACAAAAAATTTGAATTGTATTAGAGTGAAAATTTTCAATGATAAATACCTCTAAAATGATTGTCAAATAGCCTGATTGATTTGTTTGACAATGAATATCCATCATCAGAAAATTCAACGCCTTTAACTCATATCATTATGGTGTGTCTTTATTATTTTTGACAATGTTCATGTGTTAGATAATGGAATGGGGTGTAGGTGCCTTGGTTTCCATGGAGTGTACCTTCAACAGCAACAAGAAATGGAAGAGCACCCATAGCATGGTTTATGTTGAAGGAGAAACCAATGAAGATGGAGAAAGAAAGAAAATGGAAATGGAAGAGCAACTAATGAAGGTGCCTTGGTTTCCATGGAGTGTACCTTCAACAACAACAGGAAATGGAAGAGCGCCCATAGCATGGTTTATATTGAAGGAGAAACTAATGAAGATGGAGAAAGAAAGAAAATGGAAATGGAAGAGCAACTAATGAAGGTGGCTTGGTTTCCATGGAGTGTACCTTCAACAACAACAGGAAATGGAAGAGCGCCCATAGCATGGTTTATGTTGAAGGAGAAACTAATGAAGATGGAGAAAGAAAGAAAATGGAAATGGAAGAGCAACTAATGAAGGTGCCTTGGTTTCCATGGAGTGTACCTTCAACAGCAACAGGAAATGGAAGAGCACCCATAGCATGGTTTATGTTGGAGGAGAAACTAATGAAGATGGAGAAAGAAAGAAGCTCAAGACATAATACACAAGAAATCTAATCAGCCATACCTTGTTCAAGAGAGTGAGTTGTCCTTGGAAAACCATGTATCATTCGCTGCATAAATTGAGACTTGAAATGAAAGGAAAATAATGATATTGTGTATATAATTGTAAGACCATACAAGCAATGAAAATAAGGAGATATCATTCTTCGTTGTGACTGCATATAGGTGGCGAGAAAATCTTATAAAAAAATGAGGCGATATACAAATAACATATTTATTTTATAGAATTACAAACAACAAATTCTAATAAAAAATATATAGAATTGGTTGCTAGGAAAATAACATATTTATTTTATAGAATTACAAACAACCCAATATAACCCTGCTTTGAGACCAAAAAAACAAACAGAAATTACCCACAAAGACATCATACAAATCCTTTGTACTATATATTAAGTTCATAGATTAATACAACTCCTTCAAGTATTGATGTATTGTAGTTGATGATGATTATGTGTCAAAACAAAGATCAAAAGGATGTATAGATAATTATGAGTGATTAAATTTGATATTCTAAACTTTAAGATAAAATCATACTAGCATTGTTGAGGTTCAAAGTTATGATTCCATCTAAACTCTATGATCATATCTTAGGTACCAAAGACTTATAATTTTGATTTATGGTCTACACAAGATATCTTAGATGAGAAATGAAGCATTAAGAACAAGAGATTATGTCCAAGAAACATAGTTTCATTAGCAACCTTGTCTAGGGGACAAGATCACACTAGTGATTTTGTCCAGGATGTGTGTAATATCTCATGTTTTAAATCTTATGGAAAATATTCTTTAATACCTCCCTATATATTCAAATTTAAAACTTTAAACCAATCTTACAAAACTCAATATTTACACATTTAATACCCAAATTCACAAATGAAATTGTAAATGGAAGATTATATGAATTTATATATTTTAATTGGATCTAGTAAAAATCTAGATCTCGTCAATGTTTACACAACAACACAAAAATAATTATTTTATCTAGCTCTAACAAACCAAACAAATAGATTTTAATATTAATGAATTTTACTCCAATTTGGCTCAGACCCAAAAATCATTTCAACATCTACATTACTAACTCAAATTTCTTCACATTCCATAATAAAAATTAACACCCAAATTATATATTGGGTAAATAAACATGTAAGATAAATCATAGAACCTCCATTATATTAAATGGGTTTGAAATCATTAGAATACATTGTTACAACTATAGAGGAGGGGGGCTGGTTGTTCTGAGAATCTAGTGAAAGGAAGCCGGGTGAGTGGAAACAACTTCCTACACTAATCTATGTAGGGGAGAGTTACAAAAAAAATATTTAAACACCTTATCTAGTTACAATAAGAGAAACATAGAGAAGAATAGAATAAAATGACAACACATATAACAGTGACACCAAATATACGTGGGGAAAACCCTTTCGAGTAAAAACCCCCACCATCCAAAAGCACAATACTTCTCTATTACATCAAATAGTGAATACAAAATATCTCCACGTACAAAGCTTCTTCAACAAGTGCTTCAAAACAAACACCTATTCTAGAGTGATATTAGCAACACTTTGTTACCTACAAACAAACTATCTATTCTATAATGCAAGACATACATTTTATAGACAACACTAGTATTATTTGGCAAATAAATGACTACGTGACTAAAAATTTCAACCACGAAAACTAAAAAATGACTAAATTCTACTCATTTTTTGCAACACAGCTATAAATGACTAAATAAATGACTAATTTGATCATCAGATAAAATCACAACTATAAATGACTAGTTTTTTGAGAGAAAATCTTCCTAGCCATCAATTTAGGTTTTAGTCGACACCTATGCATATAATTTTTTATTTTTTTTCAAATACCTAACAAAAATCAAATGATATAAGACCACCATTTTCTCATAGTTCTTAACTACTGCTTAGTTAGAAGAAATAGTTTGGGAAAACAAATAGAGGTTGAAGGGTTTTTAATATGGAGATATTGAGCAGTAATCAAAGGGCTTTCCCATTGGAGGAATCTCCTGCCAGTAGTGCTTCAAGGTATGGGTCTAGAATGTGGCCAAATCTATCCTTCTATCAAACAACTCCCCACCTGGAAGTATGTCTTGAGGATTTTGAGCTTTTTGTTGTGGATCATCTCAGAGGTAAGAAAACCATTCTTTATTTTTTTTAGGGTATTTAAAAAATTTGATGTTGGGTGTTTTCGTGAAGTACTATTTGACTATTTGAATTTTATGATGCTGGTTGTTTTGTTACTGGATATCTAGGTATGTTTAAAAACTAATGCTTGGTATTTTTTTATTGGTTGTTTGGATATTTCGATGCTAGATTTTCACTTGAAATGGGTATTTTTTAAAATGGTACTAGATATTTTTCTCTATTGAGATAATATTTTTTCTGAGAAAAAAATGAGGTCTCAACCTTTTCTGGTATTACACACAATTTTCTAAATTTTGATTTTGTTATCATTTTTCTTGGGCATTAAAACAATTGATGTTTGACAAACCCTTTGTTATTGATTATCTTGGTATTTAAAAAAAGGACGTTGGGCATTTTCTTTATATGGGTATTTAAAAAAACTAGTATTGGGTATTTGTTTTTTGTCGAGTTATGGTTTACATTTCTACAGAGGCATAGGGTTTGTGTCCTAGTCATGCTCTTACCAATGATTTTGTTGGTATTAAAAAACAACCTTAAATCTTGGGTCAAAAAATTAGCTATCTTGATAGGGCGTGGTATGATCTTGGATTGTATCCTAGAGTGTGTGGTAAGCTTGTGTTTAATCATTAAGGTATGTAGACCTGGTTAGGGCAATGTATCATATATAGCATGGGTCTTCCTTTAATACTGCCCATAATGGTTATTAGCAGATCACTTTATTATAGTTTGTGGTAGTTGTAGACACTTAAAAGTCCTAATTGATACTATGTATCTGATTATTACTAACTAACACCATTTCTTCCTAAATCACCCTAAACTAACCAATTAATAAAATAATCAACATTATTTAGTTAAAATAAAAAAAATTAGCTATTAATCAAATAATTAAATTTATTAGATTAATTCACCCTTTCTTCTAACTAATATTCTTCATATTTAATTAAATCAATCCATTTAATTAAATCCCCCTAAGTCCTCTCATTTGATTAAATCAATCTTGAATCAAATGTCACAATCCCCTAACCCATTCCAATTAATTAATTTTGAATTAATTAATCATCACTTTATAATTATCATTAATAAATCCTCCAAATTTTAACTCCTCAAGAGTTAAATCGACCCACGGTCAACTAACCAAGTTACATAAGAAAATAATTTCTATTAATTATCTAATTCCTCTATTTATCCTCACAAAGGCATATTCCAAGGATATTCCTCCCAACCACCTCCTCATTCAATTTCCCTCCAAAGGTTTCAAAAACCTATCACAGCCTCAATAACTTCCCTTACATCTTCAATAACTCCTCTTACATCCTCTCACATCTCCAACCACATTCAATAAATTCTTCTTGCAACCTTTCAAATCCTCAACCACTCTCATTTATTCCTCTTACATCCCCCTTCACTCAACACATTTCCCAAAATGTGCTCCACTCTCACCCAATAGAATTATGACAAGTGTCACATTCTCACTGGCTCCCATTTTATCCCACATTCACCAATTTATCTCATTCCTCAACTCTTGAAATTTCTATACATAGAAGAATTATCTTCACAATATGGATCCACAACTTGAAGCAATATTACTATAGCCATTTTCATTGTTAGCAATCACCATTTTCATCACTTTTGAGCTTATTTTATCACTTAGCATCAATTTCATACTTAGAATCATCTACAACATTGGAACTTATCATTGGGTTTGGGAAAGGGCTTCTTTCCACATCAAAGGAGCACCAATCCCCCTATGGGATGAAAGTTTGATTGATTTAAATGAGTTTGCATGCGTGTTGTGTCGTTATTTCATGTTCTCATCATGTTTTCTTGTCTTTATTGATTGAGAATCTCATAGGGAGTGTTTTGTTTGGTTTTCTAACATGATTAACACTTGTTTGTTGTCTCTTGTTAGTTAATTGTAGATTAGACACTCACATTTTGGCACTAGAAGGAGGGCTAACCATTTTATATTGGTGAATTTTGCTTGAGAATTCTTTTTTTGCAGATACAGGGTAGTGACGCTGCGTTTGGCAGATACATCATCTCCTTTGCATATAATGTCACCTTTACATACAACGTCAAATTCACTTGCTTGCAGAGATTTTCCTTTGCATATAGCACCACAATTGCCATGTCGCACTGCCTTTGCTTGATGTTGTTGTGTCACATTTGATACAATGTCACTTCTATCTATTATGTCTTCTATCTAAATTCTACTTATAATAGAGTGTTGCCTCTTATTTTGTGTTGCATATGCGCTCTTTGCCCTCTATAGAGCATCACCTTTTCTTTTCAATAGAGCGTCACCTTCATTTTCAGTGTCACGTTTTCTAGTTGCAGAGCATCGCATTTGTTATCTAGCGTCGCCTTTGTAGGAAAGGAAGAGAAACTGATTTGGAGACCTAAAATCATTTTTTAATGCTCTTTGTAATAGCTTAGGATTTCCAATTCCACTTTTCATTTCTATTTAGGACCAACTAAAGTTACTTTTGGGCTTAAAATTAACAAACAACTCAAGCTTTGTCAAAGTTGGATTAAAATTGAACATTAGGAACTTACTAGACTTTATTTTGGACTAA
The DNA here is from genome assembly GCA_007258455.2 of Sequoia sempervirens. Taxonomy (NCBI): domain Eukaryota; kingdom Viridiplantae; phylum Streptophyta; class Pinopsida; order Cupressales; family Cupressaceae; genus Sequoia; species Sequoia sempervirens. The sequence goes on along the minus strand of VDFB02000007.1, from coordinate 38,700,697 downwards.
AATTGAACAAGACAAACTCACATTTCACTTGGTGCTTTAAAAAGAATTTGTTCCTTCATTTGTTTTATGATTTTTTGCAATTTGTGTCATTTGAATGCGTATGCACTTCTCCCATGCCTCACGATGATCTTGAGAATCAAAAGAATTCTAGTGACATTGGTTGTCTAAAATTGCCCACACATTTCAAATTTGGATCTAAAATTGAACAATCATGCAATTGTGAAGGAAAGGCATTGTGTATGTTCCCTCCTAGTGCTTTAGGCGGTCAAACTACAAATGTACTTCTTCACTTTTGTTTATCTTTAGAGGGTCTTCCTCCCCACTTCGAAAGGAGGGAACGACCCAAGCAGTAACAAGCTAACTCCAAGCTCTTCTAAATGCTATATAAATTTGTGATTGCAAGGAAAGTTTGCAATCGACGGGAAGCGGTACATGATAGCTCTCCCCTAGTATCTTTGGGAGACCTCTTGATGGAGTTTATCATCGTACTCTTTAAACTGGATGTCCTTACTGCAACCCTTTGTTTAAAGGCCAGAATCCTTAATACTTGTTGGTGCAAGAATGATCATTCTAAAGCCACCCTACATTTGTACTACTCAAAGTAGAAACAAAATAAATCCTTAAGGTCTCTGGATCTTTAGGATTTTGGGATTTGGTGGTCCCAAGAAGTGTGTGTTGTGGAGGGGAGCTAGTGTTGTCAAATCTCTAACTATTCACTTTGTCTCAGTGTTTGGAGAAATTTGAGTGGGGACTCAACAAAGTATAGCCATTTCTATCCTAGGATTGTACAACTTGTGAGTCAATTAAATACATTGATTGGATCTCAAACTTTGAAACAAACATTCAACAAGTCATCAAAATTTCAAACCCTTTGGAAATAACAAATATCCTTGAAAAGTCCAAATATTACTGCTTGCCCCTAGGGATTTTATCCTTAGAGGCTCCTAAATATTTGAGCCTATATCTCAATTTGTTCTTCCCAAAGTCAACCTAGGAAAACTATGCCTTTGATTCTTTGATTTTCACATAATGGACCTTGTGGAATGAAAAGGAGTTAAGACATAGACATTCAATTTAAAATTTAAGCAAGAAGTGTTGATGTGGTAAAAACAATCCATTTCATCAAGATAAAAGACGATTGGACCCCACATATGCATTTGATCTCATGATTTCCTGCAAATTCAAAATTCTATTAATCGTCATAAGTATCTTAGTCCAAAGGCTCTCAAGAAACATCTTTTAGCACTTTACGAAACCAAAGATAGATTGGTATACAACTTTTACAAACGTGCTTCAAGAAACAATCCAAACTTGTATTCCTTCTATTATTGTTAGAATTTGGGTCTTTTCCAATGTTTTGAATTTCTCACATAGAGTTGAAGGTTTTAGAGGTATAGCATGTTCTTTAGTACCTTGGTCTTGTAAACAAAGTCTCTCTAGGTTCATCTAGGATCAAAACCAATACTTTCATTTTTCAAATCATCAATCAAATCCCATCCCACAAAAAACTTTTAGAACCTTGGAAAAATCATTGATGCTAGACTTATGGTAAATCCTTCAATCAAAATCAAAATCACTTTGTTTGGCTAGGTGTGTGTGGATGAATCCATCTTCACATATTTAGTTAAATTATCACCCCCTTTGGACAAGTTTACCCCAAGATAACATCTAACATTTTTGGATCTACAAGTCCATTATCCAAAATCAAATCAAACGAAATCAAAATCAAAATCCTAAATCCTAAAGTCTAGTATTCCTCAAAAGTTCTTAAAAGTTAAAACTTCCATTGCATTCACCTTCCATTTATCCCATCACCATCATTTTATCCTTAACATCCTATATTTGATTTTTGTACCTAAATTTTAGACTAACTTAAGGAGTTAGAGGTTTACCTCCTATATTCCTAAAATTTGATCTCAATTTTATGGTCCAAACAAGATCACAACACAATAAGATCATGGAGCAAAACAAACAAACATCCACTTCAAGTGATTTGATTCAAACTACATTATAATTCAACCCTATGGAATCTACCAACCCTTCACTTAACCCCCCTCAACTACCACAAGATCTTCAAGAGGGAGGTTTCCAAGTGGAGGATGTCACCAACAACTTCCAAGGGATGACCCTAGATGAAATAATTGAAATAGTCCAAAATCTCAAAACACACAAGATAGTCAACACGGTCATGAGGCTCAATCCCACACAATACATGTTGGAATTCGCAAAGGAAGGGGCTAAACTCCCTTCTAATTTTGATGTGAGAACTATTGTTGAGCAATCTCTTGGGAACATGTCATTGATATCATTCCCAAGCATCATCCAACCCATCATACAACCAACATCTTCTCATGCTCCAAGTCAACCCATGATCACCAAAGGAAGTTCATTACTCCAATCCCTTCAAGGGAATCCACTTCTCAACACTCAAAATCTAGAGGCTAACACAATCTTGGGTATGCCTAACACCATCCCACAGGATCCAAAACATCCATATGTGCCACTCATTTTCCATGATAAAAATAACCCCTCCACCTTTTCTACAACACCAGCATACCCTCTTGATACACAAGTCTCTCTCCCCATTATGTCATAAGGACAAGTGGGTACTTTCAATACTTCCACCTCACAAGGAAACACACCACCAATATTCACATCATTCCCTCTTTTGACATTAACATCCACACCAATCCAAGGTTTAGGGAAACCCACTTTACCCAACATACCAATCCAGAACCAATCAAATCAAATTAATCCACCAATCACAAGTCAAATCAACATATCAATCATACCAAATCCTTTAAGCATGCCATTGATATCGTAACACCAAGTGGAACCAATCCAAACATCACAAGCAATCATTACATCATCTAAAACACCTAAAACATCCCTAAACATGGTCTCTCAAGGGCCAAGCACATCAATAATTCCATCCATCACACAACCCATTGTCATCACTCAACAACCACCCAAACAATCTCTCATCACACCATCTCACATGATCCCACAAAATCCCCCACCTCCACCACCAAATTCAAATACAAAAAATCAATACAATATCACCTTACAAGTAGCACAAAAATCTTACCAAAAAACCTTGCAGCAATTTCAAGCACAACAAGCTCAAGCACAAGTTCAAGCACAAGCTCAAGAGCAAGCACAAGTGCAAGTCATGTTGCAACAACAACAAGCCGCACAAACTACACAAGTCGCACAACAAGCTCAAGCACATGTGCAAGCTCAATACCAAGTGTAACAAGCCCAAGCACAAGCCATGTTACAAGAACAAGCTTATCAGCAAGCCTTGCAACAACACCAAGCACAAAAATAAGCATCCCAACAACAAGCATTGTTGGCACAATGGCAACAACAGTAGCAACAATACCAACAACAACTATAGGCAATACCAATAAGCATTGCTCACATAGCAAAACTTACAGCAACCCCTCACAAACATGGAAAAGAAATCCTTGAACACAAACACGCAAGCCACCCCATCCTTCATCCAACCAAACATACCATCTCAAAACACTTACATCCCACCACCTGATTCGTGAAATGACCTTTCCACGCAAGTCAAATTGCTTTCACAATAGATACAAGACATCCGATTTGGAAAGGTTAAAAAATCACAAGGGAAATTGAGTCCCTATCCTTGATAGAAGCATTGCAATGGTTCTATTTCCAACAGGCTTTGAAATACCAAAATTTGATAAATATTGAGGGAACAGAAATCATGAAGGTCACATTAGGGAATTCCAAGTACACTGTATGGAGGTTGCATATGATAATTTGTATCTAATGCGACTCTTCCCTCGAAGCTTGGCTGGTCCAACAATGGAATGGTTCTCTCGTCTCCCCCTGGCACTAAAAATTTCCAAGAAATCGTGGACTTGTTCATCCAAAATTATTCATTTAATTTAGGTGTGGAAGTGAGCCTAGAAGAATTATCTAACCTAAAACAAGCCAAGGGAGAAACATTTGTATCTTTCTTACAATGATGGTGATCCAAGGCCAACAAGAGTAAATGGTCTATGCCAGAATAACAACAAATTGAGACTATCATCTCCAATCTTGAAGGGAACTTTTCCTTTCATTTGAAAATGCAATGCATAACAATCTATGACCGATTGATCCCCAAGGAACTAAATATCGAAAGAGCCCTTATAGCACAAGGGGCCACACCCACATACCAAGACAATCAACCACCAACAAGTTACAATGACAAACCTCACACGTGGGCCAAGAACAAGAATGTTACCAATGATAGTGTCGTTGATGCCAAAGTTGTTATTAGTTCCCAAAGGTAGAATACATAACAAAAAATGTAATACCAACCATAAATCAATACCCAAAACAACCCACAAATCAACCTATCATCTCAACAACAACCCAACAATCAAACTATCAACAACATAAATGCTCAAGGGGGACCACCCCCAAAGAACAAATATCCCCCTAAATGAAAATAAACATCACTTGGGGAACCAATTGAATCTATCATTCAATAGCTAGTACAAGAGAATTTCATCAAAATCCCTATTTATGAAAAATTACTAAGAGTCACAAGTTAAACCACCATGGTATAATGAGAAGCACCTTTGTGACTTTCACAAAATAAAGGGACACACAAAAACTAGTTTGATGAGAATCAAGAATCTGATCTAAGATCTCATTAATGATAAGACCATAACCATTGAGCAACTAGCTAGGAAGATCTCAAAATATAAACGAATCTAGTGCTAGATCATAATAAAGGAAACAAAAATGGTAAAGGAAAGATTTACAACAATTTGAACCATATTTATGACCATGTTGTTGCTTCCTTAGATGAATGGATAACAGTTGTCAATATCAAAGGACCTAGAGCTAAGTGTGGAGTCACCACACGTAGCGGCAAAATTTCCATCCCAGGACCTTCACCACCACCCAAAGCACCCGTTGCTAATCCAAAAACCATCCCTAATGGTTACAATGTCCTAGATCTATTGAAAGGGGCCCCTGCTGAAATCTCCATCATGGAGTTGCTAAAGATCTCGCCCGCACATAGGGAAATCCTAGAAAAGGCATTGGCCAAATATTTCATTTCCACAAATCTTGATGTAGACCAATTTCAAGCTATGATCAAACATATCACTACACTACATCTTCTTACATTCTTTGAGCTTGATCTCCCAACCCAACCATCTCATAACCATGAACTCCATCTTGAATTCCTAGTCCACAAGAATAAGGTCAAATGGGTCTTGGTGGATGGGGTTGTAGGTTTGAATATTTGTACTCTACAGCTAATAAAGAATCTAGGATTCTTAGAAGATGTCATCGAAAAAGGAAAAGGTATCACTATCAGGGCTTATGATGATAAAGAATGGGTGTCTCAAGGCACCATTCAACTCCCTATCCAAGTAGGGCTAGCAATCATGGAGACTACTTGCCAGGTCCTTGACCTTGAACTCCTATAAAATATCATCCTAGGGCACCCATGATGGATCCGTGGGATGCAAGTTGTCGCATCCACATTCCACCAATGTGTCAAATTCCCTTACCAGAATCAAGAAGTCACAATCCATGGTGACCCTAAGCCTTTTTATTATTGCAAAAATCTAGAGGCCAAGTATTACAAGATCCCTTGAGTCCCGAAAATGATGAGGGACCCACATCCCCTTATGTTGACCCATCTACCTTAGCCTCCACTTCTGAGACAAAGACACCTTCCATTCAAAACATCCCAGATATTAAGGTTGTAATCCAAGATAATGGGTGTGGAGACTATAAAATGAAAAAGAGCGCCTCTATTGTGGGAGAGTTACCTCAATCTCCTAGATCTCATGGGAAACCACAACCAATTGACATGACATCTCATACCTTCAAATCAAAACCTACTACCTTCAAAAATGGGGAGACCTAAGCAAAGAGGTGGTAGACAAGAAAGATGTATCAAGCCTATTATATCAAGATGAAAGACTCGCACCCTATCTTCCCATGGAAGACGATAACAAAGGACTACAACTAATGTTTAATTCAGGCTACAACAAAAATGAAAATCTCAAAAAAAATGACAATGGCCTATTAGAACCTATCATTCTTGAGAAGCAACTAAAGAATCTTGGCCTTGGATGTACCCCTACGAAGCTAACCATACTTGGCAAAGATGCTACGGTTAAAATAGTCAAAGCTTCCCCGTTGGTGCCCATATCGATTAGTTATCCTTTTGAGGATCCCAATTCCAACCTGCCCATGTTATTTGAGGAATCCTCCCTTTTTTATTATCACCACCATGTCTTTTGAGTTGAGTAACCAAACCAATAAACTAAAGCTTGTTTACTCCCAACTAATAGACTGTGACCAACGAGGACCGCCGATCTTAGACACATTAAAAAATGATGAGGCTCTCTCAGAATTCATGGGAATAAGGGGTACTCTACCGTATGGAGACCATAAAGCAAGGTTTGATATTGAGTTGGACACACATGCGTACTACAGGGAAATGATTGAATCTCTTAGTCACAAAATAGAAAATCTAACAGTAACATATAGGTATTTAAGTGAAAACCACACTATGGCACTTTCTAACCCAAAAATAGTAAAAAGAAAGGACGTATCCGATGGTGAAAACCTCTTTGAGGTGCTAAAGGATGAGGGATTCAATCTTCCCCTTAGTGCCATCCATCATGAAAAATTAGCAATATTGGCAGAAAAATGCAACCTAGTCAATCTAGGAACTAAAGAGACACCACACATCACTTTCTATGCTGAGTCACTTTTGACAGAGGAATAAGAAAATCTAGCTGCATTTTTGAAAGAAAGGAAAGTGAATTTTGCATGGACCTATACTGAAATTCTAGGCCTTGATCCAAAGGTAGTAGTCCATCATCTAGCTATCTATCCAGGGGAAAAACTAGTGAGACGGAAACTAAAAAGGATGCATCCACATATCACATTATTGGTCAAACTCAAGCTGAGAAACTCCTTGATGCTAGCTTCATATGACCCATTGACAATCCTGAATGGGTTTCCAACCTGTAATTGTTTCTAAGCCCACTAGGGTCATCTATATCTGCATCGACTTTAGGTATTTGAACAAAGTATGCCCTAAGGATGATTTTCCTCTTCCTAACATTGACATGATTGTAGATCTAATAGCATCGCATGAGATGTTATCATTGATGGGAGGATTTTTAGGGTATAATCAGATTATGATAGCAAAGGATGATCAACATAAAATGACCTTCACCTATCCATGGGGCACTTACTATTGGAACATGATGCCATTCGGGTTGAAGAACATAGGAGCTACATACCAAAGGCTACGACTCTAATTTTCCATGACATGATCCACAAATCTGTAGAGTACTATGTGGATGGCATATTAGCCAAATCACAAAAGCCTCAAGATCACATAGAAAAACTGGGCCCAATCTTTGATAGACTGGAAGAATATAAGGTAAGACTCCATCCTAAGAAATGTGTGTTTGGGGCACAATCAAGGAAACTCCTAGGGTATATTGTATCAATGAGGGGAATCAAGATAGACCCTACCAAAGTCAAAGAAATTTTTAACATGGAAGCACCATGAACATTGTAGCAATTAAGGGGTTTGTAGGGAAGGCTCTAGTCCATTCATAGGTTCATAGCACAGTTAGCGGTTTAAACCATCTCGTATTCTCATCTACTCCACAAGGAGGTAGCATACAAATGGGATGAGAAATGTGATTAGGCATTCAATCAAATCAAAGAATACTTGCTGAAACCACCAGTCCTCATGCCACTAATCCAGAATAAACCACTCATCCTCTACATATCAACTACATTGGCAACCCTTGGTGCTCTTCTAGGTCAACATGATGAAACAGGGAAAGAGAGGGCCATTTACTATATCAGTAGGACCATGGTGGGACACAAGCTAAATTACACATTCATTGGAAAAGCTTACCTCGCAGTAGTGTTTTCCACACAAAAATTTAGGCACTACATGTTGGCTCATCAGATAAAACTCATTGCCAAGATAAGCCCCCTCAAGTATCTACTTTCAAAAACAACACTCACAAAATGAATGGCTAAGTGGGTCATGATCTTAATAGAATATGACATTGAATATGTAGAATGAAAAGCCATCAAGGGATAGGTAATTGTAGATCAATTAGCAAAGGCACCTATATATTCAGAGAACCAACTAGTATCAGAATTTCTAGATGAGTCATGTTGTGCCTTTAGCACACCTGCCCCATTTGGAACGGGGACCCTCTCTTTCCTTCACCTCGCTGGGTCATTTTGTTGTTGTCTCATTTTGTGTTCACCATATTTTGGTGTTCAAAGTGGTCAGCGAGTCCCAAAGAGTTCATCTCAAGTTGATGATGTTTCAACCCCTCAAATTTTTAAAGTCCTAAGTCCTTGTGGAATCCTGCTGGTTGTTTTCCTTGGCTTTACTAAGTCAGCATCCATGGACCTCATTGGGCTTGCCCTACCAGGCCACCCTTTGCATATTTCCCTTGCTTCATTGCCATTCCTAATGGCCTTCCTCTAGTGGTTTTCCTCCCATTGGGTTTTGGAGCTCATTTTGTCATCTATTTATCACTGACATCCCAACGACTTTTGTCAAATGACTTTCCGCTCACTAGAACTTGGAGTTCTCATTGTCGTTCACCCATTGCTAAACCATTGAATGACTATCTATCAGTGGCCGCCCAATCGTCGGACTCTAGTGCTCCCATGGCAATTTTTGAATTTGCAACCCACCAAATCGATGTCCATTGAAAAAGCATTCATCAGATTTTTGAATTTTTGAGTTTGTGCTGTCATTTTCAACTATCAGTTTGTTCAGAGCAAGTCAGAGCTACCCTGCGATCGCCACCGCCATGCCTGACGAGTGCCACTATCGATCCAATGTGTTTGCTAGCTGATTTGATTGCCTCCTTCATCAGATTCTTGAGGTGAGTTTGCCACCCACACCCCGTTTCATGTTTTTCCTTGATTTATGGTAAAATGGATAAATTTGAAAGAGGAAAACACATGAACTAGATAGAGAAAAACAAGGTGCCCAAAACCCACATGACCAAAACTTGAGAAACCCTCGAAATTGACTAACATAGTGGCTGCAAAACCTTGTTTTTGGTGTCGTTCTTCAGCTAGAGCGTTTAAACTCTACGGGCCCGGGCCCCCCTCATTATCGCTGATAACCTTGAAACAAGTTAAACTCCAATGAACGACATACGCCTCTTCCAGGTCTACCATCGTAGAAGGACCCCATCCTTTTGTCATTTGGAACTTCACAAAATTTTATAAACTAAAGGAAAGTCATCGATCAGTTTGGGTATGTGCCTACGGGATGTCGTCCCCAGGGCACCGCTCATAACCTACCGACCCCAAATGAATTTTTGGCCATAGCTTTCCAGCACTCAAGTCCCATCTTACTGATTTCCCTAAAACTCATGCTTGAAAATCCTAAAGTCTCGGCTTCTCTCGGATCTCACCTCACATATTTCCCCTGGTGAAACTTCTTCTACGTCTCACCGTCTTGGGCAGCTTTCACAACCCGACTGCCTAGCCTTTGGGCCCCGCTCCTTCATCCACCATATAACATTGTTGGCTTCATGAAAAAATGACCAAGCACTAAGCATCCTTCAAGTCCCACCTTGCAGACTTCCATTTACGGATCGCCGTGCCAAGATCGCTGCCTTTTATGGCTTTCATGTAACGACCTTCCACCCTCTAGGTACCGTTCACCTCATGGCTACATGAATGAATTGATCAACCTCCTTTGGACCCCTCATGTTGGGTCGCCATGATCAAGACTCCATCCCATTACCGCCATAACTTTAGGGAAAACTATCTCTGTCCTCTCAGCCTCTAGAACCCGACTTCGCCTCAACTAATGAACTTTCAAATGATCAATGAAGTAAATGTGAAGGTTGCACCACCATCTGGACCCAATCCCTCATATTACCCCTGCCAAACCACTACATTTCATCCACCATTCCCAATGGCATTCGACCAACATCTTTCCATTCCCTCTGGCCCAAAATGCCCAAGCAATAAAGAGAGATATTGACCACCCTCCAGAGCTACAAGTCCCACTCAATGGAACTCTGCCTCCAGAATATCATCTTACCAAAGTTGTCCCTAACAGCAGAGCTCCTTTCTAATTCTGATTTCCCAAGAGATGATCCAAATGCCCTCCAATCACCAAATAGAATTTGACCCACATGTTAAGATAGGCCACTCTCCTCAATGGACCCTTCAAAGTGATCAAACACAAAGGTAGGTCAAGACAGGTGAGTCGTCATGCCTTGAATGTCGTCCTTCTTGTAGCTCCTCCAAAACAACCATCAAGCTAGGGAAGTCCAACCCCTAGGGCCCAAATCATCCAAACTCCCTCCTATGAACTGCTAATGTCAATCTGGATTATATGTTAGATTTCTCAAATGCTCAATTATCCAATCTAACTCCATTTGTAGGGTTTTGGCTAATGCTCCCATGTTTTCATGCTTGATTGTGCTCACCTCTCTTTTGTCTGTAGGATATATGGAATCAGGTGCAGGACCTTTGAAAGCGGTCATGGAGAAAGAAAAAGGAAAGAAAACTAAGGAACCTCATGGAAAGGATGACAAATATTAGATGAAGTACAAGTTCTAGGGGGAACCCCTGAATTCCAGAGTCACCTCAACCTGGAAGGAGGTCTTAGACACAAACATCGGGCATATAGACATTGATGAATTCAAGTAGAGAGTTTGAATCAACCCTAAAATAGAGAATGAAAGAAATATCAACAACAGTGGGTTGGCTAAATCCATGAGCTTTCCTTCTACCCTTGACGCCCTTGAGCTTGTTATGGCCTACAGAGAGGCGTAATAAGAAGAGACCAAAACCATAGTAGACAGAGATGGAAATGTTTGAGTTGACATGTCCACTAAGGAAATAAAAAGAAATTTTCATATCCTACCTTCGGGGAGATGGAAGTGCCAACCATGGATGATGGAAAGGCTATGTGGGATCAAGACCCCCTCAAGTGTAAAATACTTATCAATTAGTACTGGTTGAAGGAGAAGAGGGGCAGCGCTACAAAGGTTCCCAGGGGCTCTTTCGTAGTGAATTTTCTGAGTCCATTACCATGATTTGGTGACCCTATTGAGCAGAGTAATGGGCCTTCCAACTGTGGTCTACTTCCAAGAATGAATGTTGTATTTTGTTGAAGAGATTCTCCGTGGAGAAGCCAAGTTCTACTCAGCAGGGATAATCAGTGATTGCTTCCATGAACAATTTATGGTTGTAAAGAAAACCTACAGATTTTACATGACATCTTACTTTGTCTATTCATTAGTCGAACAAATGCAATATAGAGGCTTATTCAGAGCTCCAGATGAGGAACTAGGCATGAGCTAAAATTCTATGATAAGTACCCTCAACTACAATTCAAAAACTTCAAGAGGGACTACTATAGAGTCAATGACGCTTTCATAGGTCATATTATCAGATTGCTCGGGGGTGACTTCAAAAGGAGAGTCCCATAGTGTCAATGCCTTCCTTAAATAGTTTTCCTTCTTATTCATTAAGTATCCAAAGCTCACCTATATCTGTGTTGAAGGCTTTTTAGAAAGACCATACAAGTTGCCCTATATCCCAATGATCAGATAATACTATTAGAACTATATCGATAGCTATGACATGCACACACCCTTTTGAGCAAAAAGCATAAGGTGAGAATTCCTTATCCCCTCTCCTTTTCACAAGGGCTATACGAACTCCATACCTCTCAGTGTGCCAATAATTTAGAGAAGGAACTAGTGGAATACCATTTGAGACTCCACACTTCCCAACCATGAATGGACCCCTGTGGGAAACTCAAGAAGGAACTTGGACCTAAATACACCCATCTACATAGCATCAAGGACTTTTGGGATAATTGAAAAGATGATAATGAAGTGTGGATGAGGTACTATATGTGAATGACAACATATTTCGTAAAAAGGGTCAACCTATTCCATGTACCGGATTAGGTAGCAAAAGATGAAAATACAGTGATGGATCCTTGGTAAACATCGTTTCAAATCTCTCATTGCCACTGATTAACTGGGATGAACAAGAGGTTGATGACCTCGATATTAGATACCCAAACCTATTGAGGCCAGAACAAAAGATTAGATTGATGAGAAAATTGCCCAATTGAAGCAACAAGGGGTCACTTTGACCTATGAGGGGCTCAAGAACGAGCCAACAAGTGAAACAGATAGTGGGACATTTTTTGCCCCATTAGGAGAGACTTCAACATCTCCTCCATCCACTAGGTCAAGGAAGATAAAAGAAGCTGCTGAACAACAACCCAACCCTAAGGTGTACACGAGAAAGGCTTCGGAGGGAGAACCTTCTAAGAAAGACAAGAGATCAGGTAGCTTCACAGAGATGTGTACCATTCAAGAAGATCCACTTCACGAAGGAGAGGAAATGGAGGCTGAGCAACCAAAATCCCCATTTGTTGCCTCCACTACTATTGCCCCTCCGCCTACTTCTTAGGCAATGGTGGCTAATTCTCCGCTGACGATGGATATCTCGGTCCACCTTGCCTCTTCTCCACCCATCGTGCAGGTTGTGACCATAGAATCTTACCACATATTTTATGAGTTTTACTACTCAGACTTTCACCCAATCTGAACAAGTCAGGGAAAACACAACTAAGTATGATGGAGATTAGGATACACTCGCAGGTCGATCCAAGAAATGGAACTAGTAGGTGCTCCAATCTAATATAATGCAAATTGACAAGCTCCAGGCATTAATCAGCGGGTTCATGGAGTATGTCGCTTTGAAGAAGCAGGAAGGAAATCCAGTCATTGATGAATAGCTCCTCACAAAATAGCTGCAACAAAGGAAATCAGCAAAAAACAAATTTTCTACAGTGTTGTCATATACGGACAAAATAGGGAAAAAGAAAATAATGTATTTTTAAATTGTAATATATTTAGGGGTAGGTGAAACCCTAGTTTGTAGTGAATCTTGGCCATACAATGCAAATCAATCTTTGCCATTCATTTTTCTTTTTGAACACTATAAATAGGGGTCTCCTCTCATTTTCAAGAGAGAGCTGAGTTGTTGTAAAGGAATGCTGCATAAATTTTAATAGAAGTTCATTGGATTTTGGTGGACTCTTGAGTTTTTATTGCATGTTACATGGTTCATCTCCCATAGTTGATTTAGATAGATTTACTTTGTTTTTCTTCATGTTTTAGATTACTTTGATAGATTAGTTAATGTTGTTCAATGGTTGTGTAGATTTCTACTGTGTTGATGCCTTTCTTGTCCATACTTTTTGATGATTACTGATGGTAGACAACTGTGTAAATTTAGTCTGGGCATAAACTAGAAGCTGCACCAAACTTCTATCTTTTGTTCATGCATGTTTATGGTGAATGAGTGGTTGAATATTTGCAATCCTTAGAAGCTTGCACAAGTTTCATGCTACTGTGAGTTAATCTGGTTAAGTGAAATTATGTTTTGGGAAGGTTGTCTACAGTAGAAACCTCCATGATCACTGTTCATTGCTAGTTTCAAATCCAGGAACCTCTTCTCTTCCCTACCCTTCTTTTTTTTTTAATATGTAACCTATGCTAAGGTTTATTGCACATTATAAAGCAAAATCTTAAGATAAGATGGGAGTTCAAGACTGTTATTTGAACCTATGACAAATTGCACACTAACTTCCCATCTCAGGAACTCCATTTTAAGATTCACCTCATCTCCAACCAAACTTCGTAAGTTGCCCTGTGATTACCAACAATATCACATTGAATATCAACTGAGAAATTTCAAGCATGTCATGACCTGACACCCGAGAGACCTTGGGGTAATTTTCAGCAACTTGTTGGGGATTTCCTTTCAAGAGAGGTAGTATGCCTATGAATTACCTATGTTGAGAGGTGCATAAAAAACACATCAACAAAATTGGCGCTAGAAGGAGGGCCATCTGAGTTAAGCTGGATCAAGGTGATTCACTCTCCCCTAAGAGGTCCCAAAGAGTTTTAAGGTCTACTCCAAACAAAGGGGAATTCTAGGAACTACAGCTTCCTACAAGGACAAGAAAGGCTAAGAGGATTAGAACCATCTATAGGTTTATCAGAATTGTCTCAAAAGGAGCTATAATAAGAAGATCAAGAGTCGATCATGTCAAGTCGAAGAACTCGTGTTGAAAGAAAATTAGACGAACGTGCCAAATCCAGACATCAAGGGAAAGTTTGAACCCAACTGGTTGGGACCTTTTGTCATCACTACAAGTTACAAATTAGGAGCATATAAGCTATCCATACCCAAAGGTGAACCTCTGCAGGAGCCCATCAATAGCTCCCATCTCACAAAATTTTATGCTTAAGCTTGTTGGGTATAAATCCAAAAATACAAAAAAATCCAAAAAATCCAAAAAAAAAATTAGAAAAAGGATTGAAAACAGTAAAGAAAAAAAAATTGTCCTCTAGTGAAAACCACATCAATGGCACTTTGGGAAAGTACCTTGGTGAAAACATGGCAAACAGGTGCCTTTTGTAAATAAGCATTCACTATCCACCATGGATTCTTTGACTTGTTCCACATCACTGCCATCGCTTTCCATCACATTCACCCATCACTTTCCATATCTCCTTGCATATCATCTGTGTCTGCATCATAGCTTGATTCTTTGTTTGTATCATGTCCCATCCTACAACTATTTGGCACATACCTAAGGTCAATTTGTCCTACCTATATCAAAGTAGTCTATCGCATCACATTGGGGGTATGTTCTTATACCTCCATTGGATCAAATTCATGTATATTCTTGAAAGTTTCCTTAAAACCAAAAAAACCAAAAAACATTCATAAAATTAGAAAATAAAAAAACATTCATAAAACCAAAAAACATCCAAAAACATCCAAAACATGTCAAAAATCCAAAAATAGGTTGAAAACAAAAAAAAGTTAAAAATAGAGTCGTCATGTCAAATTACATTGTATTTGAGCTTGAACATAGGAAAGGCTAATCTTTGATTGGCCCTCGAGACATTAGGTGAACCCTTTAGGTGTTTGTCATAATAAACTGACAATCCACACATGTTCATATCTCATTAATAAACGAGTTTGTGTTAGTCAAACTACATAGTCTCTATGTTTATAACGTAGGCAAGGCTAATCTTTGATCAACCCTCAAGACCTTTAGGATAGGTCCTTAGGCTAGGTTCTTGGTCAAAATCTCAGAAAACACCAAAAACATTGGAAAAAAGGAAAATCAAAACATTTGTAAAACATCTCAAAAATCCCAAAACAACCTCAAAACATTTCAAAATACCAAAAAATTTGAAAAAACCAAAATCATTCATCTCATTTCACGTTCATCTGCAATGAACATCCACTCACAATAAATCAATCGTCACCTTCAACCTTTGGCAAAACAATCAGAAACAAGTATAGCAAATTAAAAAGTGAAAGCTCAAACGTAAAAGTCTTAAGTTTGGGTCAGTAGGTAAACAAGTTGGTCAACTGTTGGTATCAATAGCCTATCATCCCATTAGTATCACAATCATCTGATAAAATCATGTCCTAGGATGCATCCTTCCTACAATGGACATCAACATAAGAAATCACCATAGTTTAGTCTTGGCTAGAGGTATGAAGAACATTAGCTTGTTTGTTTACTTCATCTTTTCTTTTGATTTATCTTATTGTGCTCATTCCAATGACCTCTAAATGATGTCTAATCAAAATGAATTAGAGAGAAAGGAATGGGGCATTGATCATTATCTTTTTTTTGTTGTGCTTGTGGGATATTCTCTTAATATAACCTTGGTCATGCTAATCTTGTTCGATGTGTAGGGAGGGTGTTTTGAATATCTTGTTGACCATTACATTTGGAGGTTTTTCCTTATTATGTTTTGGTCTGAGATGTTTGAAATGTCTGAAATACACTCTAAAAAGGTTAAGTATATCAGGTGTGAACAAAGATACTCCTATTTGATTGTCAATTCAAACTCCATCTCACTAGGTACAACACCATCCTAGTTTTCTATACCTTGATGCATCGTGCCTCAGTGTGTTATCAAACATAATGAAAGTTATACTCTTTACATCCCCAATCCCTAGATCAACAATACATCACCATCATTCATTATCATATTTAATAAAGTCTTGACAACTCATAGACTTGTTAGACTTCTACATCTTCTCAGAATCAAGGGTTGATCCCTCTCTTTCTTTTATCTTCTTCACACTAACATGCTATCATAACATCCACCAAAACATCAATGCATCCATCTTACATTCATAAAATGTCAACATGTACTCATCCTGCATACTCATACATTCCACCATAATAGGAAACATCATCCATCTCACATGCATTACATCATCATTTAAGTTGTTTGTTATTCTAAGCATCTTAAAACATCTCATTTGCATTGTCATCATAATATAGATTTGTTAGTCTAACCTTCTCCTTTCACCATCTTGAACCTCTTTATCATGAGCTCGACCTAAAATTGAAATTTTCTCTCAATCTTTCAAGGGGCAGTGTAGCAGCATAATTTCTTCCACTGGGGCAACAATGGGGCATCCGAAAAAATTAGATTTTTTTTGAATTTTTGATCTTGGCAGTGTTATTCTTTAAACAAATGTAACTGGTACACTGCTTCAAAGAGGGGGGGAATGTAGACACTTAAAACATATTGATTGATACTATGTATCTAATTCTGATTAACTAACACCATTTTTTCCTAAATCACCCTAAACTAACCAATTAATTAAATAATTAACATTATTTAGTTGAAATCAACAAATTCAACTATTAATCAAATAATTAAATTTATTAGATTAATTCACCATTTATTTTTACTAATATTCATCATATTTAATTAAATCAATCCATTTAATTAAATCCCCCTAAGTTCTCTCATTTGATTAAATCAATCAAATCAAATGTCACAATCCCCTAACCCATTCCAATTAATTAATTTTGAATTAATTAATCATCATTAATAAATCCTCCAACTTTTAACTCCTCAAGAGTTAAATCAACCCATGGTCAACTAACTAGGTAGCACATGAAAATAATTTCTATTAATTATCTAATTCCTCTATTTATCCTCACAAAGGAATATTCCAAAGAATATTCCTCTCAACCACCTCCTCATTCAATTTCCCTCCAAAGGTTTCAAAAACCTATCACATCTTCAATAACTCCTCTTACATCCTCTCACATCTCCAACCACATTCAATAAATTCTTCTTACAACCTTTCAAATCCTCAACCATTCTCATTTATTCCTCTTACATCCTCCTTCACTCAACACATTTCCCAAAATGTGCTCCACTCTCACCCAATAGAATTGTGACAAGTGTCACATTCTCATTGGCTCCCATTTTATCCCAATTTCTCTCATTCCTCAACTCTTGAGTTCTATAAATAGAAACATTCTCTTCACAATATGGAACCACAACTTGAAGCAATATTACTATAGCCATTTTCATTGTTAGTAATCACCATTTTCATCACTTTTGACCTTATTTTCATCACTTAGCATCAATTTCATACTTAGAATCATCTACAACATTAGAGCTTATCATTGGGATTGGGAAAGGGCTTCTTTCCACATCAAAAGAGCACCAATCCCCCTATGAGATGAAGGTTTGATTGATTTAGATGAGTTTTCATGCTTGTTGTGTTGTTATTTCATGTTCTTGTCATGTTTTCTTGTCTTTCTTGATTGAAAATATCATAGGGAGTGTTTTTTTTGGTTTTCTAACATGATTAACACTTTTTTGTTGTCTCTTGTTTGTTAATTGCAAATTATATACTCAAAGTAACCCAAGATTGCATTCAAGTATGTAACAAATTTGGTCTGTAGTTTAAGTTATACACTTTTAAGTAACATTCATAAGGTTTAGAAAATCTTGATCACTCTCTAGAATAGCCCATTAAACATGGGTTGTGCTTGAATGTACTAAATAATTGATATAACACAACCACTCTACATATCAACTAGAGTTACAATCTCTTTATTGCAGCAAGAGGTAATCACTCTTGGATCATGCTATCATTACATTGTAACTTGTTAAACTTGAGTCAACCTGAATGCACCCAATGATGATTGACACCTAATTGTGATGAAAATGATTAATTTGTACATGAATTGTGCTCATATGAGTTCCTCCATTTCTATCACAACATAGCCACATTAAACTTGGGTCACACATCAATGCATCATATATTTGTTATAGCACAATTGTGCCACATGACCAATAGAGTTATGGATCACATAATTATAGTCACAAGAATTTGTTCCTTGGTTATGCTCTTATGGTGATTCCATTACCATTATAGCATAACCCTTTGGACTTATATTTCTCAAATCCTTACATTGCTTATTTTCTCTTTACATGGATGGCAATTCAATGGCAGGGATTTGTATGTAGGTCATGCTCATATAAGTGCCTTCGTCACCATTACACAAAAGTACATTAGAATTTCCTTTCTTGAACCTTTACTTCATTTTTTATTGTTAGGGTTTCTTAGTGATTATTCCATTTCCATGTGGCATATTAATAAAAGAAACCAAGCAAAAAATCATTCTATTTTTAGTTAGCTCCTGCTAACATACTTTTGGAATAAATATTTGACTGCATTACTTTGAGTGTGAAGAATTTTTTTTCTACTTATAATACATTCATTGAGAGTTGTAATAAAAAGCTTCTTATGCTAAAACCCATCCTGTAAACTTGATTTAAGCTACATTTAGGAGGCTACATGGATTTTTTGTGATTTATATAGCTTTTGTTTTGATAGTAAATGACATCAGTTCTTTTTGAAACTAAAATTATTTATTAATTATGGTTTTATGATGATTAAATGTTTTATTTATAAGGGGTTAACATGTAGCATTTTTATGTGTAGGAAGAATATATTGTGATGCAACATTCGGGTATGGATGGTTCAGGTAAACTTGGATTTCTATCCATGACATAACTAGGTTGGAGAGTACCTTGAGCTAGTTTGAAACACTTTCAGGTGTTTTCACTTGGAAGCAGAACTTGAGTATAGGAATACAAACGTCAGTGGACTGAAACATTAGTTTCCACCTAATTACATCTTAGGATTTAGTCGATTACTCCAAATTCCTAGTAGATTGCCCTAAATGTCTGACAGAGAAAGTTCTTATTTTCTAAAGATAAAATCATAAATATGTTGGTCCAATTTCAGATCCAATTTGAAGTCGTGAATATTGGACAAATACATTTCCTACATTCTAAAAATAAAATCATAAATCTATTGGTCCAATTTGAGGTCGTGGAGCTCTGACAGAGAAAGTTCCTACATTCTAAAGATAAAATCATAAATCTTCTTGGTCCAATTTGATGTCCAATTGTAAGGATTTGTCTTTTTA
Source organism: Sequoia sempervirens (assembly GCA_007258455.2). NCBI lineage: Eukaryota > Viridiplantae > Streptophyta > Pinopsida > Cupressales > Cupressaceae > Sequoia > Sequoia sempervirens. Next base: position 38,681,307 of record VDFB02000007.1, on the reverse strand, counting down.
ATTATACTTTTTGACATTTGGCTTGATACAAATTGTTACTTTAGAATTATGGTATTTCTTTTCTTTTAATGTTTTCAACCCTCATTTTAGGGAAGAGCTCTGAAGATGGTTCCTTCAGATGGAGACTACACTTTTCCACTATAGGTTTCGTTTAGAAACACCAAAAGCTCAGGTATTGTCATAATTAGAGAAAAAGTAGGAGTCATTCAATGATGAGATACTCATTTTTAGATCTTTGGTTAAAAACTTTAAATGTTTGGCTATATGCACAGAGAATTTTCATGGAGTGCACACTTCCTTACAAAGCAATCACCACAACAGAGTTTGAGGTGAATTGCACCTGATATTTTATGTTGATATGGATATGTTCTAACTTGTAGTTAATTGTTGTAGCATAATAGATAGGATAAATAGTTGTTCATATACCATTGTTTCTAATTCAAAATTTCTATACCTTATTCTAAGATCAAATCACAAGCGAGGGTCTATACATAAGACACCATTGTTTCAAATTTAAAATTGTTGGTTCTTTCACAATTGTTTGCTTCATTTATTTGATCTAAGATAGCCTAATGTATAGAATATGCTCTCAAAATCATTGTAAAATCTTTTATTTTGGGAAGATTGTTTATAATCTTCCCATCATAACAGTGAACAAAAGCATCAATCATTAACCTAAACTTTGCAAGAGTTTCATCAAATTCTACTTTTCCACTCTCTTTTCCATTCTAAATTTTATTCCCAATTTTATCCATATAGAACTTCCTTAGCCTGTAGATCTTTTTGTTAGCCATAACTTTACTAGGTGTTGAGGATAGCTTTGAGTTTCTACCCAAGAAGCAATTGAAAAAATTTGGCCTAACCATATACAATGTGTTTCAAAAATACCTTTGAAGTTATTCTGGAAAAGAGTTCCTCAAAAATTCCATATCTTTGCAAAGATATTGAATTCATGCAAAAAGGTTAATTCAAAACTGTGCACTATACTCTCAGTAACTCTTTTCTAGAATAACTTCAAAGAGCTTTTCAACACATTGTATTTGGTAAGGCCAATTTTTTTCAATTTTTTCATGGGTAAAAACTCGAAGTTATCCCCAACACCTTGTAAAATTATGGCTAACAACAGGATCTACAAGCTGAGGAAGTTCTACATGGATGAAATTGGGAATAAAATTTAGAATGGAAAAGAGAGTGGAAAAGTAAATTGTGTGAAACTCTTGCAAAGTTCAAATTAATGATTGATGCTTTTTTTCATTGTTATGATGGGAAGATTTTGAACAGTCTTCCTGGAATAAAGGATTTTACTGTGATTTTGAGAGCATCTTCTATTTAGCAAGCTTCCTTAGATCAAATAAATGAAGCAAACAATTGTGAAAAAGCTAGCAATTTTGAATTTGAAACAAATGGTATATGAACAACTATTTATCCTATCTATTATGCTACAACAATTAACTACAAGTTAGAACATATCCATATCAACATAAAATAGCAGGGGCAATTCACCTCAAACTCTATTGTGGTAATTACTTTGTAAGGAAGTTTAGACTCCTACATGAACATTCTCTATGCACATCAGTATGTTGGTTTTTTATCTTGATCTCCTTTGTGATCAAAAGAATAGTGAAGTTCATTGCATAACTCATGACCATTTTGTAATGCTATGATCCAGTGCTCTTTTACTTCTTACTCACTGTGTTCTCAATCACCATTTGCAAATGACTTAGAGGATAGATCTTGATTTCAATGGACTTGCATAACACTTGAAGAAATTTCCATTCATGCCTTAGCATTTAACAACCATATAGGGCATATGAAACATAGCTTATTGAAATCACTATTGACACAAAAATCATGAAGATCACCACCCTAGACTGCTAGACAACTTCCTCCATTCATGTCACAATGCAAGGTCCCTATAGGTTGAAAGTATTTCCCTTGAAAACATACCATTGTATTGATAATGTCTTGAGGACTAAGGGTCCCACTTGGAGGTAAAGAATAATCTCATATGCATTCATTCTCAAGTTCATATTTCAATTTGTTATATTTATGTGCAACTTCTAATGAGTTTGGTGAATTGCATTGTGTAAAATGAGAAGCTCCTTTAGCCAATTGTGTTGTAACCTAAAGTTGATGGCATGGAAGAATCTACAGCACTGTCTTCCAACATTGAAATCACTAACCTTCAAAACAAAGATACTAGGATTATCCCTTCAACATTTGTGAATTCATTTCCTTAATCAAATTGGTCATTGTCCTTTCATGATCTTTGTTTGGAATTTTATTGTACTATGATAGTCCTCTCACAATGACCACCATATAATGATTGTGATAATTTTGAACCCATCACTTGGACAATCAAAACTTCCACCTCACAACCACAAGAATAAGATACACTGAGAATGCACAATCCCAAGTAAGTGTATCAGACTTGGTGATCCTTGTTTTTTGTCATATGTTGTAGTTACAAATTCCCTACTAGACATACATGAAAATGTGCAAGCATAGACAATGCAAGTGAACTATTTCAAAAAATACCTCAAAGAAATGTGATATCATGGATACCTGCTCTCTCACAAGCACTTCAAGTCATGCCTATGGTGATGCGGGAAAGCCTTGAATCACATTACCATAGGCATGACTTGAAGTACCTGCGGGAGAGAGGGTGTCCATGATATCACATTTCTTTGAGGAATTTTTTGAAACAATTTGCTTTCCTTGTCTATGCTTCCACATTTTCATGTATGTCTAGCAGGGCACTTGTAACTATAATATATGAAAAAAATCCATGTTGTTATGCTTTGATGGATGTCCCATGATCAAGATCTATATAAAAAAGTTGCTTTGTATACTAGGTGGTTAGGTGTTCTATAGTGTTATACAAGTTTAAGTTTTTACTTTTGTTGATTTTCAAATAATGGTCTTATCTTTGGGCCAAGATTTATGTTGTAATCTCTCTTTTTGTTGTCTTTTCAGTAGTGCTTGATTTATAGATTGTAATTGTTGGTAGTTATGCCACAACTTGCTTATATATTTGTGATTTACACCTTAATTGTAGTGCTAAAAGAGCCATATAGTTAAACCTTATTAATTTAGAATTGGTTTAGTGGGAAGCCTCACATGCCCTATTTGCCTAAGTGACTTGATTATGATAAATATGTATTTGTTTTGGACAATTTATGGCATTTACCTATTGGAATTATGTGTCTCAAATTCACTGGTGGACCCCCAACTTGGTCTCCATCAAGTCAAATTACACCAAGTGATGAGTTCATGCCTGTACTGCTATCCTGTAGCGTCTCATAGAGTGACTGGCAGTGGAGCAGTACTTACTGCTACCCCACAAAGGTGTTAGATTGAGCTTGTGGTAGTGTGGTGTTATCACCACCCCATGATGCTTTCATGTAGACTAGTGCAGTATAGTGGTGGTTACCGCTACCCTGTGGTGATGGTCGAAGGTATCCTGTGATGGTGTATGTTAGAAACCAAGATCTAAAATGCAAACCGAAAAATCACCTTCCACAGAAGAGAAAAACAAAAAAGCAGAGCTATTGCAAAAAGATGTGCAACATAATATTATTCAGGAATTCATAATTACAAGATATGATTTTCTTTATAAAAGCAAAGATGCATAACCCTAATCTTATCTTGAGCAACAAGATAGCTCAACAAGATAAGGATGAGAATAAATAAACCAGGAATTAAATATCACCTAAGTAAAGTTATGCAAGTGTAATTAAATATTAATTACACTAACACCCCCCCATAAGTGCAAATTAGGGAGACTAAAAAAGTATGCACCTAAAACTAAGATGAATGCAAGAAAGCATGAATGGGTCCCGACAACAAGGCCTAATTAGGTACCCAAGTACAAATGCAATAATGAGGTAGAGAAGGAAAACCCAGTGGGACAAAACCCCCCTACAATGAGATGACTGCTACAAAGAAGCATTGGAAGAACACTATGGAGTAACATTGGAACCGCAATCCGACAAGCAAGGAAAGATACTTCTATCTACAAGAAACCAAAAATGGAATCATAATAATGCGACAACAAACCCGATGCCACTGAACATTGGAAAATTCACAAACTGGAACAACCCTGGAATCTATGAAGCAACAGTAGATGAGATGATGAAAAAATATGGAAACTGTGTATCTCGATGTCGATGCCAAACTGAAACTAAAACTCTTCAATGGGAAGGAGTACCATAAAGACTCGAGAACATTAACCATAAAAAAATGGCCATCAAACTAAGAAGGATTTGAACCAATGTGGATTAATAACCATAAAATCTCAATCGAAGTGTGAACTGATGTGAATCTGATGTGTCAAGCTATAGCTAGAATGTGGCCAAAAGAAACTAAGAAACTGTTACCCATTTTCCACCTATGGGCTCAATCAAGCAGGGTAACCCATGTTTTCAAGGGTTCTTGAAGACCAAATAAAGGAACACTTGCATCAGGATCACATTTTTGTAACTTGTTTGCTTCTTTTGCAGATGCAGGGCAGAATGATGTTTTAAAATTTTAGCACATGGATTAAATGTGGCTCCCAAGAGGGTTGAGCCCAGTATGCAGGTCTTCATTTTCGGGTGGGTTTTCACTCTTTTTTTGTTTTTCCTTGTGCCTTTTTCCCTTTGTTTTGTCGGGGGTGGAACCGGAACCGAGACTAAACTTGGAACTTTTCCAAAAGTTTCGGGTACTGGTCCCATCCCATTTTTGGTTCTGCCAATTTTTTGTGTTTTATGTCCCTTTTTCCTTTGTTTCCATCAGAGGTGGAGTCGGGCCGAAACCAAACTTGGAACTTTTCCAAAAGTTCTAGTTTTTGTTTTAGTTCCAGTTCCAGTTCCGCTCTTTCTTCTCTCCTTTTCTTCATGACCTGTGATCATCTTGTCTCCTTCCTTTTCCCCTGTGTGGTTTTCCGCTTTCCTTCCTGCCTCATATGTTTCTGGGGGCGAGATCGGAATGAAATCTGAACTTAAAACTTGAAGAAAGTTTCAGGTCCAAATTTAGTTCCGGTCCCATTTCCACTTTTTGCTTTATTTTTTTCGTTTTGGTCTCAATCCCGATTCCACTGGGATTCATCTATCTTTGCTCCCGCTTCCTTTCTCCTCTAGTTTCGACTCTAGTTTCGTCTTGATCTTGCCTCCACCAATTCTAAAGAGTCTCAGTGAAAAAGAGTGCCTTCGTCAGGAGATGAGGATATCGCCCTAAGGTCTTGCCAACACTAGGAAGTCTAGGTGACATAGAAGGTATAGTCAACGAAGGTTTCACCAACTAGTGGAGCCTCCCAAATAAAAAGCAGGATCACCAAAAGTTTCAACCTTCAGCATAATGTCTTGTCGAAGGCTAGATGTCTCCCCGACCAAAAGAAAGTGGCTCATCGCCAAGAGTTAAGGAACCTGGAGGGAAGTCTAGTTGATAGGCTAATGTCTCGCCGACAAAGGGTCTGGCCGATAGGCCAATGTTTTGGTGACAACAAAGGGGGCCTCGGTGTAGCATTTTCCTTTCGCCATGATGTCTTCCCGACTAGCAGAGTCTTGCCGAAGAATGAAGGAGACCTGGAGCTCACTGGAATAAAATGTCTTGGGGTGACATCAATTAAGTCACAATGAAGGAAATGTAGGGCCTGACAGAGTAAAATGTGTTTGGGGAGACTTAGAAAAGTGGTCTTACATTTGGTAAGATGTCTTCTTGACTCGATGCGGTCACAGGGGATAGAAGATAGCTCAAGAAAACAATAGGAGTTCGCTATGAAGTCTCAACGACTGTGTGATGTCTCACTGACCAGAAGGCAAAGAGCTTGGCATAAGACAAAGCCATCGCCATGAGGTCTTGCCGACCTGGTAAGGTCTCACTGAAAGTCAAAGGAGCTAGAGCCCAGAGGAGAAGACTAAGGGTCTTCGCCAAGAGTCTTGTCAACGAGGATGTGCTCGTCAAAAGAATTTGATATCGGCACAATGTCTTGCTGAGGCTTTAGGGTCTTTCTGAAAGGATATTAGGGCTCAATAAAAGTAGTTGAGCTCACCATAACATCTCACCGACTGTCTATGATATGGTGATAGCTACAGAGACACCTAATCGCATCGGTGAGACACTTCTAGTGTCTCGCCAAGATGCGATTCATTTTAGGAGAAGTTTTGACCACTCGAGAGTCTATGTGTAGATCACTCAACTAATCAGAGAAAGCCAAAAGCAAGCTGTGGTGGCTCAACTAGATGAAGAAGATCAACAGAATGACAGGTAGTGGGTTATCTGTTCAGAGCTCAGGAGCATTCAAAGCAGCTCGACTGCAAAGAGATTCAAAGATCAACACAAGTAGCAAAAGTAAAGGCGGTGGTTGCAAGATGTTCAAGAAGGGAGTCCCTTGAAGGATTTTTTTTGACACCAACATGGACATGCAAGGTGCAGCTTGAAATTCAATAAAAATCTAAGGGGCAATTTTTTCTTTGGCTCCTGATATTATTTTTATATTTTTGTAAGCCCTAAGGGGCCAACACAGTCTGTATATAAGACATTTTTTGTCTTTTTGTAAATAGTTCGGGTTATGAATTCAAGGGAGTTAGTGATTTTTTTTATCAATCCTTCCTCAATTAATGTATGTTTCTGTAAGTCAACTAGAATCCTGAATATAACATAGAGTTTACCTGGGAAGTTTGTGTTCACGTTTGTATTAATTCTCATTTCTGTATCTTTCCTTTGAACATGCAAGTCTTTAACTGTGTTTTATAATTCTGTATTCATATCTTAGAGCTATCAAATTAATCTTTCCTTCCTGAGATGTGTATGTAGATCAAACATGTTAGGACTAAAGCATTAAATCTAAAAGAGGTTGTTCTGAGAATAGCAACCAGGCTTTCAAGTGTATGTTCTTCCTGTGTTCATTTCATGATTTCTCAAACAGTTTGGTGTATCACCCTAGTGTAGTCCTTTAATTTATGTACTCCTTATCCCTTTCCCTTCAAAGAATTAGTAGTCTAGGTGATACCAAAGGAATTCAGCCTTCTCCGAAGGTTCATTTCAATTATAGGTGACCCATAGCCTTGAGATGATCACATGTTGCTCTAGAAAGCTTAGTTTTATAAACTTTGCGTAGGGTGCAATTCTAGGTGACAACAGTTTTTGGCATGCCCGGTGGGACTGTCAAACAGACAGTTTGGAAATTATATGTTTATTACTGGTTTTTGATATGCAACTAATAAATTACAGGCTTTTAATAGGCAAAATATCAGCATATCATGGCGACTCCAACTTTATAATAACTAGTTCTAGCAGCCCAGGTGTCTGCAATTAATAAGGTTTGATCTTTAGGCTTGTTTTACTTCATGCCTTATCTCTGCAATGATTAGTTATCAGCCATACTATACAAAACAACCTGCTATTTTTATGTCAAAAGACCCGGTATCAGTAGGTTACCAATATTTCCATCATGTTTTCCACCCCCCCATCCCTGCTCAGTCTCAATATCAGCCAACCTATGATCAAAATCAACCCCAAGAAGAGGTCGTTGATGCCAACCAACATGATTATTTGCATAGTCAACCTCAAGAACACCCTTACCAGAATATAATGGACCTCCTCCAATAGTTTGACCATGTGTTGTGGGCTTTGAGCCAGAGGTTTGAACATGTGTAGATTAATGATGTCAGTAGGGTGTTCTCCTACATGTATGGAATGTTGGTCGATGTCAAGAAGTAGAAAAGGCTTATTTCATAGTAGCAGGAGTTGGGATGTCAGGTTGAAGAAGATCTTGAGGGAGAGATAGTAGCCGCAGAGGAACAAATGAAATTCTTATCTGCTTAGGTACAAGGTAGTTGGGCTTATTTAGATTATCAAGCACAAAGGTATGAAACACAGACAACCCTTTCCATTCCTAGTTTCAGCCCACCTCCTCCTATAATGTTGAATCATCTGGTGAAGGAGGAGGATTCTGAATATAGGTTTCTTAGCTTTAAGCAAGAGAAGCCTTCCGAGCTTTTTAGTGAGCCTATCAATGAGTCTTCTACCTTCAGGATTCCAAGTTGGAAGGTCCCATCTCAATCACCTTGTGAGTTTCCTTCACCTATCATACAACTCAAATCATGCTCTGGCATCCAAGAAGCAAATGAAGAGCAGCCCAGTGCTCAGGTTAGTTCATTCACCATAGAGAAGACTAGAATTCCAAATATGTTACATCTAGCCATGGAGGAATACAGACTACGGCTGCAAAAGGATGAACTGGAGAAGAATTTTCAAAATGTTTCTGGCAATGTTTTAGCTGATGATCCTCCCACTGTTCTACAAGACGGTGAAAATGTTCTAACAGGACAACAGGGTGAAATGGTGGAAAAGGATGACCAAGAAGAGCAATGTACAGTCTAGAATGAAGAAGGTGTGATTTTTCCCACTCTAGATGCTATCTCAGAGCAGCAAGGAGACATCAATCAGCTGTAGGTTCAAGAGTCAAGACAACAACAACAAATGACTAAACAACAAGAAAGCATGGGTGGGTTGCTTATTGATGATAATAAGCAAGACAATAGGGCCTCAATTCAAGGAGTACAGCTTGAGATTGAACCTAATATTATCCTCCAAGGTGGAAGCTTTGATGTTTTTGAACATGTTGGGGTTGGGAAAGCTACTGTTGAGTTTTTTGAGGAGGAAGCTAACTTTGATCCTTGTGAAGACTCAGAAGTATTTGATAGTCATGATGAACTAGGACAACAGGTTCATGAACTTGAACAAATGCTGAAACATCAGGAGGAGCCTAATGAGCTTGATTTGCAAGGTTATAACTGGTTGAAGGGGCTTCCATTCCATTATGCAGAGGAGCTTGAGGCTACATCATTGCTTGAATTGTTGCCCCCCTTTATTGAGGAAAACAAGCCTAAATTAGAATGTAACTCTTCCAGTGATGATGAGAATTATGAGCAGCTTCCATTCTGGTCTATAAAGAAGCCTAAGGTTGATGGATTGATTAAAGATGTGATGGAGGAAGCTATCTCTTTGTTCTCTGTTGAAGAAATGAGTGTTCATTTGGGAAAGCATGAACATACTGAAGAGATTTCTATTCTTTCACCAATTCAGTCATAGAGATTAGATCTTCCCAGCCAACAAAGTGATAGAATGGCAGCTCATGAGCAAAAGATCAGCAAGAAAAATGCAAGCTTTTCCCTTACTAAAGGCTGCCCTATTAGGCATCTAGCCAAAATGGAGACCACCAAAGATATTGATACCTTGCTTACACCCAAGCATGAGGGTACAACTATGGAGGAACACACTCAAGTTACCTTTCCACCTCAAAATGAGAATGTTTACATTTTGTATGAAAAGGTTAGTAAACTCGAATATGTTCTGCAAAAGATCTTACAACCATCCATTGAAGAGTCATGCATGCTTCATTTCTCTTTAGTTGTTCTCCAGCATGGCAAACATTGTAAATTTTTTAGAAGGGGCAGTTATTTTACCCAACCTGTCAATGGGTTTCCTTGACCAATTTCTTATTGGTTAGTGTAGGGTAGGTTTAGGTGCAGTCTACATTCCCTAAGTGATGTTTCAGCACAGTTAAATAGTTTCCCTTCTAATATTTTCTTGTTTCCAATAAGTTTCTAGGTGATCTGTGTCTCAAGTTACAATGTACAAAGTTGTTTCAAGTTTGTTCCTGAATTTTCCCAATGACTCCAGGCCCAATGGATAGGCCTAGGCTACTAGTCTTCATGTTTAGTAGGAAAACATCCAACAAAGGTCACCATAAATGTTACCCATTTTCTGCCTATGGGCTCAATCAGGCAAGGTAACCCATGTTTTCAAGGGTTCTCGAAGACCAAATAAAGGAACACTTGCATCAAGATCACATTTTTCTAACTTGTTTGCTTCTTGTACAGATGCAGGGGAGAATGATGTTTTAAAATTTCAGCACATGGATTAAATGTGGCTCCCAAGAGGGTTGAGCCCAGCATGCAGGTCTTCGTTTTTAGGTGAGTTTTCATTCTTTTTTGTTTTTCCTTGTTTCCCCCCTTTCTATTTTGTTTTGACGAGGGAGGAACCAGAACCGAGACTGAACTTGGAACTTTTCCAAAAGTTTCGTGTACTGGTCCCATCCCATTTTTGGTTCCACCAAGTTTTTGTGTTTTTTGTCCCTTTTTCCTTTGTTTCCATTGGAGGCGGAGTTGGGCCGAAACCAAACTTGGAACTTTTCCAAAAGTTCCAATTCCTATTTTAGTTCCGGTTTCGGTTCTGGTTCCGCTCTTTCTTCTATCATTTTCTTCATGACTTGTGATTGTCTTGTCTCCTTCCTTTTCCCCCCATGTGGTTTTCCTCTTTCCTTCCTTCCTCGTATGTTGCCGAGGGCGGGATCAGAATGAAATCCAAACTTGAAACTTGAAGAAAGTTTCAGGTCTGGATTTAGTTCCGGTCTTGTTTTTTCTTTTTGCTTTGTTTTTTTCCATTATGGTCTCGATCTCGGTTCTGTTAGGATTCATCTATCTTTGCTCCTGCTTCCTTTCTCCCTTGGTTCCAGCTCCGGTTTCATCTTGATCCCACCCCTGCCAAGTTTGAAGAGTCTCAGTGAAAAAGAGTGCCTTCGTCAGGAGATGAGGATATCGCCCTAAGGTCTTGCCAACACTGGGAAGTTTGGGCGACATAGAAGGTATAATTGGTGAAGGTCTCACCAACCAGTGGAGCCTCCCAAATAAAAAGCAGGATCGCTGAAAGTTTCAACCTTCGGCATAATGTCTTGCCGAAGGCCAGATGTCTCCCTGACCAAAAGAAAGTGGCTCATCGCCAAGAGTTAAGGAACCTGGAGGGAAGTCTAGCCGATAGGCTAATGTCTCGCCGACAATGAGGGGTCTCGCCGGATGTCTTGCCGAATGAAGAGTTCACCAAAGGAAAATAAATTCTACAAGAGGTCTCAGCAAAGTGTGGGTGTCTGAGCGACAAAAGCAGATATCAGTATGACTGGGGGACCTCGCTATGAAGTCTTCTTGACTAGCAGAGTCTTGCTGAAAGAAATGAAGAGCCCAGTGGAATGGAAAAGTTTAGCGTGAGTCTCGGTGACAAACAAGTAGTCTGGCTGAAAGATGAGAGTTCGGGGAGACTAGTGTGCTCGGCAAAGGGTCTGGCCGATAGGCCAATGTTTTGGCAACAACAAAGGGGGGCTCGGTGTAGCATTTTCCTTTTGCCATGATGTCTTCCCGACTAGCAGAGCCTTGCCAAAGAATGAAGGAGACCTGGAGCGCATTGGAATAAAATGTCTCGAGGTGACATCAATTAAGTCACAACGAAGGAAATGTAGGGCCCGAAAGAGTAAAATGCATTCGGGGAGACTCAAAAAAGTGATCTTACATTCAGTAAGATGTCTTCCCAACTTGATGCGGTCACAACAGATAAAAGAGAGCTTGGGAAAACAACAGGAGTTCACTATGAAGTCTTAGCAACTGCGTGATGTCTCACCGACCAGAAGGTAAAGAGCTCACCATAAGACAAAGCCATCACCATGAGGTCTTGCCGACCTGGTAAGGTCTCACCGAAAGCCAAAGGAGCTAGAGCCTGGAGGAGAAGACTAAGGGTCTTCGCCAAGAGTCTTGTCAATGGGGATGTGCTCACCGAAAGAATTTGATATCGACACAATGTCTTGCCGAGGGTTTAGGGTCTTGCCAAAAGGATATTAGGGCCCGATAAAAGTAGTTGATCTCGCCATAACTTCTCACCGACTGTCTATGATATGACGATAGCTGCAGAGACACCTAATCACATCGGTGAGACACTTCTAGTGTCTCGCCAAGATGCAATTCATTTCAGGAGAAGTTTTGACCACCTGGGAGTCTGCGTGTAGATCACTCAACTAATCATAGAAAGCCAAAAGAAAGGCATGACGACTCAACCAAATGAAGAAGATCAATAGAATGATAGGTAGCAGGTTATCTATTCGGAGCTCAGGAGCATTCAAAGTAGCTCGACTACAAAGAGATTCAAAGATCGACACGAGTAGCAGAAGTAAAGGCGGTGGTTGCAAGATGTTCAAGAAGGGAGTCCCTTGAAGGATTTTTTTTGACACCAACATGGACACATAGGGTGCAGCTTGAAATTAAATAAAAATCTAAGTGGCAGTTTTTTCTTTGGCTCCTGATATATATATATATATATATATATATATATATATATATATATATATATATATATTTTGTAAGCCCTAAGGGGCCAACACAGTCTGTATATAAGGAATTTTTTGCCTTTTTGTAAATAGTTCAGGTTATGCATTCAAGGGAGTTAGTGATTCTTTTTATCAATCCTTCCTTAATTAATGTGTGTTTCTGTAACTCAACTAGAATCTTGAATATAACATAGAGTTTACCTGGGAAGTTTGTGTTCACATTTGTATTAATTCTCATTTTTGTATCTTTCCTTTGAACATGCAAGTATTTAACTATGTTTTATAATTCTGTATTCATATCTTAGAGCTTTGAAATTAATCTTTCCTTCCTGAGATGTGTATGTAGACCAAACCTGTTAGGACTAAAGCATTAAATCTGAAAGAGGTTGTTCTGAGAATAGCAATCAGGCTTTCAAGTGTATGTTCTTCTTGTGTTCATTTCATGATTTCTCAAACAATTTGGTGTATCACCCTACTGTAGTCCTTTAATTTATGTACTCCTTATCCCTTTCCCTTCAAAGAATCAGTAGTCTAGGTGATACCAAAGGAATTCGGCCTTCTCCGGAGGTTCATTTCAATTATAGGTGACCCACAGCCTTGAGATGATCCCATGTTGCTCTAGAAAGCTCAGTTTTACAATCTTTGCGCAGTGTGCAATTCTAGGTGACAATAGAAACTAGAGACAACCAATGCGAGTTTCCATCAAAACAAGATGAAGATCAAAGTGAAAACTACACTCTAATCAGATTTATTATGCAAGAAACCCCTCTGATGGAACTTTATCTCAGTTCATTTATTACAATAACTCAACGATTGTAAAATGAGAGAATGCTAACATGCATAAAAAAAAATACCTTAGATATATGTAGAGGCTGAAACCATCTTTCCAACGCCTCAAGAATGGCAAAAAATGGATAAGCAAGTCAAAAGATATGTCTCCTAGAGTGAAAACAACATCTAACTTCCGAGTCTAAAAAAGACATCAAAAAAATAAAAACAAAAAATTAGACCTGCACCATTACATAGAGTGTTGAAACAACTTTCTGACAATATCTCGTTTGCAGAAAAATGATGCCGTATGCCCAAGTTACGCCCATTTTTGCAAAAGTAGCTCCAAATTGCACAATATACCCTTCTGCAACCCTCAGGGGCTAAAAAATAAAGCTCCTAGTCACTTGGGCAGACCAGGGGGCTGACTGTCAAGGGCCAGTGGCAAAGCCCTTGGTCACTGATATGACTAGGGCTGGGGTTTTTAGACCGGCGAGTGCTGAGCTTGGGGGTCTGGACCTTGATAGAACCACAGGTTGAGCCCACGAGGGATTGGAAGGAGTGAGTGGTGCTGGAGAGGGTGGCGATGGAGGTTGGGTGGCCGCTCGGTGGTGGAGGGGTGGTTGTTGGGTGGCGCCCAGCCATTAAAACTGGCTGTGTTTTTTCAAACGCATTTTTTTAATATTTTTTATATTTTTTATCAAAAAAAAGAACCTCAGAATGCATGTCTGGGGGCTGTACAACCCTCGAGTAAAAAAAATTTGCCTCTCCAGATGACTGAGTTCAAATTGGACAAACTTTATATGAAATTAGGGGTTTTTGGGCACTGCAACCAACAGCGAGGTCCGTTTTGGCCCAAAGTGCCCAAAAAATTAGGCGATCCCTAGATCTCTCAAAAAAATCATTGAGCTTGAAACCCTCGCAGATCTGGCAAACAGTTACCAAAATAAATGAAATAAAAGTCATTTCTAATTTTTTCAAGCACTCTGAATCCAATGGAAAACCCCAAACTAATCCAAGACACTCCATAAAGATGCTCAAGGAATGAAACCCTCGGGGGACGCCGAACGAGCTCTACAATGTATTCCTCCAAAAAAGTTGAGAAGGGGCTGCAAATCAAGGTTCTGATACCATGTTAGAAACCAAGATCTAAAATGCAAACCAGAAAATCACCTTCCACAGAAGAGAAAAACAAAAAAGTAGAGCTATTGCAAAAAGATGTGCAACATAATATTATTCAGGAATTCATAATTACAAGATATGATTTGCTTTATAAAAGCAAAGATGCATAACCCTAATCTTATCTTGAGCAACAAGATAAGGATGAGAATAAATAAACCTAGGAATTAAATATTACCTAAGTAAAGTTATGCAAGTGTAATTAAATATTAATTATACTAACAGTGTAGTATAGTCACCGCCACACCACGATGGTGTATGAGGCTTGGTGTGGTAGAGCAATAGATACTCCCATACCGTGATAGGCTAGTTTGTGTATAGCGATGTAGTGGTGGATAGTGGATGGCTGGATGTCTTTGGCGAGATAGTGAGTTAGTGACAATTAAATGGTTTGTGACCGATTTCCTATGGGATTTGAATCGAACCGACTCCTTGGTTGAATGAAAAACATAGAACGAATGTGAATAATCATTGTAATGTTCTGGAATATAAAATTGTTCTATAATTCATGTAGGGTTAATGATGCAATGAAATCTATAGAGATGGTTGTTGTGCAGTAAGATTTTACTTATTGCTTTTAGTATTTTGATTGTATTCTTTTGTTTTAATCATTTATTTCATATTGGCCTCCTTTCTGTTGGCTTTGATGACTTGTAATGATTATTCAGATGTTTATCCTATCAGACTTAGAACTGACTGGGTAATGTGAAGTTGGAATGAAAGTTGATTTTTTTTTTTGCAAAAGTACATTTGGATATTTCTACTAGATTGCTTGAGTTTTATGATTTGATGTAGGACTGGTTCATATGTGCATGTACATGGGCATTTGCGGAGCTTCCAAGATAAGAAACATGTGAATGCTTTTTTTGTGAGGTGTGTATTGAAAACCGATAAGTTGAATCCCTAAATGTGTTTAGTTCAAAATGCATGCATTGACTCAAAAGTACAGTCTTGCTTAGCTCCATTTTTTTCTCAAATTCATATTGTATACAAGAAAGTTTTGTGCAACAACTTCTAAATGAAATTTTTTGGACACATCAATGTGTTCTTTCCTATACTTCTAGAGGATATTTTCAAGTGCATTTGTACTTGAATACCATGCTTTATTTGTATAGTGTGGAAGGATTAAGCAAGTTACTATATTCCTGTCAAACATTTTAATGGTATATGTTGTCTAAATTGATTGCTAATGGAAATTGCCATGTATACACTAGTGTCTTCTGATTGGTGTGCCTCCAATTGATTGATTAACTCCAATGTCACATATATTAGTACTAGATATTATCTATGCCAATAATTACAAGCATGGAAACGAGTGCCAAGAAATATGTCACTTGTCTGCCTACTTGTGTTGTTTGCTTATAGCTTGTATTTGATTCCTTCAGTAAAGTTGAGTGGTATTTATATATATATATATATATATATATTAATTTATTTTTTTAATAAGATACCTATTATTTTATGAGTAAGATAACAAGCCTATTTCCACTTAAAGTTTTTTCGTAGAATATTTAGGGGCTGATTTTGACAAATGTCACTCTTCAGGCATGCTAAATTTGTATTCATTGGATTGATTATTATTGTGACTTTTGAATTTTACTAATATTACTTTTGAAATGATTAATTAGGCCTATTACTGATTTCAACAAAATAACATTCCATAAATTGGAATGCATCTTTACACATCTCTACAATCTTAAAGTTCCTACATTCTATTAATTAGGCCTTATTGTGCGGAATTTAATGTTTTTCTTAAATTTTGTAATAGACTTGAAAATACATTGTCTCATGAAGGATCCTACCCAAGAATTTCAAAAAACAAGATGTGCATTTTATTTCAAATTTTAGTGATTGTTCTCATGCACTTTTATGGTTTTTGTGTATAATACTAATTTGAGCAACTATTTTCCCTTTTTGTTGGGTGGCTATTGACAACATCTCACATGGACCATGTCCTCAGTAAAATCTTGATTACTTGTTCCTCCTCTAGATAATTTTGTGCTCTGATCTCAGGTACTATCAATTGATAAAAATATATTTTTGATGTTGAATCTGAAGATGTTTTGAAGAGAGGTCTTATTTGTTGAGTAAATTTTGTAGGGTTGTAAACTTTTCACTATGATGTCTCAAATGGAGGGTGGTTTCCAGTTGATTACAATGTCATCACGAATCTCTTTCTTTAGGTAATTGCTTTCTAGTTGTTGTAAATTCATATATCTTCTTCCTATTGATAAATAGCTTATGGTTTTTGATATGGAACTTTGAAGTTGAGGTGACTATTAAACTATTGCTCTCAATGTAATTTGTTTTGTTATATGATTATTTCTCGTAGTTCCTGTATTGGGCGTGGATTCATGCATCAAGTTGTTTGAACAATTCAAGTCTTATGAAAGGCTATATTTCTTCTTGGGTGCATATTTGAGCTCCAAGTGATTTGCTTTGGATTGTCACTTGTATCATTTTTTCACTAATATTCATTGATCTATTTGAGTAGGTAATTTTGTAGTAGCTTGGAAACCTTGTACTTATATGGTAAACTATATTTTCAATGTCATTGGCAGTGAGGATCCCGACATTCACTTCAAATACATTAAAGCAGTAGCCAAAACTGAGCAAATCAAGGAGGTGGAATGTGTAACCAGAGATTCAAACTTCTATGATGCTAAAAATACAAAGAAATTTCTTATGGAAGCAAGACTTCTAGATGCTCGTCCACTGATAAATGTTTATGATCGGTTTGGATTTGTCCACTATCATTTTCATGTTCAATAAAGCTTATCAGTCAAGGTATATGCAGAACATAGTTCTTAGTCCATACTGAGTATTCATGGTGTGAAGTC
>VDFB02000007.1:38503900-38664287 GCA_007258455.2 Sequoia sempervirens | reverse complement strand
TTGTTGTGCTTGTGGATACTCTTGTAAAATAATCTTGGTGCATACTTTCTTACTTGTGTGTAGGAATGTCGTTTGGAGTATGTTGTTGACTATTGTGTATGCCTTGGTCCAATATGTTCTAAACTTCTAACTTGCATTCCATTGACATTTCTGTATGTCAAGGTGTGAAAAGGAACTATCATATCTACTTGTCAAGTCAAAGTCCATTACACTAGATACAACGTCATCTTGCTTATCAATACCTTGATGCATCATGTCTGTGTTATATCAAACAATAAGGAATGACGAAAAATCCAAATCCCAAATTGTGAGCATCCCATCCTACATTTTGCATTGTCTTGTCACCATCTCTAATAAATTCTTGACGGATCAAGGACTTGTTGGATCTTTTGAAGCAATCATCATTGATGGTTACTTATTCTTTATTCTTCTATCTTCTCTCCATGCTAACCTGGTATCATGACAATCAACAAAAACATCATCAATGCATCTACCCTACATCCACAAACCAATAACATACATGCATTTCATAATCATCTCATAATCATTTGCATATCACATCATACATTCTACATCATCATTTGAGTTGTGATGAATAATATAGATTTGTTATTCTAAGCATCCTAAATCATTTCATATCATAAACATTTTCATCCATACATCCATATGCATACATCATCATCAAAACATGCATAATAAATATACAAAAAAGAGAGAAATGCATCAACATCATATGCATCCATAACATCTACATATCATAATCATTGCATATCACATAGGCATAAAATGAAAATGCATCCATACATCATCCATACGTCATGTAATATAGTCAACACATTATAACATGAATCATTTGTATCCATATCATATATATATCAAAAAATGTGTGTTATGGTACAAAATCTAGATTAGTGTATTTACATCGATGATAAGTACAATATCCACAAGGCTATCAAAAAGGAGCCCATGAATGTATATTAGTATAAAGAATGGAGAAAAATAAAAAAGTGTTTGTATATCAAAAGGCTAGCCCTAGTGGTTGCTACCCTCTCCAACTTGCCGCTCAGGATGATCCTCTGCATGGGGATGTGCATTGCTACACTGTGAAAAATCTGGCTGACAAAGAGTCGTTGGCACATCTCTGTGATAATGCTACCTATAGTATGCAATCTCCATGACAACCTCGCTAAAACAATCTGACCATGTGTGGTTACTACCATGACCTCGATCTGCTACCGCCTCGCAACCTCATGATCTCTCTCCCTGATGACAACCTATACTCTCTATAAAGCTACATCCCTCTTGGCTATCACCACAACCACCTGTTGCCGAGCCTGATCTCACTTAGTATTCAAAACCAAAATTTGTTGGCAAGCCTGGTCCTACTCACCTGTCAAAGCCTACACCTGCTACTACAGCTACTATATTTGAGCATCGCGTGCATCTAGTGGTAGTGGTGGTATTGGCTACTGTTGCACTATTGGAGGTTGTTGAGGAGGTTGTTTTCCCACTAGAGGAGCCCCCAAAACCTATCCATCATGGTCATCCCAGCTGCCCTATCCCCTACCCTTGACACCTTTGTCTCATGGCCTCCTTCTGGGAGGAGCACCGGTCGGATCAGTAAGTCGTCGTCGTGGGATGAACCATGCATTGTAAGCTAGAGTGCTCTGTGCAATGGGATAAACTTGATCATATGCCCAAGGTTGGGAAACCAACTGTCTGAAACTATCAATGACCTCTGGAGATGGAATCGTCAGTTCCCATGTGGGAACCTCTCTAGTTGATCTCACAAAAATAGCCCTATAGGCATCATTGATCATGTCATGTACATTGCCAACCTATCTAGCTACTCTATCAGGAAGGTACCACTCAATCATGGTATGCTCTTGACCCTACATGTAACGGGACTATCGAGCAAAGTATACCTATTGTACATCATTGAACCTGGCCATCATCTAAAGCCATGGCCACCGACAAAAAATGGTCATATCATCAATCACCCATCGCCAGTACAGGGGACCAATCTATCTAGTGTGCCTGAGTATGATGGCACCTCGATATCTCCATATGATGGGATCATCTAGCTCCACATCCGCCATCTGTACAATGGGTCGAAGCACTGCAATGTGCTCCCATGCCCATATATGAAGGATAGTAACACCTGCACCAAGGACTCTCCCATCATAGTAAACGAAATCATGCAAATCATGGTACAGGGAGGCCAGCATCATGGGCCCCCACGCAAAAAGAGTCCTCCTATAAAACTTTTGTTTCCATGCCAAACTCCATCCTAGATTGAAAAATTGGCCTCGTCTATCTAGAGCTACCAAACTTGAAATGATGGTCGCAACGATCAATCTAAAGGTTGGCACACAACCTCTGTATGTCTCTAAATCTATCTGTGATGTGACCAATACGATCTGTTCCATCTCCATCACCTCTAAATAGGCATTAAATCTAGCATCGGGGTTGTGAATCACATGATCACCATGGATAGGTAATCATAATATTTTCCACATGTCCTCCAATGTAGCTATTGCCTCCCCTGTCAAAAGGTGGAAGGACAAGGTCTCACTGTGCCATCTCTCACATAGAGCTATCATCATAGCCAAATGTGTCCTAACAATAGGGGCATATGCAATATACCATAATCTGATCTCTCCCGAGTGCTCCTGGTGAAACTCTGAAAAATCACCCAATCTCTCAAGTACTATCACTCTATGCTCCCTAGACATCAATGGTGGGAAGACCTCCTGTACCCATGAAGCGCACAATGTCAGGAAATCATCAAAATTTGAATTTATTGTGGGGGAGGAGCTCTCAGAGGAGCAAATTCAGAGTATGAAAAGGTTGTTGCAAGGAAGGAAAGTTTTTATCTCAGGGAATGAAGATAAATTGATCTGGTGTGGGTCCTCCACCGGTTGTTATTCGGTTAAAATCAGTTATCAACTTTTGGACTCGTTGGAGAGGGAGATCTTTTGGGCAAAAGATTTATGTTGGAATAAGCATGTTCTCCCAAAAGTAGGAACTTTCGCTTGGTTAGCTGTCAAGGGTAGAATTCTGACTGGTGATAGGCGGAAACGATTGGGTTTTGCTGGCCCATCCAAGTGTGTCCTATGTGATAAGGATGAAGAATCGGTTGACCATATGCTTTTACAGTGTGAGATGGCTACAAGGTGTTGGGATTTTGTGCAACAAAAGTTAGGGTGGCAAGGCCCGATGCAAAGGACAATGCGTGAGGTTTTTGAAAGCTAGCAAAGAATGATGAAAGGTTCCTTTTTGTCTAGCATTTGGGTGGTGACACCCTCATTGGTGATATGGGAGCTATGGAAAGAAAGAAATAGGAGAATCTTTGTAGAGAAAAATGAATCTTTGTCAAGATTTCTAGGGAAAATTGAGAATAGTATTGAAGAGGTTGTGAGCAGTGTAGTCTCTCAACCATAGAATCTGCACAATCCTTTCTCTTTAGAGGATAGGAGAATACAAAAGGAATGGCCCAGAATTCGGATCAAATCCTAGCCAGGATCTATAAAAGAGAAAGCTGGCAATGAATCTAAAAATATGGTGAGATGGGCAGAGCCTATGAATGGTTGGATTAAAGCAAATTTTGACGGGGCAGCCAAAGGTAATCCTAGCTCATCTGGTGCAAGTGTGATCCTTAGAGATCATGTTGGAAATGCAATTGCTTTAGCAGCAAAAAAAGCTTGAAGATGGAACTAATAATTTGGTGGAAGCTAAAGCAGCTATATTAGCGGTAAAGCTAGCTAAATAGTTTAGAGTTAGGAAACTGCATTTAGAAGGGGACTCTTTAATAATTATTCAGGCCATTAAATTTGGGGAGACGAAGGCATGGCATCTTCAAAATTATGTCAAATCTATTTCAAAAGATTTGGAAACCTTTGATGACTTTGTGGTTAGTCATATAAAGAGAGATGGGAATAGGGAGGCAGATATTTTATCCAAGTGGGCCGTGTCTTTTGAGGAAATTGAAAAAATGGCCGTTGAGGATTTTAGGGATAGTTTTATTCAATGATTTTTTGGGTTGGCTCAGTGGCGGATAGTGTGGTTTTCAAAAAAGCTTAAGCGGTTGTTTGACTTTTCTTTGATATGGAAGGTTTTGCTGGTGGTTTTTGAAATCGTGGGTGTTGTATAGGGAAATGAAACTTCCGGACAGAAAGAATTCAATTTCTTTCCTCAAGTGGCAATCCTTTTGAAGGATGTGAGGATGATGACGGGTGCAGTCTGAAGGTGAAGGACGGTTAGGAACTAAGTGGCATATGGAATTTAATGATGCTTAGCTATTCTTTTTTAAAAATTTCCACCAAGTGGTATGTTTTTGTGTACTAATTGCAATTTAAGATGTTTATTGAAGCTGGCGGAAGTACCAGAAATAGACATTAAAGGCGTCCAGGTTTTAAATGGAGCAAAATTGAAAATTTGGTGACATAATTTTCAAGTTCTGCAGCGGAGGTTCAGGGTGCAAGCTATTTACAGATGGAGGCAATGTGGGGTTTCTCCACAAAACTACAACAAAAAGGTTTTTTCGGGCATCCAACAACGCAATGTCTAAAACAGGTGTTAAAAGTAAATCGAAATGTGGTGGTGGAAGCAGTGGTTGGGGTTTTAGGACCGCATTCCATGGATGCATCACACAGGGGCCGTCTTAATGCTGACATTGCATCAATGGTGTTTGCATGGGCAATGGAGCTGGGGGAGGATGCTAAGGAAACCAAATGGGTAATGCTAAAGCTCTTTGATAAAGAATTGTTAGGGAAATTAGATTCGTTTATGGAATGGGTGGTGTCGGGTGTGGGTTTTGACATTTTGGAAGGTATAGAAGACATGGACGAGGCCATTGAAGAAGGGTTGATTCTGTTTGTTATGTGGAGACGACAGACAGATAGAGAGGAATATAAACAAACAATCTCAGCGGCGTGGGAGAAGCTAAAAAATAGAGCTTCATCGACAGGATGTGGCCAGGCGACAGGTGAATGCAAGGGTGCTGTGTCACTTCCCATAAAAGAAACAAGATCTGAGGAGGAGGAATCAATGGGTCAGGAATATATCAGCAAGCGTGGTTTGAAGAAAATGACATTAAGATTTTTTTGGTTTTAATACAAGTGTTTTTTTGGAGCTGTGGAGCGAAAGATGTTAGGGTTGAGCTGCTGTTGGGAGTATGCAGTTGGCACTCAAGGTGCGACAATGTTCGGCGTCTTCACGAACTTGAGGTAGAATGAACTAGTTTTTTGGTAGGCTGCAATGGTTTTTTTTTTATGCTGTTAGTGGGCCACAGATTTTCAAGAAAGCTTAGCTATGGGTGGAGCCAGGGGGGCAGGGACTATTCGTATGATGGTGTTTTTCCAATTTTCGATGGGAGGGTTTAAATGAATTCAATGGCAGATTGGTGCTCATGGGATCTTTTTGTATGTTATAATTCCTTCTGAATAATGTTCGGGAAGGTTATTTTATGTTTTAATGTTACAATGTAAATTTCCTATTATTATTAATAAAATATCACCTTTTATTGATAATAATAAAAAAAACTCAAATTGCGATGCTCGATGCATTTCAAAATTCAAATTGTCAAGTGCATTTCTAGACAAGATGGCATCACGATTTAGAATTTGGCCTAACCTAACCCTAACTTTCAAATTGACAAGTGCATCACCAGATACGACTGTGTCGCCATTTAAAATCTAAAACCCTACTTTCAAATAAACAAAAGCGTCGCCATATATCATTTGGGCATCGTTGATTGAAGTTTGGGTGCCACTAAATAGCGACGTAGCCAAATTCTAAATTTTAACGCTTAATAAATGCATCAAAATTTCAAATTTCAAATCAGGTTTCAAATCACATACCAGTGCTCTTGCACCCAAAAACCGCTAGAACTCTCAAACTTGATCAGAGACGTGTTGAGGAAGCTCTTAGTGTGCCATTTTTTCAAAGGGTCAGAGCTCAAATTGCAAGAATTCCTTAAGTGTGCATGCACAAATGAATTGAAAATAACCCCTCCTTGCCTATTTAAGCTAGAAAATTAGGGATTTTTCCCCTAATTTAACCTTAATAATGGGGTTTATTATCCTTTTCACAAATTTTTTCCAATCTGGACCTAATTTTGTATCATTTTTTGCATTTTTGGCATTATTCTTGCATCCCAAAACCTTTTTGAACCCTTGGTGAAGTTTTTGAACCTTTATCAAGAAATCAACCCAAAATTCAAAAAAAATTCCCACTTTCTTGAGGGGGTAGGGAGTTAGCTTTATCCTTCCATTGGGGCATCTAAAAGATATATATTTTTTTATTTGGGCAATAGTTTTGATCCAAAAAAATTGTTGTTCTTTGAACCGAAGTAGTAGGTACCTTGCTTCAAGAGGGAAAAATGTAGACATTGAAAAATGTCCTAATCGATGTCATACACTCGAATCGGATTTATTAACATCATTTCCTCTTTATCCATCCTCTTTTCACTTAATTAATTCAATTAGCTTAGCTAATTAATTAATTGCATCATTTTCATCCATTTGGCCTAATTAATTAAATTAGGTTAATTCATCTCTTTTCGCACTAACACTTCATCTCATTAAATTAAATAAATCAAAATATTTAATTTAATCTCCTAAGTCATCTTATTTAATTAAATAACCCTAAGTTATTTAATTAAATATCATTTCACCCCTCCCTTATTTATTAAATCATTTAATTTAATAAATATCTCCTAATTCTTCTAATCCCTTAATTGCATAAATTAAACCTTGTTTAATTAGCAATTAAACTAATTTTCCTCTAATCAAAGGGAATATTCCCATGGAATATTCTTTATCCTTTTTCATAATTAAAAATTTGTTTTAATTTGTAAATTAACCTTTTTCATCATCCAAATAGAATATTCCCTCTCCTCCAATCAACTCACTTGGCTTCTTCAACAAGCTAAACCCTTTAACCTCTTTGGCAAGTTACCTTTGACCTGTGTGAGCAGGTCAAAAGTGTGTTTTTTTGAGGCAAGTGTGAGCCTTTGATTAACTTTCATCATGCATTCTCATCTGTTGATGAGAATCCATGATCCATGCCTCTCATCCCCTTCATCTTGAACCGCTGATAAAGTTTTTTGATCTCAACCATCCATTCTTCATTTTCTCTCCTATAAATAGATCACTATTTGGAGACAAATGGATCCATCTTTTATTGAAAACTTATGTTGTTGAATTTACTCACATGCACACTTATCTTTTACTCACTATTTAGCTTGTTCTATTTCATTTCTAGTTGCATAATAGCTTAGAGCATCCATTAATGGCTTCCATGCATCCATCTTAGTTTGTAAATAAATTAGGGTTTTCATCTTTTAGCATATTTTTAGCTTAGATTAGCTTAGCAATTGCATAATTAGATCATTTATAGCATAAAATCATGGTAACTTAGCTTGCATCATGTTCATTTTATCATAATTTAGGTTTTCACATATCAAACACCATGATTTCATTGATTCTCCTCCATAGAATCGACTGAAACAAGCTCACTGATCACAGGATTGGGAAAGGGTCGTTGGTCCACATCAATGCAACACCAATTCCACAACAAGATAAATTTTGAATGGATTAGAATATATGTTTTGATAGCTTTCATAATTTAGTATGTTAGGTTTTGATGAAATGTTTAGTTTTAATCTTGTTGAGATTCGAGTATTGGTGGCTTCATTATGCTTTAATTCTTCATGGATCAAGCATAATTTGGCCCATACCAGTATCCTCACATCGACAATAGTATGTATTATTGTTGTTACAATTAATAAAGAAATAGTATGTATTGTTTGTTGTTACAACTAATAAAGTTGTGACATCTAAACGTAGACCAAGAAAATACCTATTTTCATGGCAAAACAAACTCCTATATTTATGGTTAGTTTTATTTCAACCCATAAGCCATAAATAATACCATAAGAGATGGAAAGAGAATATGATATAATGCTATCAAATGAAGTTGTAGAAATGTAATAAAGTGGAGGATATAAATGTATGAATAAGGTTAGAAATATAGTGCATCAACAATATAATAGTGCAGAAAAATACAGAATAGGGGGAGGTCCCACTCCCAAGAAATGATGGTGATATTATTTTTATTTTCTTCATTTTGAATATGTATCTTATCATTTTATTTTAGTATTGTGTGATTAAATTATGAATTGTAGATTTTATTTTTTATGTATGAAGATCATATTTTAGATTTATTTAGTCATTTATTTTTATGATAAATAAATTTAAATTAATTTTTGTAGCAGGTTATTTCCATAGATAGAATTTTAACAATTTGTAGAGTTCCTATAGCAAACTGTGTAGGTTCAGCAATCTACACAGTTCTTGGAGTAGCCTACATAGTTCTTATAGCAAAATTATTTTGAATTTTTTAAGCAATTTTAAAAGAATGATTTTGTTTTCATTAGAATAGTTGCATTTCATCCACACTCTCCTCACTACCTATAGCCCTTAACGCATATAGCCACTACACATTTCACAAGTTTACACCCCCCATTGACACATAGACCAAATTGAAATTTAATTATTAAACATCAAATCTACTTTTTTTAATACAATAGGGGTGTCCTTGTGACCTAGCCCAACGGCCCAACAACCCTTACCTTGGGTACCTAAGGTGAGCTAGGGCGAGACTAGTCCCTTGTAGGTGAGATCCCTCGCTCGCAAGAAGTCCCACCTCTTAAACCCAGGAGCATAGTCAAACCTGAGACCAATGGGGAGAAAACCCATTGCCCAAGCCAACTCTACTACCCATTCAGGCTATCAAATATACTTTATTATTTACCCCAATTTTGGCCTATCAGTCATAAATATCTAGGTTTTTTATCAACCATTGTAGTAAGGGCTTCATCAAATTCTTCCACTGTTAATTGTTGTCAAGTTACCTATTTTATTTTTCTTCATTTTTGGTGGGAATTCACTCTCCCACATCTATATTAATGATTTCTTGGAGGAGATATTTCCTTGATTTATCAAAGAAAAGTGTTTGATGTTGTAGATAAAATTTCTTAACTTTAGTTGGATCAATTCTTAGTTTCACATCCTCCCCTTTGGAAATAAATATTTTCTCCTTGTGTTTATGTTGCATAAATTGGAAGAACTTTATTTTTTCACTATTTTCAATCTAGTTGAATCTATATATGATTTGAGTCCCTTTACCTTTGTAAATCTCACTTTTTTATTTTATGTTTAATTATATCTACTACCTATTATAGGACAAGTGGAGAGGAGGGCTCTAATAATTTAAATATCAAGTGCACTTTTTTTGTAGCTCTCATGTAACACCCCTTTGTTTTGGCTCTTTTGTTCAGCAATGTTCTTCTTTGTATGTTGTTTATGTTTATGCTTTGACTTTGGAACTTGGTTAGTTTTCACCGCTATCTATTAAGTGATGCTTATGTAATATTTTAATGTGATGTTATTTTATTTTGATATTATCTTTAAGGCATGTTTTGGATTAACTTAGAAGATATTTGATTTAATGATGTTTTATGCTTGGGATCATATCATTGATGTTAGAATCGTCAGTTAGTAATTTTGTATTAGTGAAGGGGACAGGATAGTATCGCTCACTTGCGAGTGCCCTATGATTCTGAGATTTCCTCTTCACGGTGTGTTTGATCATATTATATATATATGCATGTTCGATGTACTCTTTGTGTGCAAGTTGACAGGTACATGACATCAACTCCACCTAGTTCACAAGTTTGAGCATGTCCATTGACCAACGGAAATTGATTGGGAGATAGTAGCTAGGTTTTCCGTGCCAAGTAGTCACCCTAGCCATAGCGTGCCATCGAGTTGTTGTCGGGTTGGTTGTGTTAATTCAGTCCTTTGCATCTTGAGTATTTATCTAGTTGTAAATTATAAAGGTTATCAAGTGGCTTGCATAGTTAAATTGATGTTTATATGTATTTATTTGCAATGTTGAAACGTCATTTATTTTATTGATTGATTTGATTTAATTAATAAAATTGTATTGAGTTTAGTGATTAATTAGATTAAGGGAGATTTATTAAATGTGATAGTTGTTTTGGGAAATTATTGGATATTATGATTTAATTAAAAAAATCAAAGTAGAAATCATGTTGGATAGTTAGAATTAAATTAAAATAAATAAATAAAATGAAAAATGTATTTTTAATTTCACTTTTGAAAATTTTTGTTTTAAAGAATTTTGAAAATGCATAACATTTCAATTAGAAATAGAAATTTGTTTTAAGTTTTAAAAAATTGGAAATAACCTCCAAATTTTGCAATAAATTTAGTGGGTGGGGATATTTTAGGGGTTTGACCAATTTGGGGAAAAAACTCTATTTTAGCAAATGAAGATTCATATAATTTTTAACTTTCAATTTGGGGAGGAGATTTCTTGGCTGTGGCTTGGCTTGGATTGGTAAAGGAATTGGAGACTCTTGCTTGAGCTGAATTCAAAGGAGGATTTGAAAACACCATTGGAATCTTCAAGCCTTGAAGGAAAAATCAGGTTCTTTATTTTTCTTTGTTCATTTGAAAAGAATTCAATCCTTGTCTTGTTGTTTGAAAATTCATGAAAAATGCATTCAAACTTGTAAACTGTGGTTAGAATTGGAAATGAAAACCAAAACTAGAATCAAGCAATGGAAAAACATAATGAAAACTAAAAGAATTGGCATTTCAAACTGGAATTTTAAACCATGTTGTATTGAAGAATGCATTGTTTTATTGCAAGATTTTGTTGTGCATTTGCACAATTTGATTAAAAATGGAGATTTTGGGTTTGTGTATATATGTTGTGCTTGCTTATATTTATTTATTTATTTTCTAGTAAATTAAACCTTGTTCTTTTTGCCATGAGAAGTTCACTATGTAGTTTTGTCGGGGATTTGTTATTTTATTTTATATTGTGAATAAAATATTTTTTTTTACTTGTTTTGGTTTGTGGTGGGGAGGTAGGGGAGCCACCCCCACTGTCGCCGTTGCCCATAGGAGGTGAATCATGTGCAGGGCACACGGGCCACCGCCCGTGGGAGGCGGGTACTATGTACGAAGCACACAGGCCCCGCCGCCCATGGGGAGGCAGGGCAGCTGCGTGCCCTAGTTAGGGTTGCGGCCAAGCCTCCTTGGCTTTTGGTCTTTTTTTCTTTCTTTTTTTAATTTTTAAAATTTTAAATTTTATTTTATTTTATTTAAATTATATTATTATATATTATATTTTATATAACATATATAATATTTAATATTATATATTATATAAAATATAATATATTTAATATATTTAATTTATATAATTTTGGTTTTGTTAATTAGATATATATATATATTATATATATATATATTAAATAATTTGTGATTTAGTTTTAAAATTAGTTTTTTATTAAAAAATAAATAAATAAATAAATAATATTTTGTTTTGGCATTTTTAAATAATGATTAAATAATATAAATAGAGATTTTAAAAATGTTCATGTGATGATTATAGTTGAAAGAGAATGATATTTTTTTTAATAAATAATTTTATTTTAAAAGATTGATTTAAGCATTTTGTAGTATTGAACAAAAGAAATTAAATGGTTAGCATTTTAAATACTTAAATGTTGCTAAGGTGGTTCGATTTACTTAGAGCATGTGAAATAATGCTATTTATTTAATTAATCTCATACACTACGTCATTGTTTGGATTGGGTTTAGGGAACCCTAACATTAGATATTGATTCGCCTAGAATGCTTTTATATCATGTTTCATTCTTTCTCGATGTTGGGAAAATGGGGTTAATTGTCTAGTAAGTCTTCTAGAGGAGTCCTCTAGGTGGGGATGTTTCACGTATTGGTTCGTTTTGTGAATTGCCTTGGGAAATGTGTAGAGTAGTATTATTTTGTTGTACCCCGTTCCCACAAATGGGGAATTGTGCCTCCTTGGGATTAGGAGAGGGTTTGTGGTTTGTGCCTCCTTTGGAAGGAGTGGGTTTTGTATTTTTGTTTCCTCCTGTGCTTGGAGAGGGTTTGACTTTTGTTTCCTCCAGTGTTTGGAGAGGGTTTTGACCTTTGTAGCCTCCAGTGTTTGGAGAGGGTTTTGTACTTTTGTTTCCTCTAGTGTTGGAGTGAGTTTCCTTTATTTGTTGCCTCCTTGGTTTGGAGAGGTTGTCTTATCTGGTTACTCATTGTGGTTTATACCATGTATGGTGTCGATAGGAGAGTGGCTCTCTGTGGGGGTCCAGCACACAAAGGGGTGCCAAGGTAACTCACATAGGGTTTAAGTAAGTGATAACTTAAAAAAAAGAACTAATGAAAAACTCTCAAACTAATTAAGATAATTAATGCCTCTCTCATAACTCATTCGCTTTTAAGGTTTGAGATGAGACAAGAAGCGCAGTTGGTATGAGGATCCAGCGGTTGGTACAGTTGAGCCTAGATAGCCCAAGATGTGGGTTTGGTTGCCTTAGATAGTTGAGCCAGGGTAACTCATAGCAAATGTCATGTGACACTCTCACTATGTCAACTTGATGTCAGTTTGTTGTACTGCATAAATAATCCTTGTTCTCTGGAAGCATTGTAACCATTGTGTTAAGTGATATTGTATTTGTATTTGTTTCAGTTCGATTATGTATTATCCTGTGTCTAAAGGTAGATGGTTTTGCATAGGAATTCCTTGCTAGTATCTCCTAGCACGAGGGGTGAGCCTTTGGGTATCACACGGTTGGGTGGAATGTGCTCCTTAATCCGTTGGTCCATCTTCTTGTTTGTGTGGACGAGACTTCCAATTGGAGAGCTCATGGGATCCATTTTCTTGTCATGCTTTGTTCATTCTATTGATCTTGTATTTGATTACCCCTCATTATTATCGAGGTGGAATTTGTAATATGTAATCATGATTATTGGACTTATCTCATTCGGGGAATGAGTGTTGTAATTATGTTGTAAACTATATTATTGGAATCAAGTGGTATTTCATATTCTTTGATGTAAATTTATGTATGGAATGTATGTGAACTTATTTGTTAAGTAATTAAATGTTGGTTTTAATTCATGTTCTTGTTTGGGTTTAAGTAACTTAGTCTCGTAACCCTAGGGGATTGGTTGGCAATGGTTAGTGAGCTTGCATGTTAATTGTTCTTCAAAAAAAAAATTAGTTCGTTTGAATAATAAATTGCAACTTCCCCTAGGGTTCCGTGGTGGGGCGTTATATCTCATATTTTGAAAGTTTAAACAAGAGTATTAAAATTCTATGGTCTTCATTCTATAAAATAAAAAATATATTTTTTGAAATAAGAATTGTTAGGATGACATGATATTTAATTGAAATCCTATGTGTAATATGTACACATGAAAAGTGGGCCTGAAGTCTCTCACATCCTCCACCCCTACCTCTTTCATTATAGCCAAAGTATCTTCACAAAATACAATTAATGGCTACATTAGTGGGTTTGTGGGGTTTCCCATTCCCCAACACACACATAATAAGAATTTGGGGATAGGACCCCCAAAAAAATTAGTAATTTTAAAATCTTTTTTGGGTACTTTTCACATTGATTTCTTGGTCCATACATTTGGTGTTCATGGTATTGTGAAACCACCATTTTATGTTCCTATTAATATTCATCCATGCATGAGAGTTTGATGTAGTGAGTTTTGTAGTTAATTCATAGGTATAAGAGGGTTTTCATAATGCTAAAGTGAGAACATGTGTTGCATATATACTACCAATTTACCTTTTTTTATCAACAAAAATATGTATTTTCTTATTTTCTAACCTATAATGTGAATTGAAATACTAACATCAAGACAAGTTTTAACATCTAAGCTAGGAAGATTTAAACTCATAACACAATACGTACAACTCATAGACTACTCATCATTACATCAAATGCCTTTCAACAATAGAAATAAAGATTGAATATTGGAGACTTAGATAATAGATTGTAGCTCTAAGTTTCATGATAGAAATAAAAATAAGAGGTCTGGAGGAGGAAAAATAAAAAGTAAAAAATATCATTATAAAAGAATAAATATAAAGGCTTCTAATGATAAAATGTTATATCATATCGATAAATTATAAAAAATGAATCAAGAAGAATCTTTTGAGAAAATATTAAATATTTTTTCCAACTCATCACTATTAAAAATATATTTAAAACATAATGATAAATGTTGCAATTTTCTAACCCATCATTATAGAATATTTTTTTTATTTATGTTAATAAAAATAAATAAATTTTAGAACCATAAAAGTACAATAGCATCATATATATATTAGAATGAAATAATACTAGCAATCACACCTTGGTGTGCAATGGGTACACCGAAGAAGTCTAGAAGGTCAGTTAGGGAAATTTTTTGGTTTCCTTTTTACATTCATTTGTGTAGTACACATGAGGTCAATTGGTAGGCTATTTAGAAAATGATTTTGTTTTTCCAATAAAGGTCTCAATGGAGAAGTGATAGCTTCAAATCAAATATGCATCTGCTTACAAGGATCTGAACATAACTAAAACAAAACCTTTGAGTCAGGAAGATAATAATGCTCCATTACCAATAGGCTCATGTTATGTTTGCAATAGGGAGAGAGGTAGAGAGAGGGAGATATGTGGATAGAAAGAGGGAGAGATATAGGGGGAAGAGAGAGAGAGAGGGGGGGTAAGGAGATAGAGATAGAGAGGAAGTTAGAGATATAGATGGATATGGAAATAGAGATGGAGATGGATAGGGATATGGGGAGGAGGAGAGGGAGAGAAAAGAGAGAGGACAAAGGGATAGATATAGATGGAAGATATAAATATATAGAGAGGGGGAGAGAGGGAGAGATAGAAATGTAAATATAGAGATAAGAAGTGATATATAGAGAGGGGTAGAGAGACAAAAAGATATAGGTAGAGAGAGATGGATAGATAGTGAGATAGAGATAGAGGGAGATATGTAAGAATTTAAATATGGAGAGATAGAGATAGAGATAGAGATAGAGATAGAGATAGAGATAGAGATAGAGATAGAGATAGAGATAGAGATAGAGATAGAGATAGAGATAGAGAGAGAGAGAGAGAGAGATAGAGATAGAGATAGAGAGAGAGAGAGGGAGATAGATATGTATGAATAGATAGAGAGGGAGGCAAATGGATGGAGAGAAATAGAGATAGGAGAGAGAAGTAGATAAATATAGAAAGAGGATGTGATAGGGAAAAGGAGAGGAAAAATAGGGTATAAAGGAGAGATAGAGAGATAAATATAACTTGGGAAAGATAGAGAGGGTAAGAGAAAGAGATAAAGACAAAGACGGAGAGGGAGACAATGCAAGAGGAGGAGATGGAGAGAGAAATATAAATATATAGGAAGTGATATAGAGAGAGGTAGAGAGAGGGATATATATATATATATAAAGAGAGAGTAAGAGATATGGAGGGAGAGATGGAGTAAATAAGAGAGAGATAGAGAAAATGAGATATAAATATAAAGAAGAAGAGGGAGAGATGGGAAGATAGAAATAAAGGGGGAAAGAGTGAGAGATAAAGGATGTGATATAGCTAGAGAGAGGGGGGAGATATAGAGATAGATATAGAGATATAGATAGAGATGGAGATAGGGAGGGATAAACAATGAGTGTGTGTGTGTGTGTGTGTGTGAGAGAGAGAGAGAGAGAGAGTGAAAGAGATCTAGAGATAAAGATATCAAAGGAGAGACAAGGAGTGTGTGTGTCTAAGTGAGAGATATATGGAGATAGATATAGAGAGGGAGAGATATCTATAAATATATAGATAGGGAGGGAGAGAGGGAGAGAAGGAGATATATATATATATATATATATAGAAAGAGGGAGATATAGAGAGAGATATATAGTGGGAAAGATAGAGGGGAAAGAGAGAAAGAGATATAAGGATACGTAAGGAAGATAGAGATAGGGAGAGAGATAGAGAGGAAGATAGAAATGGAAATGGAAATGGAGAGAGAGGGAGAGAGAAATAGAGATATAAAGAGGGGGATACAATGAGAGAGGGATAGAAAGATAAAGATACGAAGTTATATAGAGAGAGGTAGAGAGAGGGAGATATACAGAGGTAGGGAGAGGTACATATGGGGAGATATTATAGAGAGATGGGAAGATAAATAGAGAGATATCTTTATATCTTTGTCCCCCTCTCTATCTTTATATTTTTATTGTATCTCAATCTCTCTCTTCCTCTCTCCCCTATTTCTCTCTATATTTGTCTTCCCCTCTCTCTTCCTCTGTCTATATTTCTCTCATTTCTTCTCTTCATCTATTTCCCTCTCCCTAGCTTTCTCCCCTTGCTATTTTTTTCTATCCCTATTTATCTCCCCCCTCTCTCCCCCTTTTCCTCTTTATCTCTTTATCTCTTGACCTCTATATATATCTTTGTCTCCTATTTCTCTGTATCTCTATATCTCTCTCTTTATGTGACTATATCTATCTATGTCTCTCCTCTTCTATATTTTCATCTCTCTTTCTTTATCTCTCTTCCTCTCTCTTTTCCTCTCCATATTTTTTCATTTATATATATATGCATATACTTCTCTTTTGTATCTCTATCTCTCTTTTTATCTATGTATCTCTTTGTCTCCCTCTCTATTTCTCTATTTCTCTTTCTTCATTTTCTTTCTCTCTCTATCTATTTTCTCCCTAAGTGTGCAATGGGTACAATGAAGAGTTTTTAAAGGTGAATTATCATATCCTTAACCAAATGACATGCTACCTTAAGCATAAATCCCCTGGACATGTTATCCTTGGTTTGTTGACATGAAACAACTAATCAAAAGTTACCTTCTCTCTCTCACTCGATAAATTTTAATTTATATTTTAAGTTTGAAATTTATTTTATTATATAAATATAACAAAAATATAAAATATAATTATTCTATAATAATTAAAGTTTTAATAAGATAAATAATTATAAATTAAATTATTATTGGTAATTTCATAAAAAAGACATAAATAATAAAAATAAATTTCAAACCTAAATCTAAATTAAAAATTAAAATAAAATAAACTATATGGAAAATAAAAATATATTTTTTACACTGTGAATCAACTTTTTTCACGTGACTCGTGATGATGGTGTGACATGCCCTCTGATACCATATGTGTGGTGGGGAGACTAGACCTCGTGACCTCTTGCCTACAACATGATGCTTTAGCCAGTCAAGCTAGGTCCATCACCCCTCAAAATATTAATAAATATAATAATTTAAAAAAATTAGTAACAAATAGTAAACTTATTAAGTTAATAAATGATTAAATGAGAAAACAAAACTATTTTTTAATTTATTAGAATTGAAATATTAATAAAATATGTACTTATAAAATATAATTAATATATTACAAACAATATTAACATAAACTCAATATTAAGAAATAAAAATATATTATTAAATAAATTAAATTTTAAAAATTAATATTGTATTTCAAATAAAATATTAAAAATAAATATAAACTATATTAAAATTGATAAAAGTAAAATTCTAACTTTTATATTAAAAATTACAAGTAACACCAAACTTAAAAATGAAAATAAAATATAAAATATAAAAAAGATAAAAAGTCAATCTGTAATTTATTGATTTATTATTAATAATATTATTATTTGAAATATATATATATATTAAAAACTTATTATTATTTATTTAAAAATATAATTTTAAAAAGTTTTAAAGAAAAAAATAATTATTATCCTAGATCTTTTCTTAATTTAAAGTTAAGATTAGATAAGAATGTAGTTGTTTTTCTTTAATTATATATTATACTTTTTATTTAATATTTTAAAAATTTGATGGTTGAGATCACTTCAATTGTTTTGCATCCTTCTTTGCAATTTTCAACCGTTGATTTTCAAAAGTAGGTTATTCACTTTATATAGGAAACACCTTGGGTGTAATAAATAATTTTTAAAATTTTATAAAAATATTATCTATTTCAATTTCCTTTAATATCATTTTAGAGAAGACATCCCTTTATTTATAATCATTTTGATTTGGAATATAAAAGAAACATTCTCATATATTATAAAGGAAATAAATTAAATATTATTTTAATATAAATAAATAATTTATAATTTATAAAGTTGAGATGGTAATTAATATTTAAGTATAATTTTTAAAATAATAATGAGGCATTAAGGCTTAATTTTGTGTGTCAAATTATTCTTCATGATATAAAATTATATTTCATGATTACATTTGTGACTAATAACATTTGATATATCAATGATTGTATTATTCTCTACTCTAGGTTAAATTTGTATCTATGAAATAAATCTTTGCACCTTTAAAAATGAATCTATATCAAATATTCACTCTATCTACAAAAATAAATTGTGCACTTCTCCATGTTCAAAATCTATTCACCTTACTATATAGACTTGTGCATAAAGGGAAGGCAATATTTAGGAACGTCTTTGGGAGTTTGCTAAGTGTAAATATTCTCCTTTTCATAAACCCTTAAATTATGATTTAATGATTTTAGAAAATTGAAGGCAAACAATTATGCAATGTCCTAATGAGTCACTAAGCATAGTTGATGCAAGTAAACGATGTAATGCAATGCTATCTTGAATTTTGATTGAATAATTGTCCTTTTATGCTTGAATCTTGAATGCTTAAAATTGAATTAAGGTTTTGTCCTCTTATACAATATAACATACAAATTAACATATTCAACATTCAAATTGACAAATAATGACTAGTAAAAAAATAGTTTAAACTCACATTTAAATTCATATTTAAAAGTTTTGAATTCATTTTCATACTTACAAATTTAATAAAAAATGACTAAATTGAATATTAAAAATGATCTTTTAAAGTATTTAAAAATAAAGCTCTCTTATTTTTACCTCCCCTTAATTCCTACCTTGATATAAAGGCCTTGTAGTACCTATAAACAAGGCTAAGTTAATTATAAAAAAACATTTATTTTCTGATAAGTAGGAGGTATTTTTCACAGCGTGTCAAATTATGATATTGCTATCAGGATTCAACCATGTAGTTTCGAGTCAAACTCATTGACCCATGTTTCATGAGCAGTGGTTCAACAAGAACCCATCTCTCATGATATCAAATGGTCTACATAGCACTCATTACATCTAGGTGATGCTTACAGAGGTGAAGCACTGGTCCGTCCCGGGAGGTCACCCATCCCAGTACTGCTCCAGCTCAAGCGCGCTTAACCAGGGAGTTTTCTCCAAGGTTAAGCCCGCTTGAGTTGTTACCCCATTTGCAAAACCTTCAGCAAGTGTTGTGCCTTATGAACCATTCATAATAGAGCCCCTTTAGCTCATCAATTGATAAGTAGGAGGTATTTTTCACAGCGTGTCAAATTATGATATTGCTATCAGGATTCAACCATGTAGTTTTGAGTCAAACTCATTGACCCATGTTTCATTTATTTTCTATCAATGTAACGCCCTGCCGTGCAAACCCCAAAGGAACTAATAACAACGGAACAATTTTTTTTTTTAAGAACATAAGATTGTATTTAAGTATTCCAATAAAACAATGTATTAAGTTACACAACTAATTCCATTGGGGTACACGAGGTGACATTACTATTCTAACCCATAACCAAGACAATAGATTAAACAATAGTTAAACAGTTACATAAATCTATTCATTCCCACTTCATCATTTAAAATATCTATTAAACAATAACCATATTCATAACATATGTACATATGACAGCAAAAGATACTATAAAGATATGAAGCATTTATATTACCACAGATATAACACAACTTAACACAACTATTATAAATGATCGTTCCTAAATAAATACATGGCCTGAATATACATTACATCCAAATGATAGTAAAATACAACTGTCTGAACATGCATCTCGATAACCACATATACAATTTACAACAAGGTCATCCCAACACATGTGGGAGACAATACATCAATAAATACATTACATCTGAAGTATCACATACATCTGGTACATAAGAACACTAGATCAACATCAATCGCCAAAACCCTGCAATAAAGATACATTTGCAATAGAAAGGGAACCCAACAGGGTGCGAAGCACGTTCTACCCAACCACCCCCGTGTTGGGAGTAGACAAGGAAGGATCCCCAACCAAGCACGCCTAACAATAACAAAGACTAACTTCAAATAGACAACTTAACATCAAAGACCACTTAGAAACTCAACAATGACAAATCCAAAGGGCACAACAACAAACCACTTCCAAACATAACAAGAAGTCATAATCACAACATCAATGAAACTCAAGACATAATATCAAAGACTACTTCCAATAATAACCAAAGACAAATCAATAAATCACTTAACACGAGGTTACAATGCTTCCAGAGAACAAAGATCATGTACATCGCACAATAACTGATTAGCTATCGACATAGGAAGAGTGTCATGCATAAATTGCCATGAGTTACCCTGGCTTAACCTTCCTAGGCTACCGGACCCCCATCTTGGGTTACCCTGGCTTGCCTCTACCGGCCGCCAGACCCTCACGCAAAACTATGCGTCCCATCTCATCTCGAGCCTTATCGTTCACTTGCTTCACGAGAGATACATTCTTTATCTTTATTAGTGTGAAATATCCCCATTAATTCTTTTAGATTATCACTTAGTTAAACTCTAGGTGAGTTACCCTGGCGCCCCTTTGTGTGCCGGACCCCCACAAAGAGCCACTCTCCTATCGACAACACACAAGGTACAATACCACAATAGGTAACTAGACAACATAACCTCTCCAATCCAAGGAGGAAACAAAACAAGGAAACTCACTCTGAACACTGGAGGAACCCAAATACGAAAACACACTCCTTCCAAAGGAGGTACAAATCTCATTACCCTCTCCTGTTTCCCAGGGGGCACAAATCCCTGTTCGTAGAAACCAAGTACAACATCATAGTACAACTCTACACCATTCCCAAGGCGATTCACAAATTGAACCTCTACACAAAATATCCCACTCTAGAGAACTTCTCTGGAAGACTTACATAGACCCTTAACCCCATTTGCCCGACATGGAGAATAAAAGAAACATGACAGAAAAGCATTCCAGGCAACTCAATCATTTACTCTAAATTTCACAATTAACTTCCCTAATCAAAGCATTCCAATGAATAAAGTCATTTGAATAAAATAATCAACCCTTACTCTACGTTTAATGGTTATATTCATAATCAAAGTATTATAATAAACAAATTCATCTAGTTAAATAAATCAACAACTTAAGAATATGCAACTCAAATCAAAACACTTCGTTTATTTCTAATTTTCTCGATTACATTATCACATTGTAATATAAAAATAAAATATATAATTATCCCCTCTCTCCACATATACAAAAATTTATACTTATAAAACCTATCATAAAAATAACCTTGATTCCACACACACATATATATAAAATAAATATACTACAAATAAAACATTTTATAATAATTATTTTATCAAAACATATATTATAAAATTTATAAAATGTTATTCAGAAAAATATTATATAAATTAATATATATGTATATATATTATATATATTTATTTATTTATTGATTATATAAAATTATATTATATACCAAACTCGAATTAATAAAAATCAAATTATAAAATTTATATCATAAACCAAATTCGAATTTAATCATATTTGAATTAATAAAAAAAAAAAATTTGAAACTTAATAACTTAATAACCATGTTACATAGTGGAGGTGTTGCGTACCTCCCAAGGGAGGCCGTAGCCCCTACCACCGGTTGTGGTACCACCACAGCCTGGGTGGCCGACCCCCAAACTGTGGTACTGGTGGCGGGTGGCCTGGCCCCCCATTACACCCTCTGTGGCTGAGCATGGGGCTGTGGGTGGTACAGCCTCGGCCGACCCCCACCCCCAAAATAAAAATAATAATTTAATTTTATATTTATAATTTCATTAAATTTTAATTTAATTTTATTTTAAATTTCATTTCCAATACAATTTGAAATCCAAAGCAATAATTTTCTTAAACATATATATATTATATAAAAATTATTTTCGAAAATCTGATCAGTAAATTTGCTGACTTATATATATATATATATATATATATATATAAAACTACAAATTAAAATCAAAAGAGATAATCAATAAGTTTTAGATCATACACCAATAGATTTGGGTCTGCCAATAATAGGATGATATTAATAGGGACGATTTTCGTTTTCATACAATATTTTCTCAACTAAATTGTATTAACTAGCTATAGAAGATTTAACTTTAGTTTTTCAATAGAAGATTTCAACGATTTAACACAACACCATAAAACCCTAATTTCAAACAAATATATCAATTTAATAGTGACAAACATGATTTCCTTTCCCAACAAACAATTTCTAACTACATAATCCTCTTTCACAAACACGGAATAATTAATTTTCAAACGAAAAGCACTTCAACGAAAGTTTGATTTCAAAACAATAAACTAAAAGAAGTAATAATTTAAAAGAACCTGAAATCCTTCGTCTGATGAAGAATCCCTTCTGTAGCCTCCTCTCGATCTCCTCCAGCAACTTTCTTTTCGAATCTATCTATCTTCAAAACAATTATTTTCCCCAGAAGTTTCAACAAAATTCTTTTCTTTTCTTTTTCTTTATTTCCAGATCCAAAAACAAAGAGAAAACTTGTGTGTGTGAATAAATCTCTCATAAAAATAATAAATCAAAATAAAGATTCAATAAAGCTCTTCTGCTTTCTTTTCTCAAAAATCCTCCTCTCTTATTGGTCCTTTTCCCAGCTTTTTTAAAAGCACAACTTATCTACAATTTTAATTAAAATAATTTATTTAATTCAGATATTATCCTCACATGATTTTCTAATTTAATATTAATAAAAAGATAATATTTAATTATCCTCATCAATATTCATTTAATTTAATTATTATCAACAATATTAATTTAAAATAATTATTTACATTTTTAATTAACTAATTCACTTTTAAATTTACAAAATATTTAAATTTAATATTTTACCAACACACAATTAAATCAAATAACAATGCAACATTAATTAATTATCTTATAAAATAAGATTAATTAATTAAACACTTACCATAAATTAAATAAATACTCGACAATCAAACTACACGATAACAAAGACAAAACTTCAGTCATGAGACAACGACTCACTACAGACGATGGACTTGGGATGGGGATACTTCCAAATCTACTCCCTTTTTCAACATTTACCCATTGGGTTAATTTATTGCTCGCCCTGTCTTGCCGAAGCAGGTGGAAACGAGACTTATTCCTGTAATCCTGCATCCAAATAAACGTCAAGTAGCACATGTATATATATAATCAAACATCCTATCATGAGAAGGAATTGCACTGTAGCAGGGCACTTGTGCACGAGTGATGCTACACTGTCCTCTCACCTAAACTATTCTAACAATTACAATATCCATGACGAACTAACATTTCTAACCAAATTGATCATAAGATAACATGATACTTAACTACTGCATCATAGCTATTTATTAAACCATTGCATTGTAAAATAATACTAAATTCAAATAACATAATCACCACAGAATCATCATATTGACATAAAAACATTAAGGAGGACACATTACATAATAAAATAATCCAAACACTACATACAAAGTATCATAAATCATAATAATAATGCCACAAGCAACAATTAACTAAACTACGCATCCACACACACCAAACAATAGTATAGACAATCATAGACACAAAGCATCAATCAAAACCACATAAGTATCAAGTCCAAACAACATGAGGGGTATTACAATCAACCTTCCTTGTCTCCACCCATGATTGAACTTCTCCCCAATTCCTTCATAGGACAATAATAATTAAACAACTCCAATAGACTTTATCTAATAATAATTCTCAAAAGAGATGAAATGTCACTCTCTTCCATTATATTCCTTGCTTTAGTCCATTCATGTTGGTTTAGAAAGAAACAAATTTTACATCATTAGAGACAAATTTGTCTTAAATTTGATATTTCCATCACATAGCACAAAACAACACTTTCTCCTTTCACATAGTTTTTTAAAGATTGAAACGCATCATTCATAGAGATAAACAATTTAAAATGAAAGAACATTTTTTTTTTTTTGGGTGGGGAAAGCATAATATTTAAGTTTTATTTAATTTTTGTTTTGATGAAAGAGAATGATGAATGATAACATGTAAAATTGACTTGTCTTAGTTTAGAAAAAATGTACAATTTTGAAGTGAAGACTATTTTTAACTTATAATCTAAATATTTATATGATTTGTTCTTGTGACTTTGGATCAATTTTATGTCATGGAAAATTAATATAGGACCCACAAATATCATCTAGTGCATTGTGTACTACTTTCTAATTCATTGAATTCTCTACTCTTTGTTGACTGTCAAAGATTTGTGGTATTTAAAAACACTTTTACGTGATTGTTAAATTGCTAGGGTCAAGTTATCTTACACCAACCCCCTTGAAAGATTGATTTTATGATCATAAAAGGATTGATCAATAATAGACAAGAAAGCAAATGGTCTATATTGCTATTCTAATACAAATACTAGTTCCTTTTAATATCCAAATTAAAATATTCTTATTATTTTTTCTTGAATACTTAGGATTTGTATGATGATAAGATTATTAATTAATGCTCAAACAGATGTCTTTAAATACATCGACATAACAATTGATCACTTAAATGTATACCAAGTTGACTCCCTACAACTATGAGGAAAGAGCGAGAGTTGATCATTTAAATTTAAAAAATCATAATTTTCAAGTTAGATCCATGTCATGCAATATTGATCCTATATGCTATGGAAAGGACCTAGGATAAGGGATGTGAAATTACGCACCAAGGATAAATGTATAAAGATTTAGACCAATAGATGGTAAAAATACACAAGAATAGTGATAGAAAGGTAGCGATAAGAACAAACATATTTATGAATGTGTGTGAGGAAAATAAATAAGAGTGGTCAAAGTTTGAAAAAGGATATGAACTTAACACAAAATTATGAGCCACATATTATTGTTATAATCATATGAAGACAATGTCTCAAAAAAACCCACAATTTAATCGAAATAGACATGAATATACAAATTTTACCAGTAAAATTATATTTTATTTATTAATAATTAAATATAATATTCGATAATTTAATTAGATAAAATAATAAATTTAATCAATAAGAATAAAAATAGTGTTGGTTATGGGAGTTTCAAATTGTGTTGATTAACCTCTACCACTTCATATGTTAGCACCAATAAGGGTAAGGTCCCATGGAGGGGTCTTCCTAAAAAAATTCAGTGGGTGTTGCTGAGGTTTTTTAGAAATATTTTAAAGCTAGTGGTCCCGTGAATTCAATTTTGCAATTCAAATTAAAAGTTTGAGCTCCAAAATTTATGGATCAAACTCAAGTACTTTGATAAAAATTAATAAATAAATAAAAATTCTCTCATTTTCTTTTAGGAATTTAAAATTTAAAATGATAGACAAGTGGTAGAAAAAATTCCTAAGTTGTAGGGGAAATTTTTAGCCCCACCTCAATTTCACCTGCTGAAATTTGTAGTCCTAAAAAGTAGGGGCT
Source organism: Sequoia sempervirens (assembly GCA_007258455.2). Lineage (NCBI taxonomy): Eukaryota > Viridiplantae > Streptophyta > Pinopsida > Cupressales > Cupressaceae > Sequoia > Sequoia sempervirens. Next base: position 38,638,716 of record VDFB02000007.1, on the reverse strand, counting down.
GCTATTTTTTTAGGAAAAGATTCCAAATAATCCAATAGCATAATTTTGTTTGCTTCATGGGATAGCTTAATCAACGAAAAAAAAATCCCAAGCCCCCTCATGGGACCATACAGTAAATATGCTTATTTAGCATTTGAAATAGATGTTAGAATTGTAATAAAACAAAATCGCATATATAGTGGTTATACAATCACTTTATTGAATATTAAGTAGCAAGATATCCAAAGATTACAAATAATGTCTCATATTACAAATGAGGTATTATTATATTAGTTCGGTTATTTTTTAGACCACCAATTGTAGGGTATTCCTAAAGCTTAAAATTCAAATTCACTCTTATCATGCGAGAATAATCCTTAAGACATTAATTTTAGCATGTATGCATGTGGATGGAAGAAAGGAGACCATTTGAATTATCTATATATTTATATATATAGATCAAAGCTAAAAATATTACAAAGATAAAATAATCTTTAGGAGGATATGTTGAAAATTCAACCTTTCTCGTTTCAAATCTTAGAACCATTTTTATCTTTGTTATCATAACTCTTTCAAAGGCCTCTCATGATTTGTTGATCTTGATGGATTTTGTTATCATTCTTAACCTCTATTATTTAGTTATAAAGAAAAAGGTCTATGAACAAGTATCTTTTGTGTGCAAAGAAGGTGTCGGTTTCTCCTATGTCAATGTTTTATTTGACCATTGACATTGTTTTCTTTCTATTATTCATATTTCTCATTTTGAGTTGGATTTTTGGGATATTCATGACAAATTTTCTTATCTTTTTTGCATATTCATGTGTTTCTCATTTAATTTTAGTATCTTTTATTTCATTGGTAACACTTATACGTCTAGATGGACCCATTCAACAATTTGAGACACCCTTAGCAATGCAGGAGCATCACTACTAGCTAGGAGATGGAAAATAATATTAGCACAAGGTTTAGGTTGCTAGGTATGTTCTTAGTTTGTTTCCCTTCATTTGTTTGTAGTTCAAATTTCATTTTTGTGTAAATGTCATGGAGGAGGTAAATAAGGCCTTGTAAATGAGTTGTAAAAGTCAAGTTTGAGTGGTTATAAACTGTAGAGGAGGGGATTGTTTGCTCAGGGACTTGTTGATGGGTGTTTTAAACACTTTCTCAACATAGGAAATACACGAATGCACTACCTCTCTTGAAAGGAAATTTCCCACAGCAAGTTGCTGAAAATATCCCCAAGGTCTCTCGGGTGTCAGGTCATGACTTACATGGAATTCCTCAATTGATTTTGATGTGATTTTGCTGGTAATCACAGGGCAGACTTATGTAGCTGGATGCGAGGTGGATCTTCAAATACAAATTTTCTGAGATGGAGGTTGAATTTCACTTTGCTATAGGTTCGGACAACAGTCCAAAACTCCAATGTTTCTTCAATTTTGGCTTTACAATGTGCAATGAACCTTGGTATAGGTTATCTCTAAAAAGGGGAAAAGAAGCGGGGAAGATGGAAGGTTCCTGGACCTACAACTAAATGTGAACAGTAATCATGCAGTTCCTACAATGGACAGCTTCCTGGAAACAATATCCCACTTAACCAGAAATCTCACAGTCTCATGGAATTTGTGCTATCTTCTAAGGTCTACAAATATTTCACATTTCATTCACCATTTGCATGCATGAACAAAGATGAAAGTGAGGAGCAGCTTTGAATTTAAGCCCAGACTAACTTTACACAGCCATCTACCAGCAGCAAATAGCCAAAAGTATGGACTAAGAAGGCATCTACACAGCAGGAATTTTCACAACTATAGAACAACATTTCTAAAATCTATCAAAACAAGAATACAGATAGCTAGAAAAACAATACCAATCTAAGTAAAGCATCTAACAATGGAGGTTGAATCAAGTAACATGTGAAAAAACTCAAAAAATGCACCAAGTCAATGTATTTTCATTATAAATTTCTGCAGCATGTCTTTACAACAACTCAACTCTCCTTACAAATGAGAGGAGAGCCCTATTTATAGTGCCCAAAAAGTTAAATGAATGGCCAAGATTAATTCTCATTGTGTGGCCAAGATTCATTACAAAATTCATTACAAAATAGGGTTTCACCAACCCTCAATATATTACAATTTAAAATTACATTTTGTCTTCTCCCTATTTTGTCATCTAGTGACGGCACTGTAGCTTTTTGTCCTTTTGTTGATTATTGTTTTACTGTAGCTACTCCTTGCGGAGCTCTTCACTACCAAGAGGAATGTCCTCTTGCTTCTTTGAAGCTATATATTCCATGAATTTTAGGATGACTGGCTGGAGCTTGTCTACCTCAATAATCTCGTATCGCAGCATTTGATAGCTCCATTTTTTGGCATTATCTTCTAGCTTTTTTCAATCATCATCATAATTTGAACCTTTTCCCTAAACGGCTCTGATTGATTGAAGGCACGGGCAAAAAAACTCATGAATTCCATCGTTATTTCATTAGACATCCCGTCCTCCATCTTCTGGAAGTAAGGTTTTACCTTTTCTGGATCCATCTGCACTACCGGCATATCATACTCTGTCATCAACTTAAGATATCAAGCACATTCCACTATGATTTCCTTGATCCATTCGATGTCTGGATCCACTTTACTCATTATTTTCTCCAACCTTTCCTTCCTGTTGTTAAAGTCTCGCCGCCACACATCCATCAACCAGTGATCATCCTTGTTGAACGCAAGCCAACCACCTACGCTTTAAGCTCATCTTTCAAAACCTTGTCCTGCTTTATCAGATGCACCATTGTAGCCACTAACTCTTCAAGGTGTCCTACCTTTTGTTCCCTGGTAGCAATTCCTAGATCCATGGTGGAGATGTTGTAGGTTATCCCCTCCTAACCTACCACAGGCATTGCTATTTGCATAGCTCGGGACCCAGAGGCGTCCATCGTTATCCTGGATCTGATCTTAGGCTTCTTCTCTTTTTTGGTTGTAATTTGTGCTCGAGCTAAGATAGCTTCCAGCCTCACTCTTGGGTCCTTTAATACAGAAGTTTTGTTTTCAAGTTGTCTTTCCCGCCATTCAGGCATAGCAACCTTCTCTTTAGGTGACTCATGATCACCTTTGCCCCCCTTGGCTAAGGTTTCTGTTTTCTAATCTTCTGGGGCCCTTTCTTCCTCCTTAGTGGTATCTCCTTCTTCATTGGAGTCCTAGATGAACACAAGGTGTTTAATAGGAGGCTTGGTAGATAATTGCTGCCTGGGACTTTCTTTCTTTTCTATTTCCTTCCCCTCCTTTCCTTCGGCTTGCTCAACCTCGTGTGTTTATTCCTCGGGCTAATCAATTTTGAGGCTCTTGACAGCTTGAGCCTCACCCTCAGGTTTATCTTCCTATTGTTGTCCTTCTTCTTCAATGGGCGACCTTTTTGCCTCTTCTTCAATACCCTTCGGCTGCCGGGCCAACTCTTCCTCAAGGTCATCATCGAAAGCCTGCATGATGACCCTACCACCAGCATCCTCCTCCTCATCCCCACTCTCGGAAGAGCTTGTTCCTTCTTCCTCGTAGGCCACCTTGTCGATTATGCGGTGTTCATACTTGGGGTGCTCATGGTATTCATTGGCCTCCTCCTCAAATGACCTCGAGGCTTCCTGCTTCCGTTTCTCCCATTCCTCAAAGATTAACATGGTGGCCTCCATAGCCAGTGGCCCTGTTAGAGGTTGCGAAGGTTTAGTGGTAGCGAGGACCTACGCAAAGGCCACTTGAAGAGTGGGATCCATAAGGATCTAGGAGAGCTCAGAGGGGAGATTTTGCATGTGCCTTGAGAGGGCCTCAGGCATGGTGGGAGCGGGTATTGGTGTTGGCATTGTCGGTATTGGTCAGAGTTACCAGCGCACTGGGAAGTTTGTAATTTATAAATGCCCTAACCAAGGGTCGTGGGATAAGAGATTCCTACAACATGTTTGCCGTTGAAGATCGCCTATATGTGTTGGAGCTACCAAGAAAGCTCCAATAGGATGATCCGGTCGTTGGGGTATCGAGGCAGCTTGTTTGGCCTTTCGGTGAATCCTTGGGCACATATGTATGTGAACTTTGGATATTGAATGAAGAAGAAGGTGTACTACTTCAAGAATGCCCGAGCACTATGGGAAACCCTTCTCTCAAAGTCCCCAGCAATCATTTTGATGATATGGCCAATGAAGGTGTCATTTACCCTGTAGTATTCCTTTTTGAAGTTTCGGTACTGGAGCTGGGGGTACCTGTCATAGGCCTTCAGTCTTCGACCCTGCTCCTCATCAAGTGCCACAAACAACTCGTTGTACTATCTTCAGTCTACCAAGGAGTATATGAGATATAAAGTCATGTAGAACTTTGAACTTTTCTTGACATTGACGAACTGTTCATGGAAGCAGTTGCTTATTATACCTCCCCAATAGAACGACGTCTTTGTGGTGAAGTCCTCATTCCCACGAAGGATCTATTCGATGAAGTACACCATCCACTCCTGAAAGAAGGCAGCCGTAGGGAGACCCATAACCCTGCTTAGCATTGTGACCAAGTCGTGGTAATCTTCATGGAAGTCACTATGGAAGAGTTCGTGAGGAACCTTCGCAGCACTGCCTCCTTTTTTTTTAAGCCAATGCTAATTTATTAACCTTTTGCAGCCTGTCGGGTTTTCATTCCATGTTTCCTGGCATTCCTCTATGGTAGGTGTTTCCATTTCTTGAAAAGTGGGAATATGGAAGGTCTTTGTGATTCCTTTAGCCGACATGTCGGCGAGAATGATACCATCTCTGTCAATTATGGTCCTTTTATCTAGTTGATATGCCTGCAAACAAGCCATGACCAATTTAGGGGACACGAGGGATGGTGGGAAGCCCACAAATTTTGTAATTCCAGTTTGTCTGATCAGCCTCGCATTCTTGGTCATCAGATTGACCCTGACCCTTTGTGTAAACTCGACAATATTGAAATGGCCTATATTGGTATCGGTGATTTCTTTCCAATCTGTGGCAACTTTGGAGTGCAGAGGTTCACCTTGGATCTGGTATTTCATTTGGTCCTTGTCCTCTTTTCCTCGAGTAGTCTTTCCCGACTTCTTTCCTTTGTCCCTTTCCAAAGCTTCCCCCGAAGGTCTGGCACCCGATTCCATATATTCTACAAGCAAAGGCACAGTCAGTGCAACTAATCATAAAAGTCTTTATGTTAGTTAAAATCCCATGGGTGAAGTTAAATTTAAATAATTTATCATTCATAAAATGATACTTCTACTTCTCGATGTCATTAATCTTTTAGTTGACTTTCGGACAATCTGGGCCCGGAGGCCCGGACTTCCCTAGTAGGAATGTTGTTTTGGAAAGGAAAATGGGGTAGATTGATCCGGGAGATTTCTCCTGACCGAATTTTGATAATTCAAAAGGATCATAACAAAGAGGGCCAAAATTAAGCACATGGGTCGAGATCAGATTTCAATTTTGAGGTCATTTGGGTCAATTTGGGAGCAACCAGAGCTACAAGGCTAGAAAGCCGTCCAGAGTTGGCTGTTTGGAACGGTTGAGCAGAAATGGAGTTTCGGGGATGGAACTCTGGGGTCTGGGACCTGGCAGGTCCAAGGGCAGCCAAAAATTTTGCAAATTTAAAGTGATTGGGCGTAAGGAGTTGGGACGTTGTCATGCCATTGTCATTCGCGATGGTGATTGTCAGGCGGAAGTCCAGAGGGGGCTACCCAGTGGACCGGACCTGACACTTCAGTTGGATGTTGGATTTTCACTTTGAGTTTCACGGTGATTAGGAAGGTGGAGCTTGAAGCTCGGAAGGGCGGGCAAGATTTTCCCTTTTTTGAGCAGTGGAGATGGAACGAAGTCTCAGATGGCAGAGCCTGGCGTGGTTAAGGATGCAAAAATCCAATGTTTAGAACCATCATGACGAAAGGGGGGCCAGAACCCAAGAGGATGTTGTGCATTTGTCATTCACAATGGCGAAGACCACGTAGAAGCCCGTAGACGGAAGTCCACGGACCGGGACCTAGGGACCTGGAGGGCGGTCGGTAAAAGTCAACTACAGATGGCGATTTGCTAGGTGGGCCCCAAGGACCGGGCGAATGGGACCCTTTTGGTGTTAGACAACGGTGAGAGCATGGCGGACTCCCGAACGTGGAAGTCCAGAGGCGCAGGTCTGGGAGGCCAAAATGGAGATCGTTTTAAGACTTATGTTTTGTGCGCAAGACAACGAACCGCCAGTCAAAATCTGATGGTCTGAGCCTGAGAGTTGATGCAGCTGTTTCAAAAATTGTGGTCATTTGGTAAGTCCCGGCGGCGAAAGAAGAGCCCGGGCCCAGGAGAGGCGAATGCCCCTACGCGAAGAACAGCCACCCACAAATGAAGCTCTGGATTGATCATGGGGTGTTACAGAGGTTTTCTCGAGTTTTGAGGACGTGGGTTTTGTGCGTTGTGTCATGTTTTATCTTTTTAATTCATTTTAGATCCAGGTTGCTTATCACTTTAGGTTTAAAATCATGAAAAATTTCTCGGGGAGGGAAAACGGTAAACCTACCTTGTACACTCGATGTGAAAAAGTGTGAAATCCACTCACGATCGGCAAGCAACGGCAACGGGTCCAAGGGCGATGACTGAAAAAGACAGGGATCCTCTCTGGCAAGCACTTTGACCACTCTCTACAACACTGACAAGTGAGAATGATAGGTTTGGGCAAGATATTTATACTCCAGCCACCATTAATGGCTTCATTTAATACACATACGATGAGCAATTGGGTTGGTGGATTCAAATCCATGGACGGCGGCGGGAGGTCCGGGGCCTAGAGGCCGGAAGGACACGAGGCGATGGTCGTTTGAAAAAAATCAACTCAAAAATTGCCGATAGCAAAGAGGAGGTCGGGGCCCGGAGGTTAGAGTTTTGTAGAGGTCTGTTGTCTGGAACGGTGAAGCCCTAACGAAATTTCGGAAGCAGAAGTCCGGAGATTCGAGCCCAGAAGGTTCGAGGATAGCCAAAATTCTTGCAATTTCAATGGACGGAGATCAGGGTGCCGGGACCTGGGGTCTGGGAAGGCGGAATCCATTCATTTTTTGGGATGGTGGACATGACAGGGAAACCTGAAGGGGAGGGCCCGGCTGGGCCCAAGGCCGCTGGCAGAGGCAAACTGCCAAAGAGACCCCGCAAGGTGCCAGAACTTGACAAAATTAAAAAGGAGAACTACATTCAACTTAAGATGAGGCTTCGAATGTACACTGACCACCCGAGACATCAATGGGGCATGCAAAATGAGGAAGCAACAAAAATGACTCGACAAGGTGAAAGAAAAAGCGGTTCCCCATTTCGAATGGGGTGTGTGTGCTGAGCGTACAACAAATGGCGACTCCGCTGAGAAACGCTCCCAAGCATTCTAAAGATAAATATTCATCCAAGACCTAGAATCTCTGGTTTCACAGACTAGGAGTGGGCTTCCAAAGGTGAACTAGGAGAATGAGATCTTTAATTAGGTCAGTCTATAGGACATCTCAGAAGTGTGTGCAGTGAATTCATTCCTTTCTACGGGATGGTTACCAAGGGCTGTTGATCCAACTGAGCAGGCTACATAAATTGTCCAACACCAAAAGTAACCTGGACATTGCTTCGCTGCCAGTTAGGTGTCCATAGCCCCAATGAAGTTATCGCTGCAATCCCACGGATATTGCTCTACTGTCAGCTGGGCATCCATAGCCCCGGTAGAGTTACCCACACACCCATACGGTCGCTTAGTTTTCAGAATTCCTTTTCTCTTTCATTTTGATATTTCTTTCAATGTACATTTTCAGATAAATGTTTTGATCGACCAGGTAAGCACTAAAGCCTACAATGGGTTTGGGACCATAGTGGTCACTAGAGCATACTTAAGATTTTTTCGCTCACTAGGGTGTCATAGCAACCAAACTACAATCCTTTAGAAATGATTATTATGTATTTTGTGTGAAATTTGAGATGTGTGTAAAGAGATCCAACCAAGGGTCGAGTTCTAAGGAAAAGTTCAAACAAGGAAATCGTTCATGGGCATCCTTCAGAGACCAATGGTCAAGAGTGAATGTTTAACCGAAGAACACCAAGGACAGACAGCAAAGTGAATCGTTCGTCAAGCAAGCACAGCCACCACTAAGGGGCGGGGGACATCCTTTTGAAACAAAACTATTGGGGGGGGAAAAAACAAAAGAGCAACACAAAATAGGAAGATGCAAGCAAACCAAAAGGGTAACCTACCTTAACCTATATACAAATATTTACAAAGAATATCTCAAAAGAGCTCAAGCCTGAAAGTAATGTTTCAGGTGCTGCCCGTTGACCGGCAACGGGACGTTTTCACCAGTTAAGGTCTTTAGGCGGAAGGCATTGTCTCCCAAAATTTTAGCTATCTAAAATGGGCCAAGCCAAAGCTTGTCGAATTTGTTGTGTCCCCCTTTCTTTTCATGGGCCTTGTCCTAATATAGGACCAAATCTACAATTCTAAAGGCTTTGATTTTGGCTCGGCGGTCGAACCATCTCTTAACCACGCCCTGATGTTTGTCAAAATTTTCTATTGCACGATCTTGAACTTCCTCTAAATGCAAGAGCTCAGCTAACCAAGCTTCTCTACAATCTCCTCCCTCATAAAAGTCGTTGATAAACTGCAGAGTGGGAATCTTCAAATGGATAGGAAATATGGGTTCTAGGCCATAAATGAGATGGAATGGGGAATTGCCAAGGGCAGCTTTATGGCAAGTGCAGTCTGCCCAAAGGGTGAAACGAAGCTGGGTATGCCAGTCCTTGGGATTCCTATCTAACAGTTTCTTGATCATGGTAATCAGGTTCTTATTTGTGGACTTAGTGAGGCCATTGCTTTGGGGGTAGTAATTAGATGAAAACTTAAGGGTGATCCCATAGTCGATTGCCCAACTAGCAAATTTCAATGAAACAAAAGTAGGTCCATTATCACACACCAAAGCATAAGGACAACCAAAGCGATTTAAAATGAAACTTTCCAAAAAATTAGTAACTACTTCAGTTGTGCATTGCTTACATACGATTGCTTATGTCCATCTAGTGCAGTCATCAGTTGCAGTAAGAATGTACATGTCCCGTGAATGATGGAGGGCTTATCGGACCAATGAAATCAATGCCCCATTGTGCGAACGGCCTTACCTCCAACACAGGCTGCAGTGGGACAGCAACATTTTTTTCCTTGGTGGTGGTTGTCTGACATGTGTGACATGAGCGAACATGACAATGAGCATCTTTGAAGATAGCTGGCCAATAATATCTCGCTCTCAATATCTGATGTGTCATGGAAGGACCAGATCCATGGCCAGTATCAAACTTATCATGAAACTCTTTTAAGACTCGGCCTGCTTCCTCCTTACCAAGGCATCTTAAGTAAATGCCTTCATGATTTCTCTTATATAAAATGGACCCTAATAACATATAACTATTTCTTTTCAATCTAAGGGCATGCTTTTGGACTCCCCGCAGGTGAGGTGGACACTTGTGGTTTAGCAAATAGTAGAAGATATTCTCATACCATTCTCTTAGGGAAACATCTTCGAGCTAGTATTGTTGCACAGTGAGTTCGGGTCCAGCATCTGTTGCTGCTTCAACAATTGTGTGGGTAAGCACTTGTCCTCTCACCAACTTCATTGGTTGGATCTCCATGTCATATTCTTGGAGCAGGGTGACCCATTTGGCTCTTCATTCACCCAATTCATTTTTCATAAGCAATGTTTTTATTGTTGGGTCGGGGACAATGGCAAACACCTTGTTGCCTAGGATATAATGCCAAAATTTCTTTACCCCTTTGACGATGACATATGCCTACTTTTCTACGTTGTGGTATCATAATTCGACATCCTTCAGGGGAGCACTTATGAAGGTGATCGGGCATTCATTTCCTTCATCATCTTTCTGAGTCAATATGCTAGCACAGGAATGCTCTAAAGCGAATGAGTAGATGTAGAAAGGCTTCAAATAATTTGGGCTAACTAACACAGGTGCCTCAGCAATGGCCCATTTGATTTCTTCGAAGGCTTGTTTGGCTTCGGGATTCCATTCAACTTTGGCATCCTATTTTAACATAGCATTGAGGGGTTTAACAATCTTCACGAAACCCATGATGAATTTCCTGACAAAGTTGATCTTGTCGAAGAAGGATTTTGATTCTTTCTTGTTGCCTAGTGGTGGGATTTTCAACAAGGACTGGATACGTTCATGGTCTATAGAGATTCCCCATTCTGAAATGATGTGTTTGAGAAATCTACCTTCAGTCACTTTGAAAATGCCCTTCTTGGGGTTAAGGGAAACCCCAAACTCCCTACACCTCTGAAACACTTTGCATAAATCGAAGATGTGATCGCTCTGCCTTTTAGAAAACATAGTTAAATCATCCATGTAGATGATTATGCACTTGCCAATCAGATATTTGAAGGTGATATACATGGCATGTTGGAAGGTGACGCCAGCGTTGATGAACCCAAAAGGCATTCTCCTGTAAGTAAACGTCCCCCACTTAGTGGTGAACGTTGTTTTATGATGGTCTTCATACTATACCATTACCTGGTTGTACCCAGAGTACCCATCGAGGAAAGACATCATTCAAGATCCATTGACGATCTGCAACACCTCATCCAATGAAGGTACTGGATAGTTGTCCTTCTCCGAATCTCAGTTCAAATTGCGGAATTCAAAACACAATCTAATCTCCCCATTCTTTTTTCTGACCAGGACCAAGTTGGCCACCCATGCGGAATGCCTAACTGGGAAAATGATCCTTGCCGAGAGCAACTTCTGCACCTCTTTGTAAATGACAGGTTCCAACAAGGCATTAATAGAACACTATCGCTGGTAGAAAGGTCTCACTTCTATCTTGAGAGGGATGGTATGCATGATGATGGAGGTATCATAAATCTTTAAATCCTCGTAGCTCCATGCCACCACGTCATGGTACTTCTGCAATGCATCAGTGATTCCCTTCTTTTCCTTAGGTGTACACACTTTGCCAATAAAAACATTCTTGATTTCCTCGGCTGTCCCAAGGTTGTGACCATCACACTGGTTGCTTATGACTTCCTTCTTTGTTTGTTGGTTCTAGTCTCTAATCTAATCCGAATCAAATATATGTTCCAGCTGAACCATGCCCCTAGGAATCGTGTTGGTTTTGAGGTTAATAATCCCCCCTATATCCAATTCGGCCTCCTGCGGATCTGCTTCATCAATTATTTGGGCTATGAAGACATCAAAACTCATAATGAATTCCAAGATTTTTTTGTCATCGTTGAAGACCTGAAAATGAGTGACATTATCCAGGACAGATGGTGTGGATGTCAACTCACCCAGACAAAGAGAGGGGTTGCAAAGTGCTGGCTACTTGAGCCAAGGCATCAGCTGTATGATTCTGAGCACGAGGAATCAATTTTATATTGAATGCATCTAAACCTTCTAAGAGATCTCAAACCCTATGCCAATAGTTTGCAAGCCTTCTATCATGGCAGGAATACAATTTTCCAACTTGTTTAACCACGAATTTAGAATCCCCAAAAACTTGCAGCATTTTGACATTTTTCTTCAAGGCCATGAGAAGGCCATGGACTAACACCTCATTCTGCTACATTATTGGTGCAATAAAATTGCAATCTATGGGTGGCAAGAAAGGTCTTACCCGTTGGACCGCTGAGTTTGAACCCAACACCAGCTCCTTGTTTTGATTTGGACCCATCAAATCAGAGCGTCCAACATGTGGAAATTTCTTTGACTTCGAGTCTGACTAAGTTCTTACTCCCTTTTAGCTGGGTGGTTGCCTCTGTGATCTTAGGGGAGTTTTCTAGCTCGGTGTACTGATTGGCGGGTGGTTATGTTGGTGCCTCCTTTGGCATCTCCGTCTAAGGGGCAGCTAATTTTTTAACATGTTCTACTGTTGTTTGACATAAGCAATAGTCAAACTCAGAGTGGGAAGCATTTTGAATCCTGTACCAATTCAGCAATAAGAGATCCTGGAAATTCATTCAAGTGCCCAAGCTGAGTTGGTCCCTGGTGCACTTTTCTATGAACTCTTGGAAACCACTAAGTAGTCTCTAGTTGTCGCCTTCATTGGGTTTTTCATCTGACTCTACCAACATTTTTGTACTCAGAGGTATTTGAGTAAAATAGGTCGAAGTACTGCACAACACTAGGAGTACTTTGGCAACGCATTCTTCCTGAGGCTTGAATTCATTTTAGCAGGTGAAAGGGTAGTAATTTCCCAGTTCTGTCTCAACAAACAACACTTCGTTGAGATTATTCTATTTTGTGATCATATATTTCATACGAGATTCATGGTCGATACGGATTTGATTTGGCAGCCCCTTCCATGGCAACCACATGTGAGAAAGGTATGTGGCAGTACATTTGTTTAGTGCCTTAGTGAATTCCCTTCCCAAGATGATCCCATATGCATCAGGAATGTCCACCACTTGAATATCAATGACTTGTTGTATCCTTGGGTCTATAGCAATTTGCATTGGGATCTGATTTATTTCTCCCACAATGTTGATCTATGTTTTGTCCAGCTGGGTTACTTTCCTTCTTGAAGGCGTGGGAGTAATGCCAAGAGCCTTACATACTGCCAAAGGCATAACATTGGCAGACGCCCCTGAATCAAGCAGGCAGTTATGCAAGTTCTTCCCAAATATCCTAATGGTAGTAAGGAAAGGGGGATTTTCCAACCTTCCTTACAAGATACCCGTAGGTGTATCCATGTGAGCTACCTAACCCCTGTTCTTATCACCAATTTTATCCCTGGTCTGCCTAGATGGTTGATCTTTAGAACCCTACCTAATGTTATGATCTAATCCCTTTTCCATTTCCCTACCTGCAGATTGATTTATGGGAACATCCTTCCTTTTCCCGGTATTATCCTGTATCACTAGTTCTTTCCTAGGCTCTTCAAAGGTAACTCTCTTAGCTGATGTTTCCTGCGTTGTACTGGAGAATGGAGTCCCATTGAGAACCCTAAAGGAGTGCCTTATGATGGGGACTTTGAGTAGTTCAAAGGAAGACAAACTAATTTTTACCCTCTTGAACTCTTCTGCCACATATTCACCCATTTGCTCAATTTCTGAACTAAAGGCTTGACCTATTGCAGAGCTAGGAGGTTGGACTTTCGTTTGACTAAACTAATTTTGGGATTGGCCTTGAGGCTAATTTTGTGCCTGATTTAGAAGCTCACCCTTTTTGAGATATTGGGTGGGTATATGGGGAAGCCCAAGATTATTGCTGGCATTGGGGTCAGGTGGGGTGGCAAAATTGTTCAGTGGAGTGGAGGTTGTAAAAGGCCCACCTGTCTACCTATTTCTGAGGAAGTAGGGAGTTGACCTTTGTTGGAACATATGGACCTCATCTACATATGGTTCTTCTCCGTCTAGTGGACCATTGTCTATAGAATTGAAAAGTTGAGCCAAAGTTTCTTCGTTACTTACCTCTTGCACTTCTTCACTCCTAATGGGAGCGGGCTCGACTTTAGGCTCATTATAGTTGCCCCACAGAAATGGTGCTTGGTTGACCACGAGACAGGAGGAATCATATGGCTCAGATGGGACAATGTCCCTATAGCCTGCACTATCGACCGCATTTTGCACTTCTACTTGGAATAGTTCAGCAGTTGTCTGGAATTCAAGGCAATCCAACTCAGAGTGTCTGTTGGTTTGTGAATCTGGCACCATCCTGATAGAGCTGCCTCGGCAAGGTATATTCCATCGGTCGTCTTTTCATTGCTCATCGGCTAGTCGAAAGGCATAGGGACACCTCTGTTATTGGGTCTTGTATTCCACACACGATTCTACCTCTGAGAAGGTCTCCTTTCTAAACTTTGATTAGTGTTTTATCCCCTATCATAATTCTACCTGGAGGAAGTACTCGCTTCTCAATTATCCCTACTATCCCTATTGTCTCGGTTATCCCGATTAAGATTAGCCTGGAAGTTACGTTGGGATGCCTATAACTGATTATTCTAATTTTTTAGGTGCGTCATCTCTATGGATATTTTCTTTATCATCTCTATCAGTTCCTCTAACTTGTCTCTCTCAGTCGTGTTGTCTGGCTACGGTGCCAAATTTTAGAGAAAGATGGGCGGAGCTACCACCTGATTTTGATGTGCTGGAGGAAATCCTGGCCCCGGTAGGTACAATGGTGTATGGGGCTGCTATGAATATACTTGTTGTGGGGCAGCCTGAGAATAGTTGTGTTGTGGTTGAGGTTGCAAATAGGAAGGCACTGAAGGTGCATAATTCAGTGGTTGTCCCAGGTGTGGGACGATGGACAACTGAGGTATCTAATTCATAAGAGGGGTCTGATGAGTGAATGCATGATTAAGCCCTTAAATCTGCATCAGGTGAGCTACTATCCCCAAAGAAGGTAGTGGGATGGAAATATTGTCCCAAATCTATACTAGCCACAATAGCCTCTGTATAGGCCGTCACCAATGAGGTAGGTGGCGGATGCATCCTTTTGACCAGGGCTGATCTGAGGTTGTCCAATGCCGCATAGTAAACTGGGAGAGTTGTGGCATCATTATGAAGGTATGGTTCTTCAAGCCTTGTATAGGCACGATGGAAGCGGTCATTGAAGGACCCAATGGGTTCGTTGACTTCCCTCCTAACGGACATAAACTACCTATATAATTCTGAAGGGCTTATTGGGATCTTATACTTTTGCAGAAATGCATTCTTCATTAGATTCCATGAGGTAATGGATCCCCTAGGCAGATTGATGTACCAATAGAAGGCTTCTTCTCCCAATGAATGCGGAAAAAAGGCGGCATGCAACATCCTCATGGTCAACCTGCATTTCAGTGACTAATGTTTCAAATATTTTGATGTGTTCTTTAGTTGTTCTCTGTGGGTCACAAGGATTAAATTTCAAATAGAAGCCCTCTAGATTCTTGGGCATATCATGATAAGCGACGAAGTGTATCGGTGAAGGATTCTGTGCCAACCAAGCCATGGGGGGAGGTGGAGGTATCTACTGTTGAAAAATAGCAAGTTGGGTTTGCGCTTGCACTAGAACAATAGTCTAGGACTATACCTGAGCTGCAGCTGTTTGGACTATACCTTGGGTTGGAAGGGCCGGGGGAGAAGCAATCCCCTGGCTGCCAGAGATGGGAGGTGAAAATGCAGTTTCGGATGGTCAGGTGGAAGACGAATGTCAGCTGAATGATGGTGAAGGTGGAATGGAAGTGGGTGGAATGGAGGAAGAGGAAGTAGTAGCGCTACTTCCCTTAACTCGTTTTTCCCTTGTAGGAGGCTACAACTCTTGGAGTTCTCCCTTATTTGGTGTTAACCATAAAACCCTTTGAAATCTTTCTGAGGAGAACGATCCGATTTGATCCAGCTTCACAAGGCCCTCCTTCTAGCGCTAGTTCTATTGATGAGTGTTACACACACTTTCTCAACATAGGCAGTACACGAATGCACTACCTCTCTTGAAAGGAAATTTCCCACAATAATTTGCTGAAAATCTTCCCAAGGTCCCTTGGGTGTTAGGTCATGACTTGCATGAAATTCCTCAGTTGATTTTGATGTGATTTTGCTGGTAATCACAGGGCAGACTTACGTAGCTGGATGCAAGGTGGATCTTCAAATACGAAGTTTCTAAAATGGAGGTTGAGTTTCACTTTGCTGTAGGTTCGGATAGCGGTCCAAAACTCCGATGTTTCTTCAATTTTGGCTTTACAATGTGCAATGAACCTCGGCATAGGTTATCTCTAAAAAAGGGGGAAAAGAGCAGGGAAGATGGAAGGTTCCTGGACCTGCAACTAACTGTGAATAGTAATCATGGAGTTCCTACAATGGATAGCTTCCTGGAAACAATAACCCACTTAACCACAAATCTCACAGTCTCATGGAATTTGTGCTATCTTCTAAGGTCTGCAAATATTTCACATTTAATTCACCATTTGCATGCATGAACAAAGATGAAAGTGATGAGCAACTTTGAATTTAAGCCCAGACTAACTTTACACAGCCATCTACCAGCAACAAATAGCAAAAAGTATGGACTAAGAAGGCATCTACACAATAGGAATTTTCACAACTACAGAACAACATTTCTTAAATCTATCAAAGCAAGAATACAACTAGCTAGAACAACAATACAAATCTAAGTAAAGCGTCTAAAAATGGAGGTTGAATCAAGTAGCATGTGAAAAAACTCATAAAATGCACCAAGTCAATGTATTTTCATTATAAATTTCTGCAACATGTCTTTACAACAACTCAACTCTCCTTACAAATGAGAGAAGAGCCCTATTTATAGTTCCCAAAAATTTAAATGAATGGCCAAGATTAATTCTCATTGTGTGGCCAAGATTCATTACAAAATAGGGTTTCACCAACCCTCAATATATTACAATTTAAAATTACATTTTGTCTTCTCCCTATTTTTTCATCTAGTGACGGCACTGTATCTTTTTGTCCTTTTGTTGATTGTTGTTTTACTGTAGCTACTCCTTGGGGAGCTCTTCATTTCCAAGAGGGTTTTCCTCTTGCTTCTTTGAAGCTGTATATTCCATGAATTTCAAGATGACCGGCTAGAGCTTGTCTACCTCAATAATCTTGTATCGCAGCATTTGATAGCTCCATTCTTTAGCATTATTTTCTAGCTTTTTCTAGTCATCATCATACTTCACACTCTGATCCCTGAACAACTCTAATTGATCGAAGGCACGGGCAGAAAAACTCATGAAATCCACCATTATTTCACTAGACATCATGTCCTCCATCTTCTTCTGGAAGTAAGGTTTTACCTTTTCCGGATCCATCTGCAATACGGGCATATCATACTCCGTCATCAACTTAAGATAGCGAGCACAATCCGCTCTAATTTCCTTCATCCATTCAATGTCCGGATCCACTTTACTCATTATTTTCTCCAACCTTTCCTTCCTATTTTCAAAGTCCCGTCGCCACACATCCATCAACCAGTGACGGTCCTTGTTGAATGCAAGCTCCTTTTCCCATGTGGCTTTTGGCAAGTGAAGGATAGCCTCAATCTTTGGAAAGGTGGAGTCATATGTTGCAAGGAAGTCAGTGCAAAGCTTCCTCATGCTTTCCAAAGATTGTGGCAGATCCAAGAACTTGTTGGCTATCCAAATAGTGTGACTAATACCCATGTTCTCGACATACAGGACCTGTCAGAACCAGCCCTCTATAGTCTTTTCCAAGTTCTTCCATCTCTCCATCTTATCAATTTGTTCTTTGGACAGCAGTTGGGGTGGGGCCATGGATGTTGTAGGTAGGTCATCCACCGAAGACCATTGCTAGATGTAATCTGTCAAAGAAGCCACATGCGCTTTAAGCTCATCTTTTGAAACATTGTCTTGCTTTATCAGATGCACCACAATAGCCACTGACTCTTCAAGGTGTCCTACCTTTTGTTCCCTAGTAGTAGTTCCTAGATCCATGGTGGAGATGTTGTAGGTTATCCCCTCTTGACCTACCATAGGCGTTGCTATTTGCACAGCTTGAGACCCAAAGGCGTCCATCCTTATCATGGATCTAATCTTAGGCTTCTTCTCTTTTTTGGTTGTAATTTGTGCTCAGGCTAAGATAGCTTCTAGCCTCGCTCTTGGGTCCTTTAGTATAGAAGTTTTGTTTTCAAGCTTCCTTTCCAGCCATTCAGGCATAGCAACCTTCTCTTTAAGTGACTCATGATCACCTTCGCCCCCCTTGGCTAAGGTTTTTGTTTTCTAATCTTTTGGGGCCCTTTCTTCCTCCTTAGTGGTATCAACTTCTTCTTCATCAGAGTCCTGGATGAACACAAGGAGTTTAATAGGAGGCTTGATAGATAATTGTTGCCTGGGACTTTCTTTCTTTTCCATTTCCTTCCCCTCCTTTCCTTCGGCTTGCTCAACCTCATGTGTGTGTTCCTTGGGCTAATCAATTTTGAGGCTCTTGCTAGCTTGAGCCTCACCCTCAGGTTTATCTTCTTGTTTCCGTCCTTCTTCTTCAAGGGGTGACCTTTTTGTCTCTTCTTCAGTACCCTTCAGCTGTCGGGCCATCTCTTCCTCAAGGTCATCATCGAAATCCTGCATGATGACCCTACCACCAGCATCCTCCTCCTCATCCGTGCTTTTAGAAAAGCTTGTTCTTTCTTCCTCATAGGCCACCCTGTCGATTATGTGGTGTTCATACTTGGGGTGCTCATGGTCTTCATCGGCCTCCTCCTCAAATAACCTTGAGGCTTCCTGCTCCTGTTTCTCCCATTCCTCAGAGATTAACATGGTGGCCTCCATAGCTAGTGGGCCCGTCGGAGGTTGCGAAGGTTTAGCGGTAGCGAGGACTTGCGCAAAGGCCGCTTGAAGAGTGGGATCCATAAGGATCTAGGAGAGCTCGGAGGGGAGATTCTGCATGTTTCTTGAGAGGGCCTCAGGCATGGTGGGAGCGGGTATTGGTGTTGGAATTGCAACTAATGGGAGCAATGTAGTGGGTGACATGACAGCGAAGGAAGGAAGAGTGGTCATGGCGAAAGAAGAGTTAATTACTATCACAGGCTCGGTAGGAGGTGAAGGGGCAAGATGGACAGAGATGTCCACCGCCGGCGGGGATGTAGCGACCATAGCTAGGGAGGTAGATAATGGGGCAGTCAAAGCAAGAAGGGACAAAAGAGGTTTTAACTGCTCTGCACCTTTTGCTTCTTCCCCTTGGATTAAGAGTTGCTCTGTGGTGCCCCCTATTTGCTTAAGTCTTTTGGAGGGTGAACCCATTAGATCCTTCCTTGTATAAACCTTGGGGTCAGGAGATTGCTTCGTTTCTATCTCTTTCCTCTTCTTGGATATGGTAACTGGAGGAGACTTAGATGTCCCTTTCGTTGAAGTGGTGGCAGCGGCATCCTCTATGGCACTTGGCTCACTCTTGAGTCCTTCATATGTTAGGACCACCCCTTGTTGTTTTAATCAAGCCACTTGTCCATCAACCCACTCCTTGGTATGGGCCAAGATCGGCTTGGTTATAATATCAAGGTCATCGACATCCTGTTCATCCCAGTCTATTGTTGGTATTGGCAAGTTGGTGACTGTAGGGTACTTGGGGTCCATTATGGTACTTTCATCCTCTTCGACTTGATCTGGTATGGGAAATGGTTGCACCTTTCTTATAAAATGCGTAGTCATCCGCATATAGTGCCTTGCATGCACTTCCTTATAATCCTAACAATCCCCCCCAAAATTTCTCAATGTGGTGTAGATGAGCTAACCTTGGTCCTAGTGCCTTCCTTACATGCCCATATGGGTCCATTCGTGGGCGAGTAGTGTGCAGGTGAAAATGATAATCTTTCAATTCTTTCTCAGAGTTACCAGCGCACTAGGAAGTTTGTAATTTATACATGCCCTGACCAAGGGTCATGGGATAAGAGATTCCTACTACGTGTTTGTCACTGAAGATCGCCTATATGTGTTGGAGTTGTCAATAAAGCTCCAATAGGATGCTCCAGTCGTTGGGGTATCGAGGCAGCTTGTTTGGCCTTTCAGTGAAGCCTTGGGCACATATGTATGTGAACTTTGGATATTGAATGAAGAGGAAGGTGTACTGCTTCAAGAATGTCTGAACACTATGGGAAACCCTTCTCTCAAAGTCCCCAACAATCATTCTGATGATATGGCCAATGAAGGCGTCATTTACCCTACAATATTCCTTTTTGAAGTTTCGGTACTGGAGCTAGGG
This sequence comes from Sequoia sempervirens, assembly GCA_007258455.2. Classification (NCBI taxonomy): domain Eukaryota; kingdom Viridiplantae; phylum Streptophyta; class Pinopsida; order Cupressales; family Cupressaceae; genus Sequoia; species Sequoia sempervirens. The sequence goes on along the minus strand of VDFB02000007.1, from coordinate 38,619,051 downwards.
GTACCTATCATATGCCTTCAGTCTTTGACCCTGCTCCTCATCAGGTGCCACAAACAACCTGTTGTACTATCTCCAATCTGCCAAGGAGTATACGAGATATGAAGTCATGTATAACTTTAAACTTTTCTTAACATTGACGAACTGCTCATGGAAACAGTCGCTTATTATACCTCCCCAATAGAATGACGTCTTTGTGGTGACGTCCTCATTCCCATGAAGGATCTATTCAATGAAGTACACCATCCACTCCTGAAAGAAGGCAGCCGTAGGGAGACCCATAACCCTGCTTAGCATTGTGACCAAGTCATGGTAATCTTCATGGAAGTCACTGTGGAAGAGTTCATGAGGAACCTTCACAGTACTGCCTCCTTTTTCTTTAAGCCAATGTTGATTTATTAACCTTTTGTAGCCTGTCGGGTTGTCATTCCATGTTTCCTGGCATTCCTCTATGGTAGGTGTTTCCATTTCTTGAAAAGTGGGAATATGGAAGGTCTTTGTGATTCCTTCAGTCGACATGTCAGTGAGAATGATACCATCTCTGTCAATTATGGTCCTTGTGTCTAGTTGATATGCCTGCAAACAAGCCATGACCAATTCAGGGGCCACAAGGGATGGTGGGAAGCCCACAAATTTTGCAATTCCCGTTTGTCTGATTAGCCTCACATTCTTGGTCGTCAGATTGACCCTGACCCTTTGTGTAAACTCGACAATATTGACATGCTCTATATTGGTATTGGTGATTTCTTTCCAATCCGTGGCAACTTTGGAGTGCAAAAGTTCACCTTGGAACTGGTATTTCATTTGGTCCTTGTCCTCTTTTCCTCGCAGAGTCTTGCCTGACTTCTTTCCTTTGTCCCTTTCCACAACTGCCCCTAAAGGTCCTGCACCCGATTCCATATATTTTGCAAGCAAAGGCGCAATCAGTGCAAATGATCATGAAAGTCTTTATGTTATTTAAAATCCCATGGGAGAAGTTAAATTTAAATAATTTATCATTCATAAAATGATACTTCTACTTCTCAATGTCATTAATCTTTTAGTTGAGGGCTTTCAGACAATTTGGGCCTAAAGGCCCGGACTTCCCTGGCAGGAATGTTGTTTTGAAAAGGCAAATAGCGCAGAGTTATCCGGGAGATTTCTCCTGACCAAATTTTGATAATTCAAAAGGATCATAATGAAGAGGGTTGAAATTAAGCATGTGGGTCGAGATCAGATTTCAATTTTGAGGTCATTTGGGTCCATTTAGGAGCAATCGGAGCTACAAGACCAGAAAGCCGTCTGGAATTGGCTGTTTGGAACAATCGAGCAGAAACAGAGTTTTGGGGACAGAACTCTAAGGTTTTTTACTCGGCGAGTCCAAGGGCGGCCAACAATTTTCCAAATTTAAATTGATCGGGTGTAAGGAGTCGGGACGCTATCATGCCTTCGTCGTTCGGGACGACGATCGTCAGGCGAAAGTCCAGAAGGGGCGGCCCGATGGACCGGACCCGACACTTCGGTTGGACATTAGATTTTCACTTTGAGTTTCATGACGTTCGGGAAGGAAAATCCTGGAGCTCGGAAGGGCGGGCAAGATTTTCCCTTTTTTGAGCGGCAGAGATGGGACGAAGTCTCGGATGGCAGAGCCCAGCGTGGTCAAGGATGCCAAAATCTGATGTTTAGAACCATCGTGGCGATAGGGGGCCAGGACCCGGGAGGCAAGAGGATGTTGCACATTCACTGTTCACAACGACAAAGACCACATGGAAGCCCGCGGACAAAAGTTTGCAGAACAGGACCCGGGGACCTGGAGGGCGGTCAGTAAATGTCAACTAGAGAAGGTGATTTGCTAGGCGGGCCCCGAGGACCAGGCGGACGAGACCCTTTCGCTATTAGAGAACGGCGAGAGTGTGACAGACTCCCGGACACAAAAGTTCGGAGGCACAGGCTCAGGAGGCCAAAATGGAGGTCGTTTTAAGACTTATGTTTTGCACGCAAGACAGCGAACCGCCAGCAGAAATCCAATGGTTTGGGCCCAGGAGACAGTGCAGTTGTTTCAAAAATTGTGGTCATTCCGTAAGTCTCAGCTGCGAAAGAAGAGCCTGGGCCCGGGAGAGGCGAATTCCCCTGCCTAAAGAATAGCTGTGCGCGAATGAAGCTCTAGATTGATCACGAGAGTGTTACAGAGGTTTTCTCGAGTTTTGAGGATGTGGGTTTTGTGCGTCATGTCATGTTTTGTATTTTTAATTCATTTTAGATCTGAGTTGCTTATCACTTTAGGTTTAAAATCATGAAAAAATGCTTGGGGAGGGAAAATGGTAAACCTACCTCGGACACTCGATGTGGCAAGGTGTGAAATCCACTCATGATCGGCAAGCAATGACAACGGGTGCAAGGGTGATGACTGACAAAGACAGGGATCCTCTCTGGAAAGCACTTTGACCACTCTTTACAACATTGACAAGTAAGAATGATAGGTTTGGGCAAGATATTTATACTCCAGCCACCATTAATGGCTTCATTTAATGCACGTACGACGAGAAATTGGGTTGTTGGATTCAAATCCATGGACGGTAGGAGGAGGTCCAGGGCCTAGAGGCCAAGAGGACATGAGGCGGTGGTCGTTTGAAAAAAATCAGCTCAGAAATTTCTGGCAGAAAAGAGGAGGTTAGGGCCTGGAGGTCGGAGTTCTGCCAGAGGTCTGTCGTCTAGAATGGCGAAGCCCTCACGGAATTTTGGAAGCAGAAATCCGGAGGTTCAGGCCCGGAAGGTTCGAGGGCAGCAAAAATTTTGAGATTTCAACGGACGGAGATCAGGGGGTCAGGACCCAGGGTCTAAGAAGGTTGAATCCATTCACCATTTTGGATGGAAGACACGACAGGGAAACCCATAGGGGCGGTCCCGGCTGGACCCAAGGCCACTGGCAAACGAAAACTAGTAGAGAGACCCCGCAAGGTTCCAAAACTTGACAAAATTAAAAGGGAGAAGTATGGTCAACTTAAGATGAGGCTTCGAATGTACGCTAACCACCTGGGACATCAACGGGGCATGCAAAACGAGGCAGCGACAAAAATGACCTGACAAGGCGAAAGAAAAAGAGGGTCCCCATTCCGAACGGGGCATGTGTGCTGAGGGCACAACAGGACTCTAGGTCACAAGAGAATCTAGAACAATAGGCTGCCCTGATCTACCTCAAGCTAGATGAATGAATTGGAAGGGTTTGAGGTTTTAAGGGCTAAAATGGAAGGACAACTAGTCTATCACTTTTCTTCTACTAACCCAGATGTTTCAAGAGATCAAATGAGCCAACTTCCAGCATTTGGTCTGTGACTCAAGCAACTCACTACCTGAGGACGACAACGTAGGACACAGACTCTAGTGCAGCGCGTTGGCATCTCAGTGGGATGCTAGTGTCTGTACAAATAGAGAGTGTTAAAGATAGAGCAAAATGTTAAGAAATAAGCTAATAGATTGACCAGTATAGTTTTAAGCTATGATAGAGAGGTGACAAAGTACAAAAATAAAATGCAACAAGAAGAATACTTTAACTAGTCTACTTTGAATTGATAAAGAAAGGGGTGAGAAAGAAATACCGAGCCATGTGTAATTTGATTCTTTAGATAGCTCCAATAGAAAATTACCTACACACATAAGAATGAGAAAATGTTGGGGTTGTGTTTATAGGACTGCCTCAATCAGTCCCTCACTTTGGAATTTCCACCTCCATAGACAACCAAATAGCAATGATTGTATAGAAATATGGTTAAGAAACTATAGAAGTGGAAATACCAAGCAATACTCAAACAACAATATGCTACTACACAAGTAGATGATGCAAAAGTAAATGGAAATGGATGGATATCACTTTCTCAACCATGTGCTCTCAAGGAAAATGGAGGAAGATGTGAGCTTGCAAGCTCTCCAAAGCCAACGATGTCGCAACAATGAAGAGGAGAATCCAATAAAGCAACAACTTACATCTACAATCAAGGTGGTGAAACGTGAAGGAGCTGAAAGTGAGTGTTGATCAAGTGTGTAGAGCGAATTTTTGATCAAGAAGTTTCAAAGAAGATGTAATAAATAAAAGAATAGGCAATTTGAATGAAATAAGGAAGCCAAAAATCCTATTTGAAGTTGATCAAAAGAGCAACAAATGTTATGCTTCACATCCAATGAAGGAGTGTAATGCCTCTGCAGATTCCAAAGGAAAGAATCTTGTCAGGACAAAAGTGCACCACGGGGACGTCCGCACACCATGCTAGCATCCCCAACAAAAATTCCCCCACTGACACACAAATGAGCTGCCAAGTGGATAGGAAAAGATGGCAGGTGTATGGATTGCATCATCAAATTTAATTCTCTAAGGTAGGGGTTAATGTAAATGTGGAATTTTCCTAGGAGTGCAAATTCATGCCATTACATTTTTTCCCCACTTTAGTGAGCATAAGTGTCAATGAATGCATGGTAAAGTAGAGTGAAAGGAGTTGAAGAGACTATACCTAAACCGTTGAGAGAGCATACCGCAATCTAGAAAAATTGAGTGCAAGAGAGACAGAGAGAGAGAGAGAGTTGGCTCCACATGTACTTGATCCAATGGAGATTGGCACTGCAGGTGCTCGGTCATGTGAAAGGTAAAAAAAAGGATCTACTATTGGGAATAGGATGCCATTTAATTGCAATCCTAAACATATTTCATGTATCTCCTAAGTCCTTGGAAAGTGCTCCCCAACACTAGAAAGAGATTAAATTCAAATGAAATGAACATGTAAATTGACATTTGTAATTATTCCTAAATGATAGGAACATGTGGGGATGTCTAAAAAGAGCTCCTAAAAAATAGGAGCACATGGGGCGCCCACATTGAAGGTGGAACCCACCTTGCTTAAGTTAACTATTTGGAGGAATGTTAACACTTCAGTAATGCATGTAAAGATCCTACAAGTTAGGGATTGATATTTACATGAGTGGAGTTCAGTTCAGTTCAGTTCAATTCAGTTCAGTTATCTTCAGTTGCAAGTAGTTAGTTTGAGTTGCATGTTAGTTGACTTTAGTTGACTTAAGTTACATGCTTATGACTTGAGTTTCATGGTAGATAATAGGTGGCTACATTCAGTTGAGTGGGGATGATCAATCATGCATCATGTTTGCATGAATTGATGGGGAGATATGTTTCATTTAACAAAGATTGACTTAGACCCACCTTGGGCGCCCAAGTTGAGATCTTTGAGTTAACACCCTTTTCATGAGAAGATATTTGCAAGGTTGAGTTAAGTGGGCCCATTCTTGGGTGCCAAATTTGAGGAGAAGCTTGGAAGTTATTTTCTTGACCAACAATTAGTTAAAAGTTCAGTTTCGGGTGCCTAAATTGAGGAGACTTTGGATTTGACTTCATGTTACAAGATGAAACTCTACTTGCACAAAATTGGCGTAGCTTTTTGAGAGGATCTTTGTACTTTATAATTGACAACTAGTTGGAGTTTACAATGATCATAATTATCTATTAATTGTAGCAATTTAAAGAGAGTTTTATCAGATTTTATTGCAGGTTATGAAGAAGAATTGTTCAAGGCAAAGGAAGCATATCAATCAAGGATTGATACAAAATTATTGTAATCTTGTTCAAAGGTTAAATAATACAAGAACTATTGATTCTAGTGGTGGATTTTTTTCCTGAAAGGGTTTCTCCACATATATGTTGTGTCACTTCTATCTTCTTGTTTCATTCTTCTACAATCTTTTGTCTTCTTCTGCAATTGGTAAAATTGATCTAAATGGATAAGCATACAAATAATTTGTAGAAAAGAACACTTAATTAGATCTACAATCTCATAGTTTTACAAGTTTTAAAGCTACATAATTACCTGCAATTTTCAACATTTGGTATCAAAGCTAACGGTTGGGTAGAGTTTGGGATGCCTTTCTCTTAAAAGTTTGAAGGTTTTTTCACTGTAGTGGGAGCTTTTACTATTGTGTTATTTTTGATTTTGTAAAAATAAGTGTGTTACAATGAGTTCTAATTCTCGTTTAGATATTGAAATATTCAATGGATCTAGTTATGAGATGTGGAAACAAAAAATGGAGGATCTCCTTGAAGAGAGAGATCAGTGGTTAGTTGTTTGTAATGAGATAGTCACCTACAATGATGTCAAATGAGGATTGGGCTAAGCTTGATAAGAAGGCAAGAGGGACCATAATATTATGTCTTTTTTATGTTGTTCTCTTGAATGTTTCAAATGAAACTACCACATATAAACTATGGAAGAGGATAGGTGATATCTATCAAACCAAAAGTCTTACTAATAAGTTGTATCTGGAAAGACTATTGTATTCTTTAAAGATAAAATATGGTGATTCTATTGCACATAATTTAAATGCTTTTAATTTGATTCTAAGTCAGTTAGCATCTATAGATGTAAAGCTAGAAGATGAAGATAAATGCATTTTGTTACTTTGTTCTTTACCAAAATCTTGGGAAAATCTAATTGTTGCTATCAGTAGTAGTGGTGCAGATCCTAAGATGGACAATATAATTCCTACTCTCCTATCAGAGGAGATGAGGAGGAAGTCTAAAACGGGATCACAAGATGCCTTGTTTGTGAGAGGTAGGCCTAAGGAAAAGGAACCTCAGGGAGACAAGAAAGGAAAGGGTAAGTCAAAAGGACAATCTAAAACCCCTGGTAAGAGTAAGGTAAAGTGTTGGAATTGTGGGAAACCTAGACATGTAAAGAAGGATTGTAAGAGCAAGAAAAGGAGTTCTAATGCTTCTACAAAGAAATCCTCAAATGACAGTAATGATGCTTTGGTCATTTCATCTAATACTGTTGTTGATAACTCTTAGCTTATTGATTCAGGTTGCTCCTATCATATGACTCCTAACAAGGAGTGGTTTACGAAGTATACTGCATATGATGGAGGGAATGTCTTCTTTGGAGATAATAGCACAACCAAATTTGTTGGAAAAGGAGAGGTAAAGTTGTGTTTTAGTGATGGTAGGGTTAAAACCCTTAATGATGTTTTACATATTCCAGCACTTGCTAGAAATCTACTTTATGTATCTAAGTGCAATGATTTTGGAATGCATGTGACATTTGACAAAGGTGGTTGTAGATTGGTGAAAGGGAATATGGTGGTTGCTAAAGGATCTTGGATTGGAACTTTGTTTAAGCTTAATACCTCCAATTTGAATAAAGCATCCAATGTAATTGAAGTTGAAAATACATGTATGTTGTGGCACCATAGATTGGGCCACATTGGTGAAAAATTGGTGAAAAAGGTCTTAGGACCATTCTTAATAAGAAATTGGTTGACGGTATTCCTAATTATAATATTGGAAAAAGTGATTTTTGTGAACATTGTGTGTTTGGAAAGCAATCTAGATCTTCATTTCCTATTGGAACAAATAAAGCTAAAAGATTATTAGAGATTATTCAATCAGATGTAATGGGCCATGTGGATATTGACTCTATTGGAAAATATAGATATTATGTCACATTTATTAATGATGTCTCAAGATACACTTGGATCTATTTTAAGCATAACAAATCTGATGTGTTTAATAAGTTTAAATAATTTAAGGCTTTGTTTGAGAAACAATTAGATCATAAGATAAAACTACTCCATATACACCTCAACAAAATGGAGTAGTAGAAAAGATGAACTGAACCTTAATGGAAAGAGCTAGGAGTATGTTAAGTAGTGCTAAGCTAGATTGGTTCCTTTGGTCCAAGGCTGTAAGTTTTTCTTGTTATTTAATCAATATATCTCCTAGTTCATCTATTAAAGATAAAACTCCTTATGAAATGTGGTTAGGTAGGAAACCTATTGTTACACATTTAAGGATCTTTGGTTGTGAGGCTTTTGTTCATGTGCCTAACCAAAAGTAATCTAAGTTGGATCCAAAAGCACAAAAACAATTTCATAGGTTATGGTGAAAATGTAAAATGTTACAAGCTTTGGAATCCTCTAACCCGAAAAATTAATTTATCTAGAGATATGATTTTTAGGGAATTTAGAGCTTATTCAGGAGAAGAAAAACCAAAGGAGAATGATACTTCTCGAACAGTGCATTTTGAGATAAATACTGAGAAGTATGAAGGTGCACATGTTGAAGAAAAATTGGATGGATTGGATGATGAGAGTTCACAGAGTTCTTCTGAGATAGATTCCCAAGATTGGCATATTGAGGAACAAGAAGAAACCCCTTTGAGAAGATCCACAAGACAACGAAATCCTGTTGATAGGTATAGCCTACCTGATTTTTGTTGTATATTTACTTTGATGAGTACTAATGATGAACCTACATCTTACAGGGAAGCTTTGTCTTCAAATGATAACAAGCTTTAGTCACAAGCTATGCATGAGGAAATGAAATCCTTGGATACTTGTGACACATGGGATCTTGAGAGTTTTCCCAAAGGAAGAAAGGCCATTGGTTGTAAATGGATCTTTAAAAATAAAATTGGAGCAGATGGTAATCTTGAAAGGTACAAGGCTAGATTAGTAGCCAAGGGCTACTCCCAGAGAGAGGGAGTTGACTTTAATGAAATATTCTCTCCTATTGCTAAATTAACTTCTATTAGATTATTTTTATCTATTTTTGTTGCTTATGATTTTGAGATAGAGAAAATGGATGTGAAAACCATTTTTTTGCATGGGAATCTTGATGAGGAGATTTATATGGATTGAAATAGTCACCAAGAATGTGGTACCAGAAGTTTGATGCTTTTGAATTGAAAATTGGTTATGTTAGGAGTAAGGAAGATCATTGTGTTTACATAAAAGTTATTGATAATCAACTTTTAATTATTATATTGTATGTTGATGATATGTTGTTTATTGGTAACAATAAGGTAATTATCAAAGAATTGAAAGCACAACTCTCTAGTACATTTGAGATGAAAGATATAGGGGATGCAAAATATATCCTTGACATGGAGATCAGAAAAGATAGAGGTAACAGAAAGCTTTGCTTAATTCAAAGCAACTATGTTGATACTATTTTGAAATAGTTTAATATGCAGGATAGTAAACCAATTAATATTCCATTACCAATTGGCACAAAGTTAAGTTTAGACATGAGTCCTAAATTTTATTTTGATCATGAAAAAATGTTTGAAATTCCATATGCTAGTGCAGTTGGTAGTTTAATGTATGCAATGGTCTGTACAAGACCAGATATAGCCCAAGCAGTGGGAGTTCTAAGTAGGTTTATGTCTAACCCTAGTAAAGAACATTGGACTTATGTTAAGAGGGTGTTTAGATATTTATGAGGTACTTCTAATTACTATTTGGTTTATTATGGTGCTAATGATATTGATATTATGCATAGATCATTGGACATATAGGGTTTTGTTGATTCAGATTGAGTAGGAGACCTGGATAGTCGGAGGTCAACAAGTGGCTATGTGTTTACTTTGTTTGGAGTTGTGGTTAGTTGGATGAGTAAGAGAAAGCCTACGGTTTCTTTTTCCACCATAGAAACAGGGTGCATGGCTGCTACACATGCCTCTAAAGAGGCAGTTTGGTTATAGAAACTTGGGAAAGGTATTAGTTTTAATTGCAAGGAAATTAAACTTGAATGTGATATTTAGAGTGCTATTTGTTTAGCCAAAAATATTATGCATCATGATCATACTAAACATGTTGATGTTCAGTGTCACTTTGTGTGAGAAATGGTTGAGAGTGGGAAGGTATTGATTGAGAAAGTTGTCACTTTGATCAATGTTGTAGATTATCTTACGAAACTAGTTCCTACAAATAAGTTATCTTGGTGCAGAAAGGTCATTGGCCTTGAGTCCTGTACTTGATTTATAATAATGATTCCTTGTTTAGAATAATTGTAATGAATAATGTCAAGTGGGAGAATTTTGGGAATAGGATGCCATTTAATTGCAATCCTAAACATATTTCATGTATCTCCTAAGTCCCTGGAAAGTGTTCCCCAACACTAGGATTAGAAAGAGATTAAATTTGAATGAAATGAACATGTAAATCAACATTTGTAATTATTCATAAATGATAGGAACATGTGGGGATTCCCAAGAAGAGCTCCTACAAAATAGGATGGCATGGGGCACCCACATGGAAGTTGGAACCCACCTTGCTTAAGTTAACTATTTGGAGGAATGTTAACACTTCAGTAATGCATGTAAAGATCCTACAAGTTAGGGATTGATATTTACATGAGTGGAGTTTAGTTCAGTTCAGTATCAATTCAGTTCAGTTCAGTTTAGTTATGGTTCAGTTATCTTCAATCACATGTATTTAGTTTGAGTTGCATGTTAATGACTTGAGTTGCATGATAGATAATAGGTGGCTACATTCAATTAAGTGGGGATGATCAATCATGCATCGTGTTTACATGAATTGATGGAGAGATATGTTTCAGTTAGCAAAGATTGACTTGTACCCACCTTGGGCACCCAAGTTGAGATCTTTGAGTTAACACCTTTTGCATGAGAAGATATTTACAAGGTTGAGTTAAGTGGGCCCATTCTTGGGCTCCAAATTTGAGGAGAAGCTTGGAAGATATTTTCTTGACCAACGATCAATTAAGAGTTCAGTTTGGGGTGCCTAAATTGAGGAGACTCTAGATTTGACTTCATGTTACAAGATGAAACTCTAATTGCACAAAATAGGTGTAGGTTTTTGAGAGGAGCGTTGTGTTTTGTAATTGACAACTCTTTGGAGTTTACAATGCTCATAATTGTCTATTAATTGCAGAAAGTTGAAGAGAGTTTTATTAGAGTTTATTGCATGTTCTGAAGAAGAATTGTTGAAGGCAAAGGAAGCATATCAATCAAGGATTGATATAGTATTATTGTAATCTTGTTCTAAGGTTAAATAATACAAGCATTATTGATTCTAGTGGTGGAGTTTTTTCCCGAAAGGGTTTCTCCACATATATGTTGTGTCACTTCTATCTTCTTGTCACATTCTTCTACAATCTTCTATCTTCGTCTACAATTGGTAAAATTTATCTAAAGAGATAATAAGACACAAAGAATTTGTAAAAAAGAACACTTAATTAGATCTACAATCACATAGTTTTACAAGTTTTAAATTTAAATAATTACGTCCAATTTTCAACATCTACAAGTGCTCGGTCCTATAGAATTGGTTCCACGGGTGCTCGATCCTGTAGAAGGAAAATAAAGGGTTCTATAGGTGATTGGTTATGAGGGAGGCTAGATGTGAAAGGCTCCACAGAGTCTAATTGACCCTTACAAGTTAACAATCCTACAAGGAAAGCTCAACGAGGTGTTTTATCCTCCAATCTTGATTGAAAAAGAAACTTCATAGGTGCTCGATTCTACAAAGAAACATGTTAATCCATAGATGAAACATGTCAGGAAAGAAAAAGCCACACAGATAGAAAAACAATCATATCATTGAATAAGCAATTGAAGGAGAATTTTCCAAAGGGGTCCCTCGAGAACCCTTCAAAATATCAAGAGGTCCATTCAAAGGGATGCTCCATTTGAAAAGCGATGACGTTTTTGTAAAAAATCCTATCATCAAGGAATCTAAGAAAAGAAAAAACCTCCTCAAAGGAAAATTCTCAATTATTTTTGCTACATATTCAATTTCAAAAGAAAATCTTGCTAAGGGATCCTTATTGAAGGATGCAATTTTTGAAAAATGCAAAGATCTTCAACAAAGAATTCATTGGCCAATGAATACACCTTATTGAAAATTAGAGAAGTAGGAGCCCCCCTTAGGATGGTTTGTGCAAAACAAAGGATCGTGTGGAATCCTAAGGAAAGGAAGAAAAGATGCAGAGATTTCGTCGCCCATGATACATGTCGAGATGTAGACATGGAAATGTTGTCACAAACGCGAGGGACAACACATAGGTACCACAACATCAAGAAGCAAGAAAAGAAGAGAGAAAGATAAAAAGAATGATAAGCAAAGATGAAGAAATCAAGAGACAAGTAGATCTAGGAATTTTGGGTTAGATCAGCTCATTAAAATATGTAACACATAGTATAGGAGTGAAAGATCATCAATCCCAAGAGTTCCAAGATCTAAAGAATAGCACATGAAGATAAAATGAAAACAAAAATTGGATCAACATGGAAGGGAGGCCTAAATCCCCCCAACACTTTACATCATCCCCAATTGTAAGAATCCAAGATACAACATATAGAAGAATGATGCAACAAATAGAGGAAGTTTATGACACAATTTTTGGCGCAACCACGATTGGAAGGTCCTCAAAGAGAACAATTTGGACCGTGCAACAAGAGTAAAACAACAAAAGCAACACAAAATATGGAGGAAAATGTAGATGCAAATATTCTCATTGATAAAGATCTCAGTTACATTCAGCCGACAACATCTGGGCTTATAGATTCGGCTCACAGGCCTGATACAACATGCTAAAAAATACAACAGTCTAACATGCTCCTATATGTGATCATAATCTTATAGATCAGATCTATCTTAATCTACTTAGTTGACTACTACCCTTCAAATGATATATTACAAGCTTTATATCATATCTGCAATTCTGAAATCATCCGCGTTGGCCAAAGATCATCACATTATCCAAGGGAAGAAAATTTAACGTGCACATGAATAGGTCAGCCTCAAATTTGAATTACTCTTCAATAGGTGCATAAAATGAAGTGTGGACCTATAATGAAGGTCGGGGACACTCCATGGAACAATTAAAATCACACTATTAAGATCTTCAAGTCACGAGAATGATCCACAATGATCGAACTGGCTGAATAGTTTGGATTTATTCTGGTGTTGATTCAAGAAACTACCATGAAATCCAAAAGTGATAACCTTCTAGAAAAAGGTCCAATCACACTCAAATCTTGGAACAAGAAAAATGAACATGTCAATGACGTACGCAAAGATCCACAGGGTTTGGTGAGAAAATATGATGAATCCACCAACATGAATTGAGCAAGAACAGAACAAGAACAAAAAATTGAAAGAAAATATTTTTTTGGTTGATGCAAGATTTCCAAGAACCAAGGATGCTCCTGCATTAGACATTCGGGATTGATAAAAAGTGAGTCCCTCACTTTGCAAGGGCCAAAGGAAAACCAAGACGATCTACCTCAGCCTAAGAAATCCAAGAAGAATCCTCCACTGTGTAAGGAAAGCTAGATGCGGAAGCAACTCTCCTAATGTCAAAACCTCAAGGAAGAATGCAGACACTTTTAAATTTTTATAATTACAGTCCAATTAAGATGCACATGAAAGAGATTACAGAAATAAAGAATTACACATACACATATGAACACCAGATTTACGTGGCAAAACCCTTACGGGAGAAAAACCCACCACACCAAGAGAAGTCACTTTGTATTACAGTAATAAAGATTACATACAGAGATTAGACTTATCTTTCTGATGTTATTTTATAGCAACATTCACTATGATCAACCTCATACAGAACTTTCACATTACAATGTTCTTAGAATCAAATTCATCCACTAATCATACAACCACACCACTAATCTGTCAAACCATTCATCATCTGCAACTTCAGAGTATATCCATGTCACCCCTGTCTTTCAAGCTTCCTCTCAGTAACGACCACAATAGTCCAACTGCTAGCAATTCCCATTTAGCTTCTCTGATTGGTCGAATACAAGCCACGTAGGATAGTATTCACTCGTTCAAAGGCATTCACCCTATATTGGCATGTCGGTGAGACACTAACTGTGTCTCCCCGATGCCACGAAGTCAACATTTGATATCGCCAAGAGTCCATACTATCGGCAAGATGTTACATCGAGTCCAGAGAGCTATTGCTAAGACTTATCACTTTTGCTGAGAAATCATACCGAGCCTTTATGTTATACCAAAATGTTCAACAGTTAGCAAGACTTATCACTTTCAATGAGACATCATACCAAAGCTCCAAAGTCACATAGACAATAGAATTTCCATCGGTGAGACTATCATCTTTGGCCAAGACATCACACCGAGCTCTTTATGTTATTCCAAAGTGATCATTAGTCAGCAAGATTTACCGCTTTCGCCAGGAGATCATACCGAGGTTCAAAGTTACTCTGAAGTGCTCATCTATCACCAAGACATATCGCTATCATTGAGACGTTACTCTAAATTCTTAAGTCATACCGAGCACTAAACAACAGTCGGCAAGACTTCTCTCCATCGCTAAGAGTTCTTGGCAAACCCTTAGTGTTACCCCGATGCCTCCAAGATAAAGTTGTCGGTGAGACATCGTTCATTGTTAAGACTTCATAGCGACCCCTTTCATTACTCTGATGACCACATGTGTAACACCCTATCGGCGAGACATACAATCTCGATAAGACTTCATACCGAGATAAGCCTTTCGGCCAAGGGTCTCCCCGACACCACTTGTTGCCCAAAGTCTCCTCAATATATGATAGAAATGTCCTATCATCCAGAGAACTCCACTTGGCATAGGGTTACAATGATTGCCACAAGTCATAGTGATAGGTCCACTCAGCAAGACAGAAACAAGGTCTCAATGAGCAGAACTATTCAACAAGGTTTCAACTACTAGTCGGAAAGACACAAAGCATGTCACACCGACTTGTCTCTCTTAGAGGTTTCATCCTGTGGGATTGAGGTATATATTTCCAACACACTGGTCTACCTTTCCACTTCACAAGATATTCCTTGTATTGTCTTCTACGAGTCTTTCTCCCATCTCTAACATCCAAAATCTCTTCAATCTCATAAGACTGTTGTTAAGAAAACTAATTCTCCAATTTTGCTTCACTATCTTCACTAAATTATGCTTCATGATACTAATGTAGATCTGCAATGTTGAATATAGGTGATATTCCTATACCTTCCAGTAACTCCACTTCGTATGCATTTCGTGAATCAAATTTCTTCAAGATCTTACAATGTCCAAACTTCCTCATCTTCAGCTTGTTGTATCTGCCAACTGGAAATATTTCCTTCCTCAAATATACCATCACTTCATCTCCAACTTCATATTCCTTGTCTCATCTTTTCATCTGCTTTCTCCTTGTACTTCTGGTTCATATCTTCCAACTATTGTTTCACTTGAGTATGCACTTTCTTCATGTGTTCTACAAGTTCTTCTGCTTCTGCACTCCTCTTATCTTCCATACTGATGTCTCTCAACTCTGATATACCTCTAGGATGAACTCCAGTAACAATCTCAAAAGGTTTCTTTCCTATACTTTTGTTTACTGAATTATTGTAGGAAAATTTTGCTTGTGCAAGGACTAAATCCCAACTTTCGGTCCTCTCTCCAACCAAACATCTCAGCAAATTCCCTAAACTCTTGTTCACTACCTCTTTCTATCCATCTTTCTGTGGGTGAAAAGTATAACTAAACTTCAAATCCGTCTTCAACTTCTACCAAAGTGTTCTCCAAAAATAACCAACAAACTTTACATCTCTATCTGAAACAATACTTCTAGGCAACCAATGCAATATGACCACTTCTTTGAAAAACAATTCTACTACATGCACTACATCTGTTGTCTTCTTACAAGGTATGAAATGTGCCATCTTAGAAATAATTTCTACCACCACAAATACAAAATCATTACCTCTTTGTGTCTTTAGAAACCAAGTATGAAATCCATACTGACATCCTCCCAAGGTCTCTCTGGAACTGTCAAAGGCTTATACAATCCAACATTTTGACTACTTCCTTTTGCAACTTGAAAAACTTTGTAGCTCTACACAAATCTCCTAACATCCTTATGAATCTATTGCCAAAAGTAATTCTCACTCACCAATGCCACTATCTTATCAACTCCAAAGTGTCCCATACATTCCTCCACTATGTTTCTCCCTCACCAAGTTATCCCTTATTGAACTCTGGGGTATACACAACTGATTACCTCTAAACAACATATCTTCTTGAATGAAATAATCCAACCACTGACTTCTATCCTTTGAAATAGGTTCTCTACAAGGTCTCCAAGGTTCTACAAAATCAGGGTCTTCCTCATACAAGTTCTTCAATTCATCAAAGCCTAATACCTCCACTCTCATCTCTATCAGTAAATTCCTTCTCCTGCTCAAAGCATCAACAACTCTATTTGGCTTTCCACTCTTATTATTCAAAACAAAAGTATAGCTCTACAAGAATTCTACCCATCTCATGTGTCTTTGATTCAACTTACCCTGACAATTCAAATATTGCAATGCTTGATGATCCGTATACAACACAAACTCCTTAGGCAAAAAATAATGTCTCCACTTCTTCAAGGCTTGAACTATGGCATAAAACTCTTGATCATGCACTGAATATCTTCTCCTAGCATGATTCAATTTTTCACTAAAATAAGCTACAGGTCTCCCTTCTTGACTCAATACTACTCCAATTGCATTTCCACTTGCATCATAGTCCATTTGAAATACCCTATTGAAATATGGTAAAGCTAGCACAGGCTGCTCAGTCACCTTCTACTTCAATAATTCAAAACTACGATCTGCTGCAGACATCCATCTAAATTCCTTCTTATCTCCTCTCATTGTTTTTGTCATAGGGATACAAATAGAACTAAAATTCCTAATGAACTTCTGGTAGAAACTATCCAATCCATGAAATGATCTCACCTATCCAATGCTATCTAGTGTAGGCCACTCAACAATTTATTTTACCTTCTCAGGGTCCATCTTCAATCCATCCATAGATATCACAAATCCTAGATATACCAACTCCTCTTTCATGAAACTACACTTCTTAATGTTTATCAGCAATTGTTCCTCTCTCAACCTCTGCAAAACTTGTCCTATATGCAACAAATGTTCTTCCCTACTCTTATCGAAAATCAAGATGTCATCCAAATACACAATCACAAACTTACCCAAGAATTTCTTCAATACCTCATTCATCAACCTAATGAAAGTACTTGGTGCATTTGTTAGTCCAAAGGGCATCACCAACCACTCATACAGTCCTTCATTTTTCTTGAATGTTGTTTTCAACTCATCCCCTTCTTTGATTTTGATATGATGATATCCACTCTTCAAATCTATCTTTGTAAAGTATGTAGCTCCACTCAAGCAATCCATAATGTCATCCATCTGGGGAAAAGGAAATTTTTACTTCACCATGATCTTGTTTATGGCTCTTGAATCTGTACACATCCTCCATTCTCCATCGTTCTTAGGTGCTAACACAACAAGTACTACACATGGACTTAAGCTTTCTCTTATCAAACCCTTCCTCAACAACTCTTGCACTTGTCTTTTCAACTCCTCATTCTTTGTTGGTGTCATCTGGTGTGTTGCTTTATTAGGCCAAACTAGCTCCAGGAATTAGATCCGTACAGTGACTAATACTCCTTATAGGTGGAAATCCATCAGGTACATTATCTGAAGTGATCTCCTCATACTCTATCAAAAACTCCTTTATCTCTTTTGGGTGTTCTTCTACATGATTCAAGTCTTCATCCTTCTTAGGAACCAAGGAATAACACACATTCTCATATCTCAATCCATCAAGGAATATCCTTCCACCAACCAAACAAACCCTAGCACTTTTATAAACTTCAACTTTAGGAGCATCTTCCAATGGAAAAAAAATCTACTTCATCCCATTAGTGAAAATGGTGCATATATTCTTCTTTCCATCATGAATATCCTATCTATCATACTACCAAGGCCTTCCCAACAAAACATGGCATATATCCATAGGCATGATATCACACAAAACTTCATCATGGTAATTTTCTATCTTCAATTTCACCAAACATTGTTCACCTACCAGTATCTTATGCTCATCCTGAATCCAAGAAATTTGATAGGGCTTCAGGTTTTTCAACCTTTCCAACCCCAGTTTAGTCACCATCTCTTCAGAAACTAGGTTCTCAGAGCTTCCGTTGTCAACAATCACTTTGCAACATTTACATTCACCTTGCATCTTGTCTGAAACAAAATCTTTCTCTACAATGGCTCCTGCTCCATCTCACTTTGACATAATACTCTCCTATTCACGAACACTTCTCCATATTCTAGTTTATTAGGTGATCTAACATGATCCTCCTCAACAAAAGTTGTCCTTCTATTTTTCTTTGTCTTACTACTTGTCTCTCCCTAATTACATTCAAATGCTCTATGTCCTTCTCCACCACATTTATAACAAGTTCCCTTGAATATTCTTTTCTCCTGTCCTCTATCATCTCTTCTATAACCTTCATTTTAGTAACCACCATAACCTCCTCTTCTGTAAGAGTTTCCATCACCTCTCTGGTATGAATTTTCATTCTTACTAACCTCCTTATTCTTATTTTGATCTAGAAAGGATTTTCTTCCTCCTCCAACAAAAGTTCTTTCTTTTTGAAATCTTCCACCTCTTCCTCTATGTCTCTACTCATGCCTTTTGTTCAACTTCTCTTTTTCCTTTAGGGAACACTGATACGCTTCCTCCACACTCACCAACTTGATCAAACTAATTTCATCCTATATAGATGACCTCAAACCATTCACATATCTAGCTACTTGTTCAATCTCATCCTCCAAATGTCCAGATCTGATATTCAACTTATAGAATTCCTTTGTATACTTCGTCACACTAGACTCTTTTTGCTTTAGATTTTGCAATTTCTTGAACAAACTAATCTGATATTCTATAGGCATAAACTTTGACTTCAACTTGTTCACCATCCGATCCCATGACTTTATCTTTTCTTTTCCTCTTCTTTGCCTATCTGTCTGCAAATGTTCCCACCAAAGGGATGGATGTCCTCTCAACTTTGTACAAACATATTTCACTTCTTATCTTCACTGGTACCTTCAAATTCAAAATATTTTTCCATCTCTGTAATCCAATAAAGAAATTCTCTTGAATCCAACTTACCATTATAATCCAATGGATTGAAATGTGGTTTGGTATTTGCTCTAGTTAGGGCTCTTATGAACCTCTCTTCTCCCTGATCTAGGCTAGGTTTCTCTTCTCTTCCTCTTTCTTCCTATACTTCTACCTCTTCATCACTCACATCATCAATTGGTTGACCTCTCCTCTGGGCCATTTCAACTACATCTAACCTGGCAACAATTCCTCTTAACATCTCCATCATAGCTTTGTCTGCATTTCCACGCACTCTATTTCATCTACCATTTCTTCTTCCCACCATCTTTACACAAGTCCTCTGCAACTGCAAGTTGGATCCTCAATCAACCACCCCACAAAAAATCTTCAACAAGACTCCATGAATTCTAACCACCTCACACGGATCAAACCTCGCTCTGATACCAATCTGGCGCAGCCACGGTTGGAGGGTCCTCAAAGAGAACAATCCATACCATGCAACAAGAATAACACAATGAAAGAAACACAAATTATGGAGGAAAATGTAGATGCAAATATTCTCATTGACAAAAATCTTAGTTAAATTTGGCCGACAACATCTGAGCTTATAGATTCAACTCACAAGCTTGATGCAATATGCTCAAAAATACAACAGTCTAACATGCTCCTATATGCAAGCAAAATATTACAGATTAGATCTATCTTAATCTACTCAATCGACTACTACCCTTCAAATGATTGATTACAAGCTTTATATCATATCCACAATTCTAGAATCATCCACGTTGGCCAAAGATCATCACATTATCCAAGGAAAGAAAATGTAATGTGCACATTACTCTTCAATAGGTTCATAAAATGAAATGTGGACCTATAATGAAGGTTGGGAAAACTCCATGGAACAATTAAAATCACACTATTAAGATCCGCAAGTCATAGGAACAACCCACAATGATCAAATTGGCCGAAAAGTTTGGATTTATATTGGTGCCAGTTCAAGAAACTGCCATGAAATCTTAAATCAATAGCTTTCTAGAAAAAGGTCCAATCGCACTCAAATCTTGGAACAAGGAAAATGAACATGTTGATGACGTACACAAAGATCCATAGGGTCTAGTAAACAAAGATGATGAATCCACCAACATGAACTGAGCAAGAATAGAACAAGAATAGAAAACTAAAAGAAAATATTTTTTTGGTTGATGCAAGATTGCCAAGAACCAAGGATGCTCCTGCATCAAATTCACTCTTGTATCCAAGCTCCTACAAGAGTTCCAAGGGTCTTCTAGGAACACACAAAAACAAGCACGGGGGAAACACAACACACACAAATCTAATCTACAAATAAAGAAGAGGTGCTCCCCTAATCCTCATCAACCAATAGGTCATTGTTGTCCCAATCTAGATCATTATATAGGAAAGGAAAACAAGCCTACAAGGGTAGGATAGAAAGGGGAGCACACTCTGACTCTCCTATAACAAGAGCTAAGAGAGAGGGCCTCTCAAATTCTTCTTCAATCAACTCTTGTGAGGTAAAAGTCATTGATCTTGTAAAGATCGTTGATAGAGCTGGGACATCATCTATCGAGTTAAACATGCAGTTAACTTGAGTGCCATGTGTTAACTCAGTGAGAGATGAAGGAGGCACTTGAGATCCACCATCAATCTCATCAAAAAAGGTGACAAACTTGGGAGACGTCAAGGATTCCTCCATCACTAGGACGGTGCAAGCCAAAGTGAAACCCTCTCCTGAAGAAGGTGATCCCTTCTTCTGACCTCCATTGGAATCAATATCATCCTCCAATTTATACTTCATTGAAGGATGTAGAATTCCCACAGAGAAAGCAAAAGAGGATGAGGAAGAGGACAAGGCTGCAATAGACACCATTGTGGTGCTCGTCATGCCCACGGGCCAAGAAAATAGAGGGATGTCTGGAAGGGACATCAGAAGAGGAGGCTCTATCAAGGGAGCAATGAACACTTTCACCCTTTTGGGGTGAGGGTCATCAGCATTTGCAGGAGGATCCAAAAGCAAGATCAAGGCAACGGAAACTAAAGCAGAAGAGGGAGGCATAGTAGGAGATGCCAAAATAGGAGTTGTAGACTCCCCTTCTACCTTTTGTGAGGCAACTTGCTCAGCAACCAAAGCCTTCCTCCAATGCTTATGCTCATGTGCAAGACGGTTTCATTAGCTCTAAGAGCTAGAACTCATTGCTTGAGAAGGAACAAGAGGCTCCTGTTCTGCCATAGGCGTGTCATCCACAACTGTTGTTAGTGGAAGGGAAGCCTCCTAGACGAGAGAAAGAGTAGGAAGTGCAAGAGAGGATATTGAAACATGTAGAGAAGTAGACTTAGGCACCTCGACAGTGGGCCTATTCCCATTCACTACCCCAGGGGCAGGAGTAGTAGGAGGCCGCGAAGGCTGAGACCCAGAGGTGACTCCATGAGGGTCCTTCCCCTTACCATAGATAATGGCCCTCAGTAGCATGGGTAAGATGATAATTTTAAATACTTGACACTTGGCCTTTCTCCAAGCGGGAACCATTGGGCTCCCCATGTGAGGTATGGGAGTAGGACTCGAATGTGTCACAGTAGGGTGAGAGGTAGAAGCAGATGAAACAACAGAAGAAGAGGAAGTCTCTTGGGTGCAAGTAGACTTCCCCTTCTCCTTTTGAGAGGAGGAGGAGGCAACCTACTATTGCATGATCATAGAGCCTTTAACTAAAATAATGTAAGGTGAGACAGGGTAGGTAACCTTTGATTTTATGCCTCCATTCTTATATTTAACATATGTGTGATACAACAGGTCCATCCTTGGAGGAAGTGGACCAATAGGGGCATGCCAAAAGTGATCTAGCAAGTATCCCCCATGTGACCCTAGAGGTTTATATCTAATGTCATGCACAATGTGCACAAAGCTCTTATGAGAAAACTTCAAACACTTATGGATCACCAAAGCGACTATGTTCATGGAAACTAGCCATGGGATGCATAGTTTCACCCTAAACAAGTATGAATTTGGAATGATATCGAAAGGAGCATTTACAATATTGGGTCCTACCAAGATTGAGAGAGTGAAAGAACCAATTGGAGGGACCGAGAGTCCATCATGTGTACATATTGTGCTCTTTCATTCATCATACCCATCCTTATTTAGGAATTTTATCAATAGAATCTCCTCTGTTATAACATTCACACGACATGTAGGATCAACCAGAACACCAATCATGATCTTCCCATTGATGCGAGTGGGAATGTACAGAGAAGGCTCTCTATTCGTGTTCATAGGAAAATCCTACAATGTGAAGGTTATAGTGGGTGATCCATTTGCAAGCCACATAGAAGGGATGGGGAGATGCATAAAAGAGGCCATATTTACATCCTCTGAAAGGACTTCCTCAAGATACCCCAAAGGTTCAATAATCAGATAGTGACCTATCTAGGTTTCACTTCATAATGTCTAGGGATCCTTCTAACTACACCTGCTAGGGGTCATAGATTGGGTTGCAAGACTATGTGCCTACAACATACACACCTATAACACACCTAGAACATGAGAGAATATTCCTTCAACACTATGAAATGGAAAAAAAATAGTTCACGTCGGGTTCAAAAAACTGTAGAGGGAGAGTAGTTGCTGAAGGACTTCAGGTCACACGAGAATCTAGAACAATAGGTTGCCTTGATCTACCTCAAGCTAGATGAATGAATTGGAAGGGTTTAAGGTTTCAAGGGCTGAAAAGGAAGGACAACTAGTCTATCACTTTCCTTCTACTAACCTGGATGTTTCAGGAAGTCAAATGAGCCAACTTCCAAAGTTTGTTTTATGACTCAAGTAGCTCACTACCAAAGGACAAAAACACGAGACACAAACTCCAGTGCAACACGTTGGCATCTTAGTGGGGTGTTGGCATTCATATAGACAAAGAGTGTGAAAGATAGACCAAAACACTAGGAAACAAGATAACAGATTAACCAACAAAGTTTTAAGCTATGAAAAAGTGGTGACAAAGTACAAAAATAGAATGCAACAAGAAGAATAATTTAACTAGTCTACTTCAAATTGACAAAGAAAGGGGTGAGAAAGTAATACCAAGCCACATGCAATCTAATTCTTCAGATAGGTCCAATCAAAAATTACCTACACACAAAAGAATGAGAAAATTTTGGGGTTGTGTTTAGAGTACTGCCTCATTCAATCCCCTACTTTGGTGTTTCTACCTCCACGAACAACCAGATAGAAATGATTATATAGAAAGATGATAAAGAAAGTGTTGAAGTGGAAATACCAAGAAATAATCAAACAAAAATATGCTACTACACCAATAGATGATGCAAAAGTAAATGGAAACAAATGGATATCACCTTCTCAACCATGTGCTCTCAAGATAAATGGAGGAAAATGTGAGATCGCAAGCTCTCCAAAGCCAACACTACCACAACAACAAAGAGGAGTCAACAAAGTAGCAACTTGCAACTACAATGAAGGTGGTGAAACGTGAAGGAGCTAAGAGTGAGCGTTGAGCAAAATTTTGATGAAGGAATTGAAGAAGTTGAAGAAGATGGAATGAATGGGAGAATAGGCAATATGAATGAAATAAGGAAGCCAAAAATCTTGTTTGAAGTTAATCAAAAGAGCAGCAAACATTACACATCATGTCCAATGGAGGGGTGTAACGCCTCTATGAATTCTAGAGGAAAGAATTCTATTAGGACGAAAGCACACCACGAGGACATACGTGCACTGCGCTAGAATCCTTAATAGAAATCCCCCCACTAACACACAAATGAGTTTCCAAGTGGACATGAAAAGGTGGCAAGTGTATGGATTGCATCATCGGATTTAATTCTCTAAGGTAGGGGGTAGCGTAAATGTGGAATTTTTCTAGGGGTACAAATTCACACCATTACATAAACTAAATAAGGCCATAAAGCATTGTCATCATGTAAATGAGGTGGAAAGCAAGTCAGATAGGCATGCTAAAGTGATTGTTAACTAATTTTCCATTCCAAGCATGTTGTTGATCTTCTTTAGGATTAGTTGAGTGACTTTAGAAGAGGGTTTTGATGATCTAAATATAGGAAAATAACCTTTTATTCATAAATCTATGAGAATTATGAATGTATAGAGGATGTATGATAGGAATAATGCAAGTGTTTGAAATTTTGGGTGATTTTATTGAGTTTTGTTCATGTTTCCACAAAATTGCCATGTTGTCAATGATAGGACAACAAGCTTGATTTTGACACCAGCAATCTAGAGCAGTCCTTTCACCTCTATGAAGGTTTATACACTTCAATAAGGTCAAAAAAAGACCAATTTTTTTTATTTGATGCCTTGACACCCAATTTTGTATTTTTAGGCCTAATTATGTGTTTTTTGGGCTCAAACTAGGGCAAGGGCTTAATTTATGTTTCCATTGGCCAAAATCATCCAAATTTTAGATTCTTAATTATTATAGGTGTACAATAAAGTGTGCCAAGTTTCGTACCTATTCCACACGTGCAGGTGTCTTTTTCATCAAACCCTTGGTTTACAAGCTTCTACATGGTAGCATGACTGTATTTTTTGAAATTTCTTGTGTTTTGTGAGTTATCAATGCAAGGTGATTGTTTAGACATGTTAGAAATATCCATTTACACCTTCCCTATCAATATTAGGGCCTGATCAATCCATTTCATCTTTGTTGTTACAAAGCAATCCCCTAAATAGGCCTAATTTAATTGTAAATAGTCTAGTTTTTCCCTATTCTGTACAAAAAACCCCATCTAATTTCCACATATATTTAGTATTAAGGTCCAAAAGGGTATCCATATAAGGTGTATGAAGGGAGTTATGGTAGAAAAAGTCTCTGAGAATGGCTACAAGCTCCTAGGTCACCTACTAAGGGAAATAGGATCTAGGAACATGTTATAACTCTATTGACGAGTTTGATAGCTTAGGTTAGGTCTATGTATGGTGTAAGTGTGGTTAGTTAGGTTCTATAAATCATATTATCATGTTTTGGGATTTTTTTTTTACTCTAGCCTAGGAAGAAAACAATAAAATGTTGTGAATAGGATCCCTAAGGAAGCTTGACATCATTTGTGGTATTAGAGCATGGTAGAAGATTGATATCTCAGTTCATTTCAAATCAATGGAGCAATTGATAGTATATTTTCTTATGATAAGTAAATTGTTTTTCAGTCCTACACCATTATTGGTATCTGAGAAGGAAAAAATTCTTGTAGGTGTGAGAGAAGATCTTCTTTGTCAAGAGATGGCATTCAGATTCTGTGGAAGAGGATAAGGTCAAGGAAGACCAATTGAAAATGAATAAAAACTAGAGGAGATCAAGAATCTAAGGATAAGACTACAAGATGTTGAAACATCTTAGAAGAGAGGCATAAATCAAGGAGATGTTAGTGAGGAAGAATCAACAGTAGGAGAAGTGTATATAGATGAAGTTGTCCCAAGAGAAGAAGAGATGGCAAAATATAGAATGATCAAGGCTATTATGGAATTAGTTTCAAACCTAAGATGGAGATTCCTATGTATGAGGGTAGCCTTAAGCCCGAAGAACTCATTGATTGGATTGATGCATTAGACAAGTACTTTGAGTATGAAGAAGTAGATGATGAAAAGAAGGTGAAATTTGTTGTTACAAGATTGAAGGATCACACATCCATTTTGTGGGATGGAGTGTAGAAGGAGAGGATAAGAAAGGGAAATTCCAAGATCAAAGATTCAAATAGAATGGCTGAAAAATTGAAGGGTAAGTTCATATCTAAAGACTATCAAACTAGTTTATTTAGAACACTTCAAAATTTAAGACAAAGAGACATGCCAGTAAAATATTACACATAGGAGTTCTATAGGCTAACTATAAGATCAAGACATGTAGAGGATGACTTAGAGGAGGTAGCAAGATACCTTAATGGTCTGAAGTTCACCATTCCATATTAGATCAATATTCTTTCTCCTATATTAGTTGATGAAGCTTATTAATTGCAACTCAAAGTGGAAGAGAAGCTTTCCAAGAAGCATAATTCATACTCAAGAAGAAGGGGAAAAACCTTTAGAGGTAGAGGACAACAAAGAGGCAAAAGGAAACTGCAATCATCTCAAGAGGAGGCTAGCAACTCACAAATCTCAAGAGGAGGCTATACACCAAGAGAGAGAAAACCTTACCAAAGAGGAACATGAAGTTTATGAGTAAGTGTTTTAGGTGCAATAAATATGCAGGTCATAGATCATATGAGTGTCCAAAAACCCCTCTACTAGTCAAGAGATAGGTGTTCATGTGGATCAAGGGGAACAAGAGGAAGCAGTAGAAGAACCTATGGCTTATGAAGATCCACCTAAAGTTGGTGAATCACTCTTGATGAAAGAGCATTACTCAAACCCAACAAGGAAATCGTAGAACCACCTCAAAGGAGGAATTTGTTTAGAACAACATCCATGAGTAGAGAAAAGTGCTGCAAGGTCATTATAGATAGTGGAAGTACAAACAATATTGTATCAATAGAGATGGTGGAGAAACTAGGCTTGAAAAAGGTAGTACATCTGACTCCTTACAAAGTATCATGGTTGCAAAAGGGGCATCATCTTGGTCAATAAACAATGTAAGGTGGATTTCTGAATAGGAACTTACAAAGATCAGGTGGTATGTGATGCTATGCCAATGGATGTTTGTCACATTATGCTTGGGAGACCTTGGTAATATGATAGGAAGGCTATAGGCAGGCCCAATAATTATAATTTTGAGAAAGATGGAAGAAAGCATACTCTTACACCCCTAAAAGAAGAACGTGCTACTACTGAACCAAGCTCAAAAGTGTTGTTGATGAGTGGTAAGTATTTCTTACACCAAATGAAGAAGGAAGAGGTAAACTTTGCATTGATAGGAAAACCTAAAAGTGTATTCACTAGCACAAAGTTGATTGATTTGCCTCAATAAGTTCAAAATATGTTGAATAAGTATGGATAAATAGTAGTGGATGATCTACCTAATGATTTAACTCCATTGAGAAGTATCATCCATCATATAGACTTGATTTTGGGAACAAATTTTCCAAATAAGGCAGCTTACAAGATGACTCCAAAGGAGAATGAAGAAATCAAGAAGCAAGTGCAAGAATTGTTGGAGAAAGGGTTGATAAGGGAAATTTTAAGTCCTTGTGTTGTTCCAATAGTTTCGAGTCCTTAGAAGGATGGAGGTTGGAGAATGCTCACAGATTCTAGAGCAATTAACAAAATTACTATCAAGTATAGATTCCCTTTGCCAAGAATTGATGATTTAATAGATTGTTTGATTGTGTTGTGAAAATGTGTCTCAACCTTGTAATTATATACATGGTTTATTGTTGATAGGTAGTGACTGATCATGAAAATACTATACACTCAGAGCAAGAAAAAAAAAAACATGTCAAGGTTTTTTTCTCGTTGACACATCAAGGTTTTTTT
Source organism: Sequoia sempervirens (assembly GCA_007258455.2). Classification (NCBI taxonomy): domain Eukaryota; kingdom Viridiplantae; phylum Streptophyta; class Pinopsida; order Cupressales; family Cupressaceae; genus Sequoia; species Sequoia sempervirens. The sequence continues at coordinate 38,591,860 of VDFB02000007.1, read as the reverse complement.
CCTTCTAACACGTCAAAGTTTTTTTCCCACTGACACGTCAAGGTTTTCTCCCACTAACATGTCAAGGTTTCTTCCCGCTAACATGTCAAGGTTTTTTTGTTAACAGGTCAAATGAAAAATGACCTTGTAAAACCCTAATTATGGAAGGTTCCAAAAAGCTTGTTATAAGTAGGTGGGATGTATGTAGACATGTGTGTATTCTGAAAGTTTGATAGCAGTCATGTTGTCTCTTGATCTTTGGTGGTGACACTCCTGTGAGAAGCTTGCTCTACAAATATATTGTAATCTTTTGATCTCTAAATAATATATTGAGTGTCTTTTGGAGTGTCTTTTGGAGTGTGGGGTTTTTCTCCTGAAAGGGTTTTCCCCATGTAAATCTTTTTGTTGTGGTATGCATGATTTTTGTGTTTATTTTTGTTTATTTTTTGTAACTGCTAAAGACTTGTAAATTTTTGCATTTTTCTCCTTTCAAGATTAGTGTAGGATTTTTTTCCACTACCTTACCTTCCTTACAAGTGGTATCAGAGCTTGCTCACTTTTGATTTCAATTGTGGGTTGTTGGGTTTATTGAACTAATCCAAATTTGAGTGGGAGCTTGCGCAAAAGACACTTTGTGATCTTGTTACAAGAATTTTCAGATGGCAAGTTCATTAGGGAGAATAGAGGTGGAGAAATTTTTTGGAAATAATTTTGAGATGTGGAAGCTAAAGATGAAGGATTTGTTGATAGATCGATATTTGTGGGATGGTGTTGATGAGGATGTTTTGAGGCCTACAAATCCTACTCAAGTTACTCAATATGATGTTATGGACCGTAAAGCCAAGGGTCTAATTATATTGTGCTTGGAAGACTCTATTTTAATTAATTTACATGAAGATACCTCTACACATAAACTATGGAAGAAGCTTGGTGAGATGTATCAGCCAAATATTTAGTGAACAAGATTTTCTTGAGGAAAAAGTTGTATTCTTTGAGAATGGAAGAGGGTGGATGAATCACAGACCACCTAGAAGCATTCAATATGTTGGTGGCTCAATTGGCATTAGTTGGTGTCAAAATGGACGAGGAGTTGAAATGTTAGATATTGCTTTGTTCTTTGCCCGATTTGTGGGATTCTCTTGTTATGACTATTGGGAGTACTTCTGTTATAGTGAAGACTGGAGATGTGGTGGTTTCTTTGCTTTCTGAAGAGATGAGGAGGAAGGTATCTATCACTACCAAGGAGGCCCTAAATTTTTTTGGAATACCTAAGTAAAAAGGAAAGAAGAATGAGAATCATGAAAAATCCAAGTCCAAGGGGAGATCTAAATCTCCTAGAAATTCCAAAGATATTTGTTGGAACTGTGGTAAGCTTGGACATGTTCATAAGGAATGTAAAGAAGAAAAGAAGAAGAAAAAGAATAAATTTGATTCTAATTCTGAGTCTGAGAAGGAAGATGGTGATGCATTCATTGTAGCTTTGGAAACTCATGCAGGTAATGATGCATGGTTAATTGACTCAGGTACATCTTTTCATATGACCTTTAATAGAGATTGGTTTTGTGAATATGAAGAATTTGATGGAGGTAAGGAGTACTTGGGTGATGATTCTCATTTAGACATTGATGGTCGTGGTAAAGTTAAAATCAGGTTTCCTAATCGTAGAATAAAAAGGATTAATAGTGTGTTGCACATCCCTCAATTAGCACAAAATTTGTTATCTATGAGAAAACTAATAGATGTAGGTGTGCATGTAGTATTTTATAATGAAAGATGCAAGATGGTTATAGGTGCTATGGTGACTACTAGAGGTGTCAAATATGGGACATTGTATAATCTTGATGCATGCATTGTTGAGTGCAATAGTACTTCTGTGAAAAGAAATTTTGTAGAAGTGAGGGTTTCACCTTTAGCAAATGGTCATGGCTTTTGGGTACCCAAGGGTGCTCTTTCTTTTGAGACAAAGTTACCTACAAAGGAAACTATGTTATGGCACCAATGACTTGGCCACATTGGAGAAAAGGGTCTAAGGTCCTTGAAAAATAAAAACCTTGTTGAAGGTTTTTCTTATTGTAATATTGAATTCAATTTATGTGATCATTGCATTTATGGAAAATAAAATTGCATTCAGTTTTACTTGAGTTCTCATAAATCTTGTGGTGTATTGGATCTTATTCATTCTTATGTATTTGGTCCTATAGATGTTCCTTCAATTGGTAAATCCACATATTATGTTTCATTTATTGATGATTATAGTAGGACATGGGTATATTTTGCAAAGAATAAATTTGAAGTTTTCAGTTGATTTAAAGAATTTAAAGCAATGGTTGAGTTACAAACTAGAAAGAAAATAAAATGTTTGAGGACTGATAATGGTAGTGATTTTTTCTCTAATGATTTTGATAGATTCTATAAAGATTGTGGTATTCATAGATAGAAGACAAATATGTATTCTCCACAATTGAATGGAGTTGTAGAAAGAATGAACAAGACATTGATGGAGAAGGCTAGGCGTATGTTGATTGGTGCTAGACTAGAACAAAGGTTTTGGGCTGAAGTTGTTGCCATTGTCTGTTACCTAATTAACAAGTCTCCTACATCAGCTCTTTTGATAAAATGCCTATAGATGTGTGGTCAAGTCACAATCCTTCATTAAGACATCTTAGAGTTTTTGGTTGTAAGTCATATGCACATGTGCCAAAGGAGAAGTGAATAAAGTTGGAGAACAAGGCTGTGAAATGTATCTTCATCGGATATAGTTATGGTGTGAAGGGATACAAGATTTGGGATCTTGTTGCATAAAAGGTAATACATAGTAGAAGTGTTATTTTTAGAGAAACTAAGCCTTCCTTTGTTACATTGCAGCCATAACTAAGTAAACAAGAAGATGTGATTCAACTTCCTTCTACACCTGAGAAAGTTGAATCAAGGCCCAAGGATAGACAAGAATTTGAGGGGAGCTCATCTAGCTCTAGATCTTTAGAAGAGGAGGAAGAACCTCCAACTCAACTTGTTCGTAGATCTACAAGGAATAGACAACCACTTGATGATTGAAGATGTATTTTTTATTTGAAAACTAGCATGGATGAACCCAGATTTGTAGAAGAGGAACTAGGTATGAATGATGCAGAATCTCAGAAGATTTCTATGGATGAAGAAATGGCATCTTTGAAAAAGAATGATACATGGGATCTTGTACCATTTCTTGAAAGATGAAAACTTGTTGGTTGTAAATGGGTGTTCAAGAAAAAGGTTGGTTCAAATGGAGGTATTGAGAAGTACAAAGAAAGGTTGGTTTCAAAGGTTTACTCTCAAGTTGAGGGAGTTAATTATGGTGAGATATTTTCTCCTGTTGTAAAAATGACATCCATTAGATTTTTTCTTTCTATTGCTACTGCTTATGATTTAGAGGTTGAGAAAATGGATGTGAAAACTACTTTCCTTCGTGGTGATTTATAGGAGGATATTTATATGACACAACCAGAGCACTACATGGTGAAAGGTAAAAGTAAGTTGGTTTGTAAATTGAAGAAATCTTTGTATGGCTTAAAATAGAGCCTTAGGATGTGGTACCAAAAATTTGATACATATGTGTTGAGTTTGGGATTTGAGAATTCTAAATCAGATCATTGTGTTTATTATAAAACTAATGGTGATCATTTCTTGTTTATTGTATTATATGTTGATGATATGTTATTTATTGGTGGAGGGAAAGGTATGATTTCAGAACTAAAATCTCAACTTCCTGCTAAATTTGAAATGAAAGATCTTGGTGCAGCTAACTACATTCTTGGGATGGAAATTAAAAGAGATAGAGTGAATAGAAAGCTATGGCTTGGCCAAAGTAAGTATTTCAACTCAATTTTACAAAGGTTTGATATGCAGGATTGTAGAAAATTGTGTGTTCTTATTTCAGTTGGAAAAAAGTTATCTATTTTAGACTATCCAACATTTCCATCAGAGATGGAAGACATGAGCAGAGTGCCTTACCAAAGTGCAGTTGGAAGTTTGATAAATGTTATGGTTTGTACTAGACCAAACATTGCTCAAGCAATGGGAGTTCTTTCCAGATATATGTCTAATTCTGGTAGAGTTCATTGGGATGTAGTTAAAAGAATCTTTAGATATTTGAGGGGTAACTTAGATTATTCCTTATGTTATAATAGTAATATGAATGAAGATGAGATTTCCCTTGATATTCATGGTTATGTGGATTTAGACTGGGCAAGTGATGTTGATAGTAGAAAATCCACCAGTGCTTATGTTTTTACTTTATTTGGTGGTGCAATTAGTTGGATGAATAAGTGACAAACTGTGGTTGATTTGTCCACTACTGAAGCAAAGTATATGGCAACTACTCATACTTGTAAAGAATCCATTTGGCTCAAGAGACTCCGTTCAGATATTGGAATAAAACAAGGTGTAGTGATAATTTATTGTGACAATCACAGTGTGATATGTCTAGCCAAAAACCTGACATTTTATGCCATGACCAAGCACATTGATGTACATTATCATTTTGTTAGAGATATGGTTGAAGATGTTAGGGTGAAGCTGCTTAAGCTAGATACTTTGATGAATGTTGTTGATTCTTTAACTAAGCTTGTGAGCACAAAGAATTTCAAATGGTGTTCAGATACTATGGGCCTTTCGGCCCCTAGTATTTAAAGAGATGATGATTACAACCTCACTTGCTCTTGCAAGGTGTTCGACAAGTGGGAGATTTGTTGGAAAATTTTGTCTCAACTTTGCAATAATATATGGTTTATTGTTGATAAGTGGTGACTAATCATGCAATTATTGTACACTCATAGCAAGATGCGAGGTTTAGGGCATCCCCCCAAAAAAAAAAATTCATTGACACGTCAAGTTTTTTTCCCGTTGACACATCAAGGCTTTTTCCCGCTGACACGTCAAGGTTATTTCATTAACACATCAAATGAAAAATGACCTTGTAAAACCCTAATTCTAGAAGGTTCCAAATATCTTGTTATAAGTGGTTGGGATGTATGTACATGTGTGTATTTTGAGAGTCTGATAGTGGTTGTGTTGTCTCTTGATCTCTAGTGGTGATACTCCTATGAGAAGCTTGCTCTGCAAGTATATTGTAATCTTTTTATTTTTGAATAATATATTGAACGGATTTTGGAGTGTGGGGTTTTTCTCCTGAAAGGGTTTTCCCCACATAAATCTTTGTGTTGAGGTATGCATGATATTTGTGTCTATTTTTGTTTAATTTTTTGTAACTATTAAAGGTCTGTAAAGTTTTGCATTGTTCTCCTCTCAAGATTAGTGTAGGAAGTTGTTTGTCTATCTCAACTTGCAGATTGGAGCCAATTATTTTTCTAAGATAGACTTGAAAAGTGGCTATCATCAAATTATAATTAGAGAGGTTGATGAGTTGAAAACAACTTTTAAGACAAATGATGGGCTCTATGAATTGATAGTCATGTCATTTTCCTTAACAAATGCTCCAAGCACTTTCATGAGGCTTATGAATGAGGTGCTTAAAGCTTTCACAAGTAAGTTTGTCATAGTGTATTTGGATGACATGTTAGTATATAGTCAATCAAAAGAAGAGCATGTCTTAATAGTTTAAGGATGGTATTAGAAAAGTTGCATAAAGAGAAGCTACTAATCAATCTTAAGAAGTGTAGTTTTTTGAAGACATAATTGATCTACTTAGGGTTTTTGATCTCACAAGAACGATTGAAGATGGACAAGGAAAAGATAAAGGCAATCATTGAATGGTCTACTCCTAAGAGTATCTTTGAGGTAAGAAGCTTTCATGGTTTGGCTAGCTTCTATAGAAAATTCATAAGGAATTTTAGTGGGATTTGTGCTCCAATAGTGGATACAATTAGAGGAGATAAGAAGGCATTTCATTGGATTGAGGCTACTGATAAAAGTTTTCAGATGCTTAAGAAGATAACAGAGGAACCTGTCTTTTGTTTAACCAATTTTATTAAGCTTTTTCAAGCTTCAAATGTGATGCTAGTGGGATTGCTATAGGTGTCGTTTTGAGTCAAGATAGAAATCCTATTGCTTACTTTAGTGAAAATCTTAATGATGCAAAGAAGAGGTATTCAACATATGCTTAGGAGTTATATGCCATCATAAAAAGTTTGAATAAATGGAGGCATTACCTCATGCCTAAGGAGTTTATTTTGTTCACTGATGATCATGCTTTGCAGTTTATAAGTAGTTAACATAATTTGAGTCAAAGACATGTCAAATGGATTGAATTTTTGCAAAGTCTTACTTTTATTAGCAAGCATAAGAGTGGTAAATCTAGCAAAGTTGTAGATGATTTGAGTAGAACGATTTTGATAATTCATGAGTCTCAAGTGAGCATATTGGAATTCGATGACTTGCAGGAGATTTACAAGGAAGATGTAGACTTCAAGTAGGCATATGAAGCATCTAATAATCCTCTTAGTAGGATAGAACTCATTGGATGGATTTCATGATACAATAGGTTTTATTGTTCAAGGGAAGCCAACTTTTCATTCCAAGAAGTTCCATGAGAGAGAACTTGTTGAAGGAGAAACATAGTGGTAGCTTGGCAATGCATTTGGGAAAAATAAGACACTAGCTCAATTGAGTGCACACTATGTTACACCCCATTGTGTTATTACCTATTCACTATTACTTGATAAATTAAAATTCTATAATACATGATTATGTTTTGTATATTTTGATGGAAAATATGATGAATGAATGTGCAATAAGAGAGGACGACAACATAAAGAAAAAACAAAAAGAGAAATAAGAGAGGAAAAATAAATAAGAAATAAACAAAAAAGAAAATATAAATTAATAAGAAATATTAAATTATAATATTGAAATTTTTTATAATATAAATATAGATTACTAATATAATGATACTATTAAAAAATCCAAACCCAATTAATAATTAAAAGTGACTACAACACCAAGTATATGTGGTGAAATGAGACCACGAATAAAACAAAAGACCAAAGGCACCAAAATAAAACTAAAGAGGTAACAAAATACAATTAAATAAAAGGATGAGAAGACAAAGGCAAAAATACAAAATAAACATTAACCACAAATGCAATCAATGTTGAGAAGGCAAGAAACTAAATTGAAAACAATAGAGAGGAAGAGAATAAGAGAGAAGAATATATATATAAGAATGACTTTTTTTTTAAAGACAAAACATAAAAGAATTGAAAGACTAAAAACTAATGAGAGAGGACAACAACATAATGTAAAATCAAAAAGAGAAATAAGAGAGGAAAAATAAATATGAAATGAACAAAAAGAGAATATAAATTAATAAGCAATATTAAATTATAATATTGATTTTTTTTTATAATATAAATATAGATTACTAATATAATGATACTATTAAAAAATCTAAACCCAATTAATAAGTATAAGTGACTACAACACCAAGAATATGTGGTGAAATGAGACCACAAATAAAACAAAAAACCAAAGGAACCATAATAAGACTAGAGAGGTAACAAAATACAATTAAATAAAAGGGCGAGAAGACATGCAAAAATACACAATCAAAATTAACAACAAAAACAAAAAATAAAAAACATAAAAGCAAGTTATAAAATAATAAAATAAACACAAAAGCAAAAAGTCTAGATTAAGTCAAAATTAAATATAAAATTAAAATAATATTGCATTAATGTTATATTTAATATTGTATTAATAATATATATTTAAACACCAAAGCAAAATAAGAAATAATATTATATTTGATATATTTTAAAATCAAGAGTACGAAGGGAAATAAGAAACAAAGATAAAAAAAATAATAGAAAAGAGAAAATAGCAGTAAAAAGAAGGAATAAAATAGAGAAGCCAATAATTGAAAACCAAAAGTATAAAAACATATAAAAGATAAAGAAGCAAGAACCAAAATCAAAATCAAAACTGAAATTATTAATAAAGGCACAATAGAAAACTAAGAAACTCAAAAAGAAAAATAAAAAAATGCTCAAAAGAAAGGAGAAAAACTTCAATTGCACACTTCAAGACCGAAAAATAGTAACAAATACACAAAAGAGAACATAAGAGAGGAAAAGAAAGAAAGCACAATTTTTTGAAGAAGACAAGAAAAGCCAAAGAAAGAAGATAAATAGGAGAAAATTAAATCAACTAAATGAGACAAAGAATATGTTTGAAAGCAATAAAAGCAAAAGGAAAAACACTTAAAAGCCAAAAGCCAACAAACCAGGAACAATCAAAGGGAATGGAAGAACTACCAAATAAAAGAAAGGAAACAAAACGGGGGGGGAAGAAAAACAAGCCTCGAGAGGAAGAGGGACACGAAAAGAGAGCCAACAGGGGAAAAACAAGGTGCGAAGGAAGGAAAGGGATGAAGGAAGGGATTAGGAACGGGGGTCATGGTGGTTTCATAAGTTCAAAAGAAGAGGGTGCCAAGAGAGGCTTAGATTCCAACCTTCATCACGGTTGAGGTTGGTGGGATGGTTGATGATTCCTATGGCTTCCTTCAGCTTCCTCTTATAGAATTTTTCTTCTTTGAACAAGATTTGAGTACTTTCTAAGAAAATGTGATGCTTTGTGGAAGAGGAGTGCTCAGCTAGGGTGGATTTGAAGACACGCTCATGCTTGATGTCAGCACCATGTTCTTTAATTCTGGTGTTGAACAAGCGACCCGTTTCACCAATATAAGGAACACCACAAGAGCAGACAACCTTGTAGACACCTTAATCAAGAAAGTTGTCTCTAGGGTCCTTAAGAGGAGGGATACGATTTTTTAAGGTGACGCAAGGTTTAAAAGCACAACGCAGGCCTTTCTTAAGGAGGATTTTAGAGATTTTGTGAGAGATGCCTTCAACAAAAGGTAAAGAAGCAAAGGAGAGAGACATAGGTTGGGAAGAATTAGACTTGGATTTGGGGAGGAGGCTCGAATTGCAATGTCTAAGAGCTCTCAAAATTTTCTTGTTGGTATTCCCATTTAATTTGAAGACACAACGAAGATGGTCTAACTCCTAATCTAAGTGGTCAACATCACAAATTCGGTAAGCTCACATGGCCAGGGTTTTTAAGATCCCAAATTTTTGGTTGGGGTGGTGATGGGTTGAGGAATTGAGGTATAAATCTGTGTGGGTTGCTTTGCGGTAAACCTGGCGTCTAAGGGATCCGTCAGAATTTTTGAGGAGCAAAACATCAAGAAAATGTAAGTTTTTATCAAATTCAAGCTCCTTGGTAAAGGTGATGCAAGACGCTATGCTGTTGAGGTGAGTATGAAATTCCTCTAATTTGTCAATGCCATGGGGCCAACAAACATTAGTGTCATCCACATACCTCTTCCATCATCTTGGCTTAAGGGGGAAGGTCATGAGGGAAACCTGTTTGAAATGCTCCATATAAAGATTGGTAATGATAGAAGAGAGAGGGGAGCCCATAGCTACCCCATCAACTTGCTCATAGATGACTTCTTAGTTTTCTATTGTGCCTTTATTAATGATTTCAGTTTTGATCTAGATTTTGGTTCTTGCTTCTTTATGTTTTATATTTTTTATACTTTTGGTTTTCAATTATTGGCTTCTCTATTTTATTCCTTCTTTTTACTACCATTTTCTCCTTTCTATTATTTTTTATCTTTGTTTCTTATTTCCCTTCATACTCTTGATTTTAATATATATCAAATATAATATTATTTCTTATTTTGCTTTGGTGTTTAAATATATATTATTAATACAATATTAAATATAACATTAATGTAATATTATTTTAATTTTATATTTAATTTTGACTTATTGCTTTTGTGTTTAATTTGTGTTTATTTTATTATTTTATAACTTGCTTTTATGTTTTTTGTTTTTTGTTTTTGTTGTTAATTTTGATTATGTATTTTTGCCTGTCTTCTTGCCCTTTTATTTAATTGTATTTTGTTACCTCTCTAGTCTTATTATGGTTCCTTTGGTTTTTTGTTTTATTTGTGGTCTCATTTCACCACATATTCTTGGTGTTGTAGTCACTTTTACTTATTAATTGGGTTTAGATTTTTTAATAGTATCATTATATTAGTAATCTATATTTATATTATAAAAAAAATCAATATTATAATTTAATATTGCTTATTAATTTATATTCTCTTTTTGTTAATTTCTTATTTATTTTTCCTCTCTTATTTCTCTTTTTGATTTTATGTTATGTTGTCATCCTCTCTCATTAGTTTTTAGTCTTTCAATTCTTTTATGTTTTGTCTTTTTTTTAAATTTCATTCTTATATATATATTTTTTCTCTTATTCTCTTCCTCTCTAATTTTTTCAATTTAGTTTCTTGCCTTCTCAACGTTGATTGTGTTTGTGGTTAATATTTATTGTGTATTTTTGCCTTTGTCTTCTCATCCTTTTATTTAATTGTATTTTGTTACCTCTTTAGTTTTATTTTGGTACCTTTGGTCTTTTGTTTTATTCATGGTCTCATTTCACCACATATAATTGGTGTTGTAGTCACTTTTAATTATTAATTGGGTTTGGATTTTTTAATAGTATCTTTATATTAGTAATCTATATTTATATTATAAAAAAATTTAATATTATTATTTAATATTGCTTATTAATTTATATTTTCTTTTTTGTTTATTTCTTCTTTATTTTTCCTCTCTTATTTCTCTTTTTGTTTTTTCTTTATGTTGTCGGCCTCTCTCATTAGTTTTTAGTCTTTTAATTCTTTTATGTTTGGTCTTTTTTTTTTTTTAAATATTCTTATATATATATATATACTCTCTTATTCTCTTCCTTTCTAATTTTTTCAATTTATTTTCTTGCCTTATCTCTTTTGTCTTGGTCTTTGTACCCTTCTCTCTCCTCAACTTCTCACCTCTCTTCCTTTTAAGCAAATTGGGGTTGCATCTAACCATTTCTCATCTTCTTTGCTCTCTATCATCCTAATGATGGATCACTGAGTGTGATCCAAAACGTTGATGAAAAAACTCAAACACAATCAAAAATCCAGAAATTACAAATCTTCAGCATCTTAAATCATCCTGAAACATTACCAAAACCCATCATGGAAAGAGATTTTATGTTGAATAAGCATGGGGGAGTGGGCGGCTAGGTATGAGGATGATGTGGGAGATTTAAGACCACCACCTCCAATTTTTAAAAATGCAGAATCCTTGGTCAAAAGGTCATTTTGAAGAAAAGGAGTGGACATATTGGCAAAAAAGAAATAAAGAAGATTTAAGGAGAAAATCCACGAAGGAAGGAGCGAAATGAGGAAGCGAGGTTATTTCCATACCCAAATTGAGCAAAAATCATCGCCTATTCAGCAGGAAGGAGGTAAATACTTGCTTTTATGTTGGTATTTCATGATGTTTCCTTCTTTGTATAAGGATGGTTTTACGTGCTCTTAATTTGACCCTATTGATAGAGTATCGAATGTCTTAAAATCATTATTTCTTTTGTCTATGTATTTGATATATGTTTATCAATGGAAAACCGTGTGTATGTACCTATTTCCTATGTAATTCAAGCCCAAATGTTTTCATATTATCGTTGTGTAAGGTGGGAAAAACCACCATTCATTTCTATGTTTCATTTTGGCCATGCAATAGTTCTATCTAGTTGAACTTATTCTTACAATAGTCGGGTATTGTTCGCATGCTACCACTCTGTGGGTGATCATTACCGATGTGATTTATTCCTCTTTGTTAATGATTCTTAAGAACCCGATGTGTTTTAGAAAACTCCCATTTGGAGAGACATCTCCGTAACAGCGTTGAGCTACGTTGCATGTTTGGGCTAAAGAGCCACACAGAGACGGTTCTATATTTCCTGTGACAGAGTATAGATTTTATCCATGATAACTGTAAAAGGTGATCATCTCTCATTTTAAAATGATAACCAGATGAACATTTTAGTTTCGTTCAGTTTAAATGTATGTAAAGAACGATTCCATCATTCTAAATAAAAGTATGATTGAGCGACTATTATTGTTCTACCCTTGATGAACAATTCCATTGTTCATATATCCATAGTTGATGTTGAACGATTCTATCATTCTACCTTAGGAGACAGTCAAACGATGCCATCATTTGAATATGTATTCTTGTTGTTAAAATATTTCCATATTGATTTAGTAATCCAGATGACTACCATCGTTCCAGGCCTTAGCCTACTATTGGATGATTCCTATCATTCCAAACATTGTGACAATGCATAAGGATTGTTAAATGTTCTGATTAAAAAGAGTATTAAGATGATTTTTACATGCAACATGATACCTATGTTGCAGCCTACGCTAAGACATAGCAGGCCGAGGGATGTTATTTACCACATTGATACTTTAGAAATCCTTTCAAATCGCATCAATGATGTATATGTATATGCATAGTCATTGATTAGCTAATAATCAATGGTGTCGAATGTTGAACTTTGTTTTAAGATTGCCTCTGTTATATATACATGACAACACTGTCGATATCAAAGATATATGAATATATTATAGGTACTTGATGTTGATCGATAGCATGCCTATTGCTCCGACGATAGCATGCAAATCAATCATATTGTGATAAATGATAATAAGAACAAAGCGATATTCTTCTTATCATTCGATTCATGAATAAATAACCTGAGTGATGATTAAATATGAAAGAAAGTAATCACCTTATTCTATTGATATTGTTGGTTTAAAAGAATGAATAGAAACTGAATGATAGGTGATTTCTTAATAATCTCTTGTCAAAATGGAATAATACTGGGATGAATCCAGTTTTGAACCAAACTTATTATTTCCTTGATTGATTGTTAAATGACATGGTTTTGATCAAAATAGAGCATTTGTAGAGATCATAATGGAATAAGAATAACTTGAGATTTTTTTTTTCTAGAAAAGCAAATCGAAAATGAATGTTCTAATTCTGAGTGGACACAAATTGATTATGAAGTTGATTTCAGTATATTTCCATGCAAATGACCTTATGACATTCTAGTTGAATTTTAGATTCATTCAAAATTCTAGGGTATACATGATCTTTGTATTATAGTTGAAACTATTTGTGCATCTGATGAAAGTTGACATCTTTAAATATGGAAATTTGTATGTATATTGGATCTTTCTTTTTCAAAGAACGTATACGCATACACATTTTTTCACAGAAGGCCATATATGTGAACATGCATAAATATTCCATTTATGCATGACACATACATGCGATATACCTTCTTTAAAACTGCTTTATTTGCCTTTATCTGAAAATTGTAGATTTCATTCCAAGTAGAAAGGAATAAAGGAAATAATGGAAAATTGTATGTTAATACACAAACTATGATATTTTGTTATTGATGAAAATGATCACATATTATGATTAAATTTCTAAATGCATTATTGATAAATTTGGTCTAGTTCCTTATATATAATTGTTTATCTAAAAATAGCCAAGATGAGACAAGAGTAGACTATGTTGTAGACTATTTAATTCTTTATCATAAAAGGAATTTCGCTAGCAAAACTACTAAAAACCAAGTTGAATGTTTTGCATATTGTGTGATTGAATAAGATGTATGTTGTCTTATGTATGAGGGAGGTTACTTTCTAGGATGGGTGGCGAAAATGGGTTAACAGGTAGTATAGGTTTTACTTTTCTAAAATCTATTATTTTTAGCTATATACAGCATATGCTTGGCCAAGCATTTGTAGTCCATTATGTTGAATGGTCTAATTTGTATAATGTAACTCTACCATTTCCTAGCATAGATCTTGCATGTTCTAAATGTAGATATAAATGTATGTAGATGTTAGGCACACACCAAATTCCACCTTGCATACTATATCTCTTGCTAAGTATTTCGTGCAGGGTCAAGTATTCTTTGAGTTAGGAAGAATTTTTGGGAAGTGTATCTTTGTGGTTGGGTGGAAAAGCGCCTAAACCATGTTCTCATCCACCAGATGTGGTGAGCATTGAAGAGGAATCACTTGAAATTCCATATTCTTGATTATTGTACTATGTACTTCATGATGTGATTTGAGTTGACTAAGTGGCAAGTTGGCCTATGTCAAACTATGTAACCTGTAAATTTGACATTTAGAAATGAATATAAATTATCATTTTTTGGATATAATGTGCTATGATGGAAAATAGCTAATTGATTATGTCTTTAATTTATTATTCATAATGTCATATTTTAATTTTGGTGTTATTTATGTATGACACATTAGATTTGGTATCAGAGCTTAGGGTTCAACTCTAGGCCTATGAGCCCATAGTGGTCAAATTAGGGTTAGTTGATCCTTAATTCAATTTTGAGTTTAATGACCCTGAATTGAATATAGGTATGGGAAGGTCAAAGTTGGGGAAAATGAAGGGAAAGATTGTTAGGACTACAAAAAATAAAGTTGTTGAAGAGAACCCAACACTTGAAGTCCAACCTTAGATTCCCAATGATGAGACCTTGGCACACACCCTCACTCGACTCAAGTTAGAGAGGGGGAAGAAAATCAAAAACTCTAAGCATACTGTAAAAATTAGGAAACCTTCTATAATTTGAGATTAGCCCTTGAGTGTGGGCCCAATGCACCCATTCCGACTAAAGAGGAAAAGGAGTACCTACATGCACATCCTACCTCTTCCAAGAAGTTGTAATAGACTCTGACAAGGACATAGAGGAGTGTCCTCTATCTGATAATTAATAGCCCACCTAGTATGGGGGAAATTTTATAAATCAATATCTTTGTAATCCATTATTATTATAAATAAAGAAAGTCTTTCTTGTGTTCAAAGTTGTGAACTTGGATGACTTGTTCTTGATATGAAGAACATGAACATCTTTTTAAGATTGCATGTCATATTACTTAGTATTACATGTTGAAATAATTAAATATAGAAAACTTGTGTCAGTTGAGCTAAACGCGAGCTATGATGCAGGTCATTCATGAACCATCATGGTGAACACCAAGAATAGAGGTTCAAGTGGTGGTTAAAATGAAGGTTAGAATGAAAGGATGGATTGAATCCCTGACCTCCTAAACCGATAGGAAAACAAAATGGACCGTTTGGAAGGGGTATTCTGAGGTATGTGAGATGGTCAGAACCCCAGAGGATTAAGGAGCAACCACAAGAAAATAGAGATCCAAATGCCAATAACTGAGCTAGAATTGAATGAGAGCTCGACAAGGACCTGAAAAGGGTAGCACTATCAAATTTTGACGACAAAATCATCAAAGATGGAGCACAAGCATGGATCATTGAAATTGAGAAGTACTTTGGGCTTTGAAACTGATCCAATGAAACTAGTTTGTATGGGTAGCCTATAAACTCTCTGGTGAGGCAACTACATGGTGGGACAATGAAATGGTAGAATATAAACTACAACCTAGAGAGACCACCTGGGAACAGTTTCTCCATCATTTTCAAAAAATATGGCTCCCTCAGCACTTTTTTTATAAGAAGATGATAGAGTTCTAGAACTTAGCTCAAGGGAGCATGTTAGTAACTCAGTATTGGGAAAATTTCACTCATTTACTGAAGTATGTGCCTCAGTACTAGACCGACAAGCACTTCTGAATCCAAAAATTCATACTTGGGTTAAGGCCGTAGATTGGAGTGGAGGTGGATATACATAACCCACTTACCATTGAGGAGGTCTTCAAGAATGCCACCAAGCAAGAATAAAAGTTACAACAGCTGTCCAATTTCTGAAAGAATTCAAATTCTAAGTCTCGGTTCAAAAACAGGAAGGTTCAAAAAGGAGACAAGCCCTTCCAGATCAGGAATCTAAAGAAGGGAAGTGATTCACAAGAGAAATTAGAGGGTAGCAATGGCGAAAAGAACAAGAAATCCAACAGAAACAAAGGAAACTTTGATACTAAACAAAATGGCCCCAAAGAAGACAGGGCAGGAGGTAGGAAAGGGCCTCGTCATGGTTGCTACACCTACAAAGGTGATCATTATGCCTTAATTTTCCCACAATTTTCAAAGGCATGAAAGGAAGGAAATCAACATCAAATCCATGCAGTGGTAGATGATAAGGAAGCTAAATATCAAGCCTCTCCAATCTAGCTATCAGGTAAGCTATATGGAAAACCTGTTTCTATTTTGATTGATACTAGAGCCACTATATGTTTTGTTGAACTGAGAATAATTTCTAAGTTACTCGTTAAACCTAGACACGTGGCCAATTCATGGATGGTCCAGTATGGAAATCGAGTAGAGCGGAGGGTGGATACATGTCTCTATTGTAGTAAGTTAGAACTTCCCAATTTCCAAACCCAAGTCAACCTTTATGTGGCACCCTTAGGTTCCTACGATGTGATCTTAGGGATAAATTGGTTGACTAAACATAATTCCTCAGTGAATTGTGAGGAAAAAATTGTTAGTTGTTTGAATGATTATGGGAACTCGATTGAGGTACATGGGTTATAGAGGCCACTAAATCTTAGGTAGATCTCAACCATGCAGCTCAAGAGGGCTCAAAGGAAGGGGTGTACCATCCATGTAGAACATGTAAGTGAACCTGAAAATATGAAGCCTTATTTGGATGATTACCCTATTCTTAAGGAGTTCCAAAATGTATTTTCAGAAGAACTCATAGAACTGCCACCCAAACAATAATTTGATTTCTCTGTTGATTTAGTACTAGGAGCTAAATTGTAATCTAAGGCCCCATACATGGTGACTACCACCGAGTTATTTGAATTGAAGGCCCAATTGCAGGAGTTGTTGAACAAGGGGCTTATTCGACCTAGTGTGTCTCCTTGGGGTGCACCAATTATCTTTGTCTAGAAGAAGGATGAAACCTTACATCTATGTATTGACTATCGAATGTTGAACAAGGTGACCATCAACAATAGATATCCTCTCTCAAATATTGATGAGCTATTTGATTAGATGAAGGGAGCACCAGTGTTCTCAAAAATAGATCTTAGATCTGATTATCACCAGTTGAGAATAAAATAAGAGGACATCCCTAAGACCTCTTTCTAAACTTGGTATGGACATTATGAGTTCACGATAGTACCTTTTGGTTTGACCAATGCACCAACAACTTTCATGAACCTCATGAATAGTGTATTCAGATATTATCTAGATGACTTTGTCTTAATCTTCATTGATGACATCCTGATTTATTCCAAGTCCATTGAGGAGCATGATAGACATTTAAGGATAGTCTTACAATGTCTAAGAGAGAAGAAGCTTCTTGGAGAGCTATCCAAGTGCTTTTTTATTAGGACAAGGTTCATTACTTGGGTCATATCATATCAGTAGAAGGAGTCTTTGTAGATCCCAAAAAAGATGAAGGTAATAGTAGAATGGCTAGCACCTCAAAGTGTGATCAAAGTTTGGAGTTTTATGGTACTTGTGGGATATTACAAGAAGTATATACATGGATTTTCCCAAATCACAACCCCAATCACATTTCTTAAAAGGAAAGGGAAAAATTTTGAATGGACAAAAAAGTGTGAGCAAACCTTTTAACTCCTAGAGAAGAAGCTCACGATAGCCCTAGTGTTGACTATACCTAATCCCAATGGTCAATTTATAGTGATCACAGATGCTTCAAGAGATGGTGTAGGAGCTATATTAATGCAATATGGGAAAGTGGTGGAGTAGTAGTCAAGGAAGCTTAAACAACATGAAACAAACTATGCACCACATGACTTGGAATTGGCTACAATAGTGAATGTCTTGCAGATGTGGAGGCATTACCTATTGGGGAAGCCATTTGAGCTCAGAAAAAATCATTTGGGACTGAGATATATCTTCACCCAACCAAATATCAATGCACATCAAAGAAGGTGGTTGGAATTCCTTAGTGAGTATGACTTTGGAATTGAGTACATTAAAGGAAAAGAGAATAGAGTAGCAAATGCTCTTAGTCGAAGAAGACATCTGAAAGATATGACATCGACAAGGTCGAATCTAAGGCAACAAGTAACGCAACACTTTCCAGGGAATGAGAACTATGAAAGGGTAAAGAAAGCACTATAGAATAACCCTTCTGACAGTCGATTTGATCGGTATGAATTTGGATCACATGGAATCCTAAGATACTAGAGGAGAATGTATATTCTAGATTCTAGAGATCTCAAAAATTTGGTCTTAAAGGAAATCCACAATGCACCCTATTTAGGACACCCTGGAGTTATCAAGATGATCACAGAGTTGAAATCTTTGTATTTTTGGCCTAAACTCAAGAAGGATGTAGTTGAATATGTAGCCAAATGCTTGGAATGTCAACGAGTCAAGGCTGAATGTGTGCATACCACAAGGATTCTCTATCCTCAAGACATACTTTAGTACAAGTGGTAGGTGATCAGTATGGACTTTATTCAAGGGTTATCATTGAGAAAAAATAGGCATGATTTCATCTTGGTAGTAGTTGATAAGTTGAATAAGGTGGTACATTTCATTCTAGGGAACCTTAAGGATGGATCATTGACCTTGGCCAAGAAATTTTTCCAAGAGATCTTTCATTTGCATGGAGTGCCTGAGACTATCATATCCAACAGGGATACTAGGATGATTTCTAGATTTTGGACAACTTTGAATGCAGCTTTGGGAACTAAGTTGAAATTTAATTCAACATATCATCCTTAGACTGACTATCAGACAGAAAGAGTCAATCAGGTAGTAGAGGATCTCCTTTGAATGTATTGCATGGACCAACAATATAAGTGGGAAGAGTATCTACCCTTAGTGGAATTTGCATACAATAATTCTTTCCATGCATCCTTAGGTATGAAACCTTTCAAGGCTCTTTACGGGTCAAAGTTTCATACACCCATTAGTTGGGATAGGTTGGAAGACAGAATCATAGTGAGCCCTGAAATGCTTAAAGAAATGGAAGAGCAAATGAAACTCATCAAGGATAGACTAAAGGAAGTGGCAGACAGAAAAAAAAAAAATATGCCGACAAGAATAGAACCTTCAAATAGTTCTCAGAGGGAGATAAAGTTTTTTTTAGAGTCAAGTCACACAAGAGCTCAATTACTTTCCAAAAATCTTCCAAATTGGCACCTAGATATGTGGGTCCCTTCAATGTGCTAGAAGTGATTAACTCGGTTGCATACTGACTTGCTATGCCACCTGCTTTAGCTCAACTCCATAATGTATTTCATATTTCTTTGCTTAAGCCATATCATCTAAATGCATGTCATATACTTGATTGGCATTCTTTACAGGTGCAGGATCCAAGAGTGGTGCTGGTGGAGCCCATTAGAATTCTAGATAAACTTAACATCAAGTTGTAAAATAGAGACATTGTCAAATATAAGGTTCAATGGGACCAATTTCCTAAGGACAATGCTACATGGGAGGATGCGGAGGAAATAGAATTCTCATCATTTGATTTCTAGATAGACTCTTAATGTTCATTGAGATACTGTTGTTTTAGCATTTTGAGTTGGCATGTTATGATATGTTAGCTTGAATAACAATATGGTTTTTCAGGAATCTTAATCGCAACTTTTTAGGCATTTTTTCACCACAAAGTATTTTTCCATCACAAATTTAAAGTATTATCCAACAAATTTATTGAAAATATTTATACAATTAGGAATTTTTGAACTCTTCAAAAGTTGTTTTCCTCCTTTGAAAATTTAATTACTTTTTACTTTATCTTTCCTTTACACAAGTCAAACAAATATATTCTTCATTATAAACATTTATTTACTTGTTATATCTTAAAATATAATTAAAAAATTATTATATAATATATGAAAAATAATCTAATAACAAATTAAAATATACATATTATATAATATGCAATATCTAATATATAATTTAATATGTATTTAGTATATTATATTATTAAATTATTTTTAATATATTATATTAGATTATATATTATACTAATATATTAAATTATCATATAATATATTAACTTTAACATTATAATATATATATATAACATCCTATCATGGCTTAAAACTTGCTTACGAGAAGGGGGTTAGAAAACTATGGTTGGAGGGAGATTCTCTAAATATTGTTTTGTCTTAAAAGGGTCAATCCTCCTTCATGGTTGATTGAGCATATTATTGAGGATTCTATCTCCATATTGAACTCCTTTGAGGAATTTTATGTTTCCCAAGCTTATAGAGAAGCTAATTGTTTAGCAGATTGTCTTGCAAGTTTGGCGGTGTCCTCTCCTAGGCATTGGGACTTTCATGACATAGTCCCCTTTGAAATTCAAAATCTTATTAGAATTGATCAAAAATCACATGTTTCTTATGTTGGACGGTAGGATAGGATTTAGAGGTGATAGCTTATTGCATCATAATTGCTCTTTGATCAAATAAGACTTGTGGAGTGTTGTGTACATCTTGGTAATTGTGGCAAAGCTTATGGAAAGATCCTGAGGGTTGTGGAAATGATGACACTCAATCCTTGGGTTGTCAATTTTACACACTTTTTGGGTGATTTTTTCCTCCTTTGTATCTGGAACCTTCATTTCCATATGCCTGATTTCCATCTCAAGATAAATTATGTGGTCTTTTATGTTTTATTGATCATGGGGGGTGATAGGTGTAGGATAAAACCTATTACATGTGATGAAATTAAGGCTAATGGCTTAGTTTGGGATATCCTTAAGAAGGGCGAGGTTACACTTTTCATGCTAAAGCTTCATGGCTTTGATTCTCAAGTTTTGCAGGAGTTTGTAAATGGGTGGCATAACAAGGTGTTGACGATTCTTGGCATGGAGATTAATATAATAGAGGATTTTATCATGGAGGTCACTGATTTATCCACTCAAGGTAGGAAATTCTATAGGGAAAGGTCGGCTTCTAAGTTAGCTATGGCTATTTTTCTAAAAGACAAGGAAAGAGAGAAGATTAAGAAACTAGGGTGTGGAGGATATAATCACCTTTCTATAAAGCCCATATGGAGGGAGGTTGTCGTGGTGGTTATGAGGTATTTCACCTTAGATGGTAGATTATCTACCTTATATGGTTATCATTGCATGCTTCTCAACAATAGATTCTTTGCCTTATATGGTTATCACTACAAGCTTCTCAATCATTTTAGGAATAATAAGATGGTGTTGTTTCCTTCTTACTTGCTCCTTTCCCTGGAAATTATGACATTTTGGAGTTCAAAAAAACCCCAATAACCCTTTCTACATTAGGGGTAAATGCTCTTGATTATGGAACATGTCAAAATGAAGTATGTGATTGAAACTCCTAAATTGTCTAGAGCCAATAAGCTTAAGGATGTGCCCTCTGATTTTCAAAAAGGTAATGATTTTGTTGAAATTGGAAAAGAGGATGATGGGTTGGGCTCTTTTGAAGAGTGCTCTATCTCACAAGAAACAATCCACGAAAAGAGCCAAGAATGAGGCTTCCTCCTCTTAGTGTGATGGCTTGTACACTGACTTGGAAACTCAAGAGTCTCCTATGGTTGTGGCTAAGAGTAAAGGATCTACTAAGGTTAGGAAAGGGAGCCAAAGCTTGAAGGTGGCAAAGGTGCCTCTCCCTCCTAGTGCCAAAAGGAGAATCCTTACAGGGGAAGGTAAGAAAAGGGTTGTGGGTAAGTCCTCTATTGGTAAGAATGCCCCAGAAACAAGCTGAGGTAAGGATAAGGAAGTTTTCATTGTGGTTGATCCTTCAATCAAAAAGGAGAATTTCCAAGGTGTGGCTATAGTGGAGAAAGGTAAATGTGAGAACATGAAGGACTCTGTGATTGCGGCTCAAGTGAAGAGAATTGATAAATTTTTAGATGATTTAGATGTGTCCCCTATTGGCGGGGAGTCTATGGGGAGAGGTAAAGTGAATTTGTATTTTCCTAGTGGTATGTTCCATGATGGTCAACCCGAGAGGTCTAATAGCTTACAAGGAGAGCACATTAACTTGGAGTTGGTTGACATGAATTTCATTGTCAAAGTGACTAAGAAGGGGACTGGCAACCTCTTTAAGCTCTTTAAATGGCTGATTTTTGAAGTTAAATAGATTAATGTCAAGTTGAATTCAATGGCTAACATCAATGAGGGTATTATTAATAATAGTAAATTGGATATGCCTATATGTATTAGGGTCAATAATATGAATGTTATCCGCAATAGAGTTGCAAAAGATGCTACAAAATTGAAGGAGAATCATGATTCCAGAATTACTACTCTTGAGTAGAAGATGAGTAAGATCCAAAAGGATTTGTCTATTGTTGTCAATGTTAGTTGTGATTCACTTCAGAATAGTGCATAGGGGTTGACTATGTTAAATGAAAAAGCTCGTAAATAGACTAGGGCTAACTATGTTGGAGGATACCCCGATGGGTAATCTAGACAAAGGCATGGATGATGGCCCTTGTATCCGTACTAGAAGCAAAACAAAGAAAAGTGTGGTGATTTTGGTTCAAGAATTGGATGAAGTTGTTGAAATGCATGATAAGGTTATTACTATAGACCTAGAGGCAGCGAGAATCTTGAAGAATCTATTGTAGCTACTTTTCTTTTGTGGTCGACTTCCTATTTGTTGATTGTTAGCTTCTTGGTTGTTGTTCAACTCTTTATTTTGATTGTTTTTTTGTGTTGGGGTTGCTTGTTTTTACTGTGTACTCTCTCTAGTAGCCTATGTTTTTTGTAAAGGGTTTCGGGGCCCTTCAAAACCTTCTTTTCCTATAATCAAAAACATATATAACATCTAATATATAATTTAATATATTAGATAATAATTTTATATATTATATTTTAATTTTTAATAATGTCATATATTTTTTTTAATGATTTAATATAATTTTTGATATATTATATTATTAGATTGTTTTTAATATATATTAAATTAAAATTTAATATATTAAATGAATTTTGCACGATGAGAGACACTATTATCTTAATTTTTTACTTATATTTATAATAAATTTATTTTTTTTTTTATTAAAAAAATTATTGGTTCAAATAATTCATATGTTTAGTTTAAACATAAAAATATAATAATGAAGTAGATGAATTCTACTTTTTTTAAAAAAAAATAAAATTAATTTTAATATTTAAAATATGGTTAAATTTTTTATTTTTATTTTTAGTAAATATTATAAAATAGAGCCTGAATGGGTAGCGGAGTTGGCTTGGGTTGTGGGTTTGCTCCCCACAGGTCTTAGGTTTGACTCCAAAGCTCGGGTTTACCCGATGCACATGGTTTGCGGGCTATTGTGTGCATCCCACACATCCCTAGTGGACTATTTAGTCTCGCCTTAGCTTGCCCCGTAAAGGGAATGCTGGGCTGAGTCGCAGGGACACCCCTAAGTTACCAAAAATAATAATAATAATAAATATTATAAAATAAATCTCCTTAAATCATAATACCAAACTTATTTGATTTTATAAAATTATTTATTTATAAAGAAATATATTGTAAAAGTAATGGTAACTTTTTGCATGTAGCTTTATAAAATTATTTGTTTATAAAATATAAAAAACACAATAAAAATATATTGAATAAATATTTATTTATAAAAAATAAAACATGCAACATAAAAATAATAGGATTTTTTTATTATTTTAGATGAGAATTGGTAATGACTTGTTTGAGGAAATAAATAGAAATGAATCTTTCTATAAGACCCCAATATACTCAAAACATTGAGCTATAAATATAAATTTCTCTATAATATCATTCAATCTCAATGTTTCATGTAACCCTTTGTAATGCATGAAATGAATAATCTTTAGGCTTCAAGTACTACCAAATGTCCAACTTATTTATTTGATATATAACATGAAAATTTGTCCTCAAACAAATTATCCCTCATTGTAACATATCATGTGTGGTTATAATTGCATGACTTGCTAATCTACAAGGATTTACAAATCATAATGTTCATTGTAATTTAACTTTAACCCTAAATTATTTAATCCTAATCCAAATTCAACCTTGATTGAACACTCACCCTAATTGAACTATAATGTTAACTTTGGACCCTAAATAACTTATAACCTTAATTGAACCTCGATCATAACCCTAATAGTAACCCTAATTGAACTTTAATTAAATCGCACCCCTAATTGAACTTTAATCCTTACCCTTACCCTAACCCTATTTCATCCTCAGTCCTAACCCTAACCCTAACCCAAGTGAATAATAACCCTAATTGAACTCAATTTTTTAGCTTATTTAGACTCTAATCCTTATTAAACTATAACCAAAATTGAACCCTAACCCTAATCCAATTGTAACCCTATCCTTAACGAATTCCTAATCCTAACCCTTGTTCTAATTGAACTCTAATCTTAATAGGTGTGCCCATACAAAGGAAAATAATCGTTCATACCAAAAAGACAAAAAACAGTTATGCAAAGATGATCAAAGGGGTTTTATATTTGACAACATTCGAGTCATCTTTCCTCATCATCATTAAAAAAAAAAAATCAAAACCACAACTACTCTCAATTTTTCTTCACTTCAAAGAACAAAATTGTTGGCCAACATTTGGCAAGAACTTCCCAACAAGGGCGCCTTCTTATATTATATAATTTTTAGTTATATTATATAATATATTCACAACATCAATTATATTGTTGTAATAAATTTTAGTTATTTATATTATATAATTTATTATATTTAAATTTATTTTATGTATTTAATTTATAATTGTATTATTATATTAGGTTTATATTTTTATAGTATTATTATGATTATTATATTATATTATATTATATTATATTATATTATATTATATTATATTATATTATATTATGTTTTTATATTATTATTATTTGTATATTTTTATTATAATAGTGTTAATATTATAATTTTATATTTAATTTATGATTGTATTATTATATTAGGTTTATATTTTTATAGTATTATTATGATTATTATATTATATTATTATGTTTCTATATTATTATTATTTGTATATTTTTATTATAATAGTGTTAATATTATAATTTTATATTTAATTTATGATTGTATTATTATATTAGGTTTATATTTTTATAGTATTATTATGATTATTATATTATATTATTATGTTTCTATATTATTATTATTTGTATATTTTTATTATAATAGTGTTAATATTATAATTTTATATTTAATTTATGATTGTATTATTATATTAGGTTTATATTTTTATAGTATTATTATGATTATTATATTATATTATTATGTTTCTATATTATTATTATTTCTATATTTTTATTATAATAGTCTTATTATTATAATTTTGTATTAATATTTAAAGTATTGTATTATAATTAAATTAAATTTATAATATCATATTATTATAGTATATTTTGATTATAAATTTGTAATCTTCTTATGATTATTATTATATTTTTTTATATTTTAGAATGAATATTGTTATTGTACTTTTTTCACATGACTAGTCACGCTAGCGCGACACCCCTCTGGTACCATGGGGATGGTGGGGAGACTAAACCTCGTTACCTCTTTCCTACAACAAGATGCTTTAGCCAGTCGAGCTAGGCCCACTGCCCCATGTTCTTAAATTATTATTATTATAATTATTATGTATTTATTATAATATTTTATATTTTTATTAATATATTATTATTAATATAAATTAGAGCTAATTTAAGGATTTTTATTATATTATTAATATTAGTATTAAATTATTTTATTACATTACTCTTAGTATATTATTAATATTATTCATATATTTGTCTTATATTATGTTAATAGTATTAAATTGTTATATTATACTATTATTTTAGTATTATTTTATTTTTATTAACATTATATTATTATAG
This sequence comes from Sequoia sempervirens, assembly GCA_007258455.2. Taxonomy (NCBI): domain Eukaryota; kingdom Viridiplantae; phylum Streptophyta; class Pinopsida; order Cupressales; family Cupressaceae; genus Sequoia; species Sequoia sempervirens. Next base: position 38,566,213 of record VDFB02000007.1, on the reverse strand, counting down.
TTAACATTATATCATTGTTATTAATTTTTTATACATTTGAAATGGAGGTCGCCGCTCCTCTTCTCACACATGCAAAACTTGTTACTTGGATCCATGGTTTATCTAGTGTTGGTACACCACCTACTATTCTTGCTATTGGTGTGTTGCTTGTTGTTTCTATTGTTGACATTTCATTTGTGGTTGTGTTGTTCCCTAGGTTCTCCGCTGTTGTTTGTGCATGATCTCTTTTGTGTTATGTTGCTTGTAATGGGTATGTTGTTGCTTCATCTATCAGTGATTCCATTGTTGTTACTTTTGCTAATTATTTATGGTGGAGGATTTATTGATGGTTCCTCTCCATACATCCCTTTTGTTGGTGCTTTCCCTATCCTTTCTTGGCTAGGAAGACTATAATTCAATGTGTTTTCCCTCCTATGGTGGTTTTTTTGGGTGGAATGTTTTAATTAATAAGTTGTATTTCTCTCAAAAGGGTTTGATTTATAAATTTGATTGATTACAACCTCAACTTAGTGATCTCAATTGCTGGATTTATGAGCAATAACATCATATAACTTAAGGTAAAACTGAAATTTACCCTTGTGCCAAGGTATTCTTTGTTGTTTTTTATTTTGTTGTGGATTGGGATGTTGTTTTTTATGGTCACTCTTGGTTTTGGGAGAAAATTTCCCTTCTTTCAAAACCTTGAGATTCCTTCTTTATCCACTTTCCAAATATTTTAATGTGGTGTTTGTTTGGGTTTTCCTCCCTAATCTTCCACTCCAATTTTGGTGTGATTCTAGCTTTGAGGCTATTGGAAATTTTCCTCAAGGTGGACAATGCTACTACGCACTTCACTCACACCACCTTCTCTTACTCATTGGTTGAATTGGATTTATCTAAACCTCAATCCCAATGGAGGTTGTTTTACAAGTGGTGGATTGTTCTTCAAGCGAGTCTTTGGATTATGAGGGCATTCCCTTTTGCTGTAGGCATTTATTTTCCACAATGCATTTATCTTCTTTTTTCCCTCACTTTAAGGTCCTAAGACCTTCCTCTTGGTGGAAGGATGTTGTTCATGATTAGTTCATAGTTGATGTTTTAGAGTGTGATTCTAAGGCTATGAAGTCTCCTATTATTGGTGGGGAGGTGGTCCCTCCTCCACCTTTGGTGTAGGATACACTTGTTTTGACTTCTCTCCTTCTTTTGGCATGTTATTTTCCCCCACCTCCAAATGGTTTTGTGATTTCCACTTGACGCTCAGGCTCCCCAGTTGGATGATCATCTCCTCACTCATTCCAAGGTTGTAAGTTAGAGAGGGTTTCCCCTCCTCCCTCTCTTAATTCTATAGAAACTGATGATATTTTTTATTACATTGTAGCTAAAAGAAGAAAGAAATGTTTTTCAAAAAATCTGTCTCAAACCTAAGTTAAGTGTGTTCTTCAAGATGTTGTATTGAGGTACTGTAGTTTTTAAGCAACCTTTTTCATGCTTGTTGTTTTGCTAGTTTTGTTTAATAAATTTCTTGTAAAAGGGTTTGGGCCCTTTCAAAAACCCCATTATCTAATCATAAATATTATATTATGATTAATAAATTATTATTAGTATTAATATATATATATATATATATATATATATTTGCTAGGTAATTTGTAACATAATGTTGCTTTATATTAATCAAAATTTAAAGATTGCATATGAATTTTGGAAACAACCATATACATGTTATAACTAGGTGATATACAAAATCCTAGTGATAGTTTGTCTTTCTACTTTTAACTTCTATAGTTTCTCAAATTTGGTAGCGATTTTGTCACTAGATTTGGTGTGAGACCACAAATGTATTTTACTAAAAACTTCCTTGATTTTGAGCATTTTCTTTTTCTTTTTTTTGTACTATTTGTCACTCATTAGCCTCTATTTCCCCATTTTGAATTTATAGGGGACAATAAGGTTGAGAAATAGTTTGGGTTTATGTTCTCTCATCCTGAGGTGGGAGACCTCTTGTCAAACATTGAAGTTTCTGAAGGGGATTTGACCCTTGGACTATCAGTAGCTAACTATGAAAGATCTTGTGTAATGTCAACATTGATTTTTCATAAGCTACTTGAGGTTACTTGCTGAATTCTTTTATTCAAATATGCCCCTCTTCAGCTTACAAAAATTTCTCATTTCTAGTTTCAACTTTTGGGGAATATTCATGCCTTTTAGAAGAACAGTAAACAATATAGTGTTTGGGAGAAATTCCTTTCCACCATGAGGCTTCTTTCTTTTCCTGGGATTCAATGTCTAGACAATCTGATGCTATGTACCCAGTCTTGTAGTATCTTCTGCATCTAAAAGATTATTTTTTGTAATATAGGGGTGAACCGTAGGAAAATGTGGAAGGAAATGGGACTCACAATACAAGAAAGGAATCCTTAATCCTTAATTTTCCCTATAGTGGGATGGTTCATTCAAGGAAACCTAGGATCCCAAATTGGATTGACTATCAACAAAAATATGAGCCAATTCTCAACAAGGGAGACCTAGGAAGATTCCTTAGGCTTTGAAGGGTTCACCAACAAGCAAAGGCTTGGAAAAGACAACTTGATATTCAACTCGCAAAACCTAGTAATGCAAGCCAAATAATGAGTGCAAATGAAAAAATTAAGTAACAACAAGTTAGGATGTATGTGTCTAGGAAGTTTGGGAATGTGATAAGGGTTTTGGAAATGCAAAAATGTTATCATAATATGCTAGGGAGGACTAAGACGCCCTTACTGTCTTCGTATTCCCGCAGTTGTTTTTCGAGGAAAATGTAGAATCTTTGGATGTCAAAACTAGATTTGAAGGAATCCCTTAAAAAGACCTCCAGGAGGACTAAGACGTCCTTACTGTTGTCTTAGTCTTGATCTAAATTTCAATAATTTCAAAAGATGATCCTAAGGCTCAATGTCTAAAACTCCTTTTCAGATCTCAGATCCCGAAACTTCCAGATTTGGCCTAAGGTGACTTTCCTTGAAGATGACAACTTTGCAACTTTACAAATTTGTCCTTCAAATGATCTTCAAGTCTTCAACCTAAATCTTCAAACACAAACATACAAGAGAAGAAAAAAACTTGTTGATTTGTCAGTGAATGGGGGTTTTCCTTGGTCAAATCCCTTGTTTGCTGATTAAACCTTGATAAAAATGCATCAATCTAAAAATGGAAATGTGTGTGAGCCCTAATATTAAGTGTGTCTAAGATTATGCAAGCTATAACATGGAGAAATACTATTCAAATGTGTTAGAATAGAATCCCTAATATGAAAATAAAAATGACCTACAAAGGAGATCTCAAATCACACTAATAAGCCACAAGCATGAAATGTACCTTCCTTACGTAGAAAGCAGAACAAAAATGGAGGATGGAATCACTCAAGAAACAATTCCTTAAGCTTGGAAGTATGGCTAGTTGCATCTCCCAACCTAGAATCTCTCATGATCCTCCATAGGCATCCATCATTAGCCTTTGGCAATGCTAGATCTTGACTTGAAACTAGACTTGAAAAACCTACAAAAACACTAGAAGGCTTCTCCAAGACTTCAATTCTTTGCTTCTTGAAACTCTCTTTCTTGCTCCTATGAAAACTTCTTAACCTTCTTAGCTTTCTCTGGATCTTCTCTTAAAACTCTTAGATGAAAATGGGTGTGAATCTTACTTTTATAGGCATTCCTATCTAATAACCCAATTATTAGATCCCAAAGGCCAACAAAATGCCAAATTAAATCAAATATTTTCATTTCCCGCTCTTAATTTCTGAAAAAAAATCCCTCAGGACTGAGACGCCCTAGGTGGCATCTTGGTCCCACAAGGCTTATTTTTCCATTTTAAAAGGTGGGTTGCCAAGATTAAAGATTGTGGATTTTGGTCAGGTTTATAGTTGAAATATACCTTGAGATGCATAAAAAGGGGTCCTAGGGGCCCATAATAAGCGACCTAAAGGGAATTTAATGCAATAGATGCTAAAATAGGTCCAAATTAAGTGTGAAAATGCAAAGGTATGCATTTTTCTATACTACAAGGGGTTGCTTCCATTGCATTCAAATTATTTCGGCTAGTAGATCCTTGGAAGTGTCTAGTTCCACCAAGATCTGAGCAAAGGTTGTATAATATAATCGAATGAGTCTTGGTTTGTTGTAATGAAATTTTTAGTGGAATTATTGATTTTTGTGATGCAAGATTCAAACTAGTAGTGGAGTGGCATATTTTTAGGTCTCTAAAGGCACACATAGTGCAGCACCATCACAAGTTTACAAACCTTGGTTGACAATTTAATGTAGTCTTTACAATGTTGAGTGGAATATTCAGCTAGTCATACCTATGAATTGTGTAGCTTTTACCAAGTTTACAAGATACTAGTTTAGACTCTACACTGCCTATTCTATGTAATTGACAAGACACTTTGATAAAATCTTATACGCTTATTTGGGTCCTTATGCACTGAGGGTGGGGTGATTCCATTTGTACGAATCCTCACAATTGCACATGTAACAATAGGGTTTTGGTGAGCCTATGCTTTGACCTTTGCACTTTGAACACCTTAGCCTATAACAAACTTGTGAATGCAAATGACTACATTGAACAATTAACGTATGGATGGAAACAAGTATAAGGTACTATAATATATATGGAAAGAAATAATTTATATGTACTATTGGAAGAGAAGGCCTCCATATCTTGAAGAAATCCACTAAATCAATGCAAATATTTTGAAAACACCAGGATAAGGTAGACTGCAGGCAAGAGCAATGGCCTTGACAATGTGGACTTTCACACAACCTTGTGGGAGTGGAAAGCAATGGAAAACAACACCTCTTCTCATATCTACCACAATAACTTTACCAACCAATTTAGCCCATGAGTAAAGGTCAACATGATCGTCAACCTGAAAAGTGATGACCTCAACATCTTTCCTCTCCTCATCAATGGGATTTGGACACAATGGAAATTTCATTAACATAAATCATAATTCAACTCATAGTTAAGGATTCATAAACAAATTGGTAGATAAGCATGGAAGTGTTTCATGTTAGTACTAAAATAGATGGTAGGCCATCTGTATTACCCTCTCTCACTTGCATTGCGACTATGTCAACAACAAGGTCAAGGCCTAATTATTTTGGAGACCACAAATGCCCAATAACATTCTTATCCTACAAAACATGGCAAAGGTGTGAGAAGACAAAGAACATAACCAAACTTTATAATTTTAGACAATAATATAGAATTATATTTATGTAAAATGAAATGAAAATGCAGACTTTAGATAACTGAAGTCATAGGAATCATGTGAACACCTCATTCTTTATCTAATCACCGTGATTTAGCATTTCTCGCCAAATTTGTACAATAGGCTTATCATCATCCTAGGAGGAGAAATTCCAACCAAATCTAAATAAGCTCATAATGTACAAAGAAACCTCATTTTTTATTATATACATTGTTATTATGCAATACATGCTAGAAATTTGATAACACAAGATACGTACACAAACATATCAATTTCAAACTACCATTTCCAATAATATATGTATAGAAGGAAAGGAGATAGTGCACTTTAGATTGGTGAACTCATAGGAATGCAGTGATCACCTCAATATTTGTTTGGTCAACACTTTTCTGCTTCTTTTCCCAAAGTTGAGAAATAGGAATATCATCATCCTAGTTCATAAATGTGAAATGAATTAAAAATAAGGTCATAACGTACAAACTCTACCCTTTTTCAATAAATCAAAATACATACTTATTGATCGGTCTATCACTTGTTTTCTCCCCTCTCAGACACCCTTTCTTCTTTACTGCCTTGTTGAGGCACATTTTCTTGTCCCAATTGGACACTACCTTGCTCACACCCACCACTTCCTTACTCATCCTTTCCCTATAATGGCAGGAATTTAATCACATCAAATTTAGATGCATGCAACCAATTTATTGAAATAATCAAAATACGCATTAAAGAGAAAATTTCAAAATCATTATTTCCTCCAATTTCTTCTAGTGAAGGACCTTGAAAATTTTGACCATCTATGCTCCCTCTTCTTCTCAATGTTAGATGGAGGCTTGGGAGGAACAACATTATCTTGTGCTTTCATAGGCAGTGCTTCATCTTACAAATCAATAGTACCCTACTCAAGGACAACATTCACTTGTTGGCCATCACCCTGTCATGCCATGTAAGTTGACATTACGTGAACCTTATATGCATCAAAATAGAAAAAATGAACCAAGCAAAATTCAGATTTAACAATTCAATTCACATTACCATTTCGTCCATTTTATTTCCCTCCTGCAAGATCAATATTTTCTCCTTCTCTCCTCCTTCCTCTCCTCAATGTTGTATGACCACATTGCAGCCTTCACCTCTTCCTTTGATTTGTGAGGAAGTTCAAGGTAGCTTTTTACCATACGTTGTGTAGACCATTTCAATAACACACCTTATCTATGTATTATACCGTACCCTCATTTGGTACTCCACATCATTCTCCCTCTTTTGAAGATACATTTTCAATTTGTCAAAGGGAGGAAGCAGGTGCTTTCATTTTATCATCATACTTCAATGTTAGAAAAGGAAGTTGGTGGTCCAACATCCTATGCATGTTGAATATTCTCAAATACCATTATCTTTTCCCTCCCCCAATGCTACATGAACCATATGTATAATAATATACAGATCTACTATCCACCCATCTTGTTCTATGATGAGCAATAACTTGCACAACAAATTTGAAAAATAAAATAGCTTACCATATTTGATATTAAAATAAATTGAATGCACAACATATATGCATAGTAAAATGATGCAATAATTAAATTATTATATCTACCTTCCCATTCGTCATATCACCCCATGTTTCATTCACACCCTTCTCATCATTAGGGTCACACTTTGCATCCTCATACTCATTATGCTCATCATGATTATCAACCTTGTCGATATCAACAACATCATCTTCATAAGGAACCTCCTCCTCATCTTCAACCTCCTCCTCATCTTCATCCTCCTCCTCGTCAACCTCATTCAATTCATCACTCTCACCCTCTTCATAACTATCGTCATCCTTTTCCTCTTCCTCGGGTACTGAGACATGATCGTGATCATCACCCCGATTATCAACCTGAATGGAATGAATGTTCTATTATCAAAATAATTATTTTCATAACAGAAATTTTTTTTAAATAAAATTGTAAAGCATTATGATTAACACATTCAAAGAAAAAGACTAATGGGAAGTTCATAATCAATTACCAAATGCGTCGTTGCCTCAGTGTTCACCGTTTTCCTAAATTAAGGGGAGGTCCTTTGTACAACCTTTCCTGCCTCCTAATCAAAACATTCTCACTTTCCAATCAAATGTATCATAAGTATTTGTCTTAGGGATTAAAATTAAACATTTCAACGCATCTTGTAATTAGTGGATCTTACCAACACATCTGTCGAACGCACCTGTATTGAGGGAGATCCACCACTACACATCCCATCAATTGTGTCGACCACCTCAATAGTATTTGTCACAGTATGAACCAATTTTTCTTTTAAACAATGCATCCCCGGTTGTCTGTAAAATGTTAAAAAGTTGTGAGTGTTATAGACAATTATAGTTCCAAAATTTACTGCATTTTTTGTTGTAAGCACACATATCTTTTTCAATCATATGAGGAAATTGAAACACAATTTTTACTCTAACTAAGAGTTGTAGTAAATTTTGAAGGTTCCTTTCATTACATTCGTATTGTCTAAATAACAAAAGGTTTTCAATACATTCATACTATCAATAAAATTGCATGTTGCAAAATAATTAGTGTTATGAAACCTACAACCCACGTACTATTTTAAAACCCTATACATGTAACAACCCGATTGGTTAGTCACCCATCTGCTCAAAAAAAAAATTATATATCCCCCAACATGCAGAATGAAATAACTCACAACCCACATTGTGTTTTCCAACTTGCAATTATTTTCTACATTTATTTTTCGATCATATGAAGAAATTGAATTGCAAATTTTACTCTAACTAATAGTTGTGGTAAATTTTGAATGTGGCTTTCATTACATTCCTACTATGTAAATAACAAAAGGATTTTTGTTGCATTCATACTATTTTATAGAATTGTAGGTTCAAAAACATTGGGTGTTATAAAACTTGTAACCCACATACTATTTTAAAACCTTGAACACGTAACAAACCAATTGGTTAGTCACCCCTCACCTCAATTTTCTCTATTTTATGATTGTCTTGAAAACCTTTTGTTTTGTAGACAGTATGAATGTAATAAGATTGGAAAAAATTGGGTGTTATGAAACCTGCAACCCACATACTATTGTAAAACCCTCTACATATAACAACCCAATTCGTTAGTCACCCCTCAGGTGAATTTGGATAGTTTTATGTATCCCCCACCTACAACTCCTCCCTGTGCTCTCCACCCTTTAGCTTTGAATGTGCAGAATGAAATAAATGACAACCCACATTGTGCTTTTCAACTTGCATTTATATTTTGCATTTATTTTTTAATCATATGAAGAAATTGAAATGAAAATTTTACTCTAACTAATAGTTGTTATATATTTTGAAGTTGAACTTCATTACATTCTTACTGTCTACAAAACAAAATGTTTTGAAGACATTCATACTATCAATAAAATTGCAAGTTGGAAAAAACTGGGTGATTAGCCAAATTGAGCTGAGGGGTGACTAACCAATTGGGTTGTTACTTGTAAATAACAAAAGGTGTTTGTTACATTCATACTATTTTGTAAAATTGCAGGTTGGAAAACATTGAGTGTTATCATACCTACAACCAACATGTTGTTTTAAAACCCTCCACACATAACAAACCAATTGATTACTCGCCCCTCACCTCAATTTCATTTGTTTTATGTATCCCCACCTCCAAATCCTCCCCATTCTCTCCAAACTTTACCTTTGAACAAACATAATAAAAAAATTCACAACACAGTGTTTTCCAACCTACAAATATTTTGTCCATTTTTTTTGAATCTTATGAAGAAATTGAAATGCAATTTTTACTCTAACTAATAGTTGTGATAAATTTTGAAGGTGACTAACCAATTGGGTTGTTACTGTCTAAATAAAAAAAGGTTTTTAAGACATTCATATGTTGTTTTGTAAAATTGCAAGTTAGAAAACACTAGGTGTTATGAAACCTATAACCCACATACTATTTTAAAACCATTTACACGTAACAACCCAATTGGTTAGTCACCCCTCAAGTGAATTTGGTTTGTTTTATGTATCCCTCACCTAAAACTCCTCCCCAAGCTCCCCACCCTTGAGTTTAGAACAAGAAGAACGAAAAAACTCACAACACATAGTGTTTTCTAACTTGCAATTATTTTATGCATTATCATATTTAAACACATCTTCTTGAAAAAAAATACTTATTACAATTTACATCACAAATTTACTCATGTTAGCCTCAATGCCCGTAGGTGCACAAAGTCTAGAGAAACAGATAGCTTCTCTTGGAAGCCACCGGGACAATGAATTTTATGGTGAAACTCCCGCCCATAACACTGACTACCCATAAAACATGGGAAACACTAGTTGATGGCATTATTTACTCCACATTTCCATTGCCAAAAGGTTTCCTCCCGTTTGTCGAATTCATCATTTTATCCCCTATTTTAGTGGTCCCCCACTATGTTGTTTCATCATGTTATGTATGTTACTATGTATGTTTTAATATGTTTTTCTATGTTATGATGCCTCTAACATGCATTCTTGTAGGGAGAAAAGTTGCATGCCCTACGTTTTAGTGAACCTTTACGAATGAGGAATATGGGCAGTTTTTGGCTTTTCAAAGCATTATTTTCAAAACATGTCAATGCACGCCACCAAGTTTTTCTCAGTGTACGGGGATAGGCAACGACACTTTCTAACAACACAAGCCAAAACATCTCTCTATCAAACTTATCTCGTCATGATGCCATCCTATGGAAAATGGGGCATTATGTTATCATGTCTAAGACATGCATTTTTGTAGGGATAATAGCTTGATTTTAGTATTATTTTATTGACAAGTTGGACAAGGCTATTCTCCCTACAAAAAAGCATGTCAAATGCAACATAATTGTCATAATGTTTTAAACTATGTTTTGAAAGCCACAAAAACCCAAAACATTGCCATTTAACCATTCTCCCTACCAAAATGCATGAGATAGGCACGGTCAGCTAGCTAGTAGGTATGTATGTATGCCAGAAATATATATCATTTTGTCATTTTTCCTAGGGACTGTGAAGAATTGAATGGGTATTCATTGAGGGGTTTCCAAGGGTTTTCCTTGTGAAAAGGGGTTTTCATTTGATATATAAAGTTGTTTATGTGATTTTCTATTGAGGGTTTATAAATTTTGTGATTTTAATGTTCACTCCAAAACTATTGCAAATTAGGAAAATTGTCCAAATTGAGCTGATGGGTGACTAACCAATTTGGTTGTTACATGTTGAGTTATGAATTTATTCACACAAATACGAGGTTTGAAAATGCATTATAATTTCTCAACTGCACTTAATGGCATAGACCAAGTGTCAAGGTAGATAATTAAACCTACATAGGCTACATGATATAAGAAATTGTATGCTTCATAACACATTGTATTTGTCAACCTCCACATCACAATGCACCCAAACCCTTGTAGTTTTCAACTCCGTATAGGTAGGTGCGCATTAAAAATAGCAAGAGTACCAATTTTGTTCCATTAATGGCAATATTGAATAAATTTGTTGGCAGTGGTGAATGTTGTGTAGTGCACATTGTGAAACACAATGTGCTTTGAATCCTACCTTTACTTATACCCAAACTTTGTCATGAAAAACAAATGCACAAATGTATAGATGGGGTTCTATTTTATAAAATAACACATTTCTCATTAAAGGTGGACTCTATTAATCGCCAATATATAGTGTACTTCATAGTATGCACTTCACAGTGCAGGGAGAACATGGTATAAGTGTCTATACACTTGACAACACATTGTGTTTCTAAAGCTCAAAAGTGGACAATGAGGAATACTCATATTTTTAAAGAGGCTTCTACATTGAAAAACACATTGTGTTTATAGAACAACAATTATCAATATAAAATTTGGGAAGCGTAATGACCATTTGTGTGTTATTATGACCTTCCCTTGGCATTTTGTATGGTATATTATACCGAGTAATAATAATAACAATGTTCCTTAATCACAACTTTATGAAACCCAACTATGTGGAGATGCTTCACAATTGAACAAAGATGCATAATTTAAATGGAGAATTACTCTAATGTAAAATGATAAATATTATATTTTTTAGCAAATATATATCTGATCTAATTACCAAGGATCCAAATGTTCTTGTTCTATTTTGGGAGATAAATCATACCAATGTAGTATTGGAGAAATCATTCTAAAATTAACCATCAACTGTTCAGTTTGTTCAAATCAAGAGTTGTAGCAACTTGTATTCAATCTAAGTGATGTCATTGGGTGGTGGGATCACAACCATATATATTTTTTATCCAATTTTTTTGGAAAATTCTACATCATGAGATGAATAGTTGAAGGTGTATTTATCGAGGGAAATACAATTCATATGCTTTTTAGAATTAAATTTTTGGAACTCACCAAGAATCATAACCAATAAAATTTAATATAAATATAAGTATTTTTTTATAAATATTCTACATGATTCGATATATGCCAATCAATGAATTAACTTGTATTCCATAGATTTTCACACTAATTCATTGGCATTTATGCGACACATTAGCACAATGCAAAGCTTCTAGTTGGAAAATCAATATCATAGGAGTACAATTACTTGTGAGAAAACATGTATTTTATATCAGTGATGATAAATAGCACAATAAATACTTCATGCAACATTGCTTTTGATCATTTTATATAACTCTTGCTGGAAAATATGTAAGAATTTTTTTAATTATTTCGTTAGATGAGTCTACCTCACAATTCAAATTTCATAGCCATTTTTTGCACTCTAATGATTTGATTGAAATATAAATAAGCCTCATATTTGGATTTTTCAGCGATGTTCATGGGAACAATTATGCAAGATATTATATCAAATGTACACTTAGAAAACATAATTCAATTATGACACTTCAAGGATGAAACATCCTCCACATAAAGTTTTGGGATATAATAGGTACACAATAATGTAACATTTATTTTATTAAAATTAAGTATCTCGTCTATAAATAAATTAGATCTTGTAAATGCAATTTTTTGTTTGGAAATCTGACTATCGAGTACACTTGTAATTCAAGCTATGAGAGCTAGAATCACCTGTATTTAGTGCAGATCCTTCACGTCTCCTATAGTGTCCTTTGAAATCCACCTGACCTTGTTTTATTCAATTTTGTTTCATCACCTATATCAATTGTGCCTGGAAGGAAGACAAGTGTTTTTTATTAGCGTAGAACAAGTTTTGAAGGGACCTTGAAACCCTGTACAAAAGGAAAGGCAACATGAAGATAAAGCTTTAAAAGTTGCCCCAAAAAACACTAGGATGATTACACTACAATTAGCCATCCATTAGCAACAAACAAACAAAACAACAAAAAGAAAAGCACAAAAAAAAAACCAAGCAACAACTATAGAAGGTCTTTTAACATCCTAATTCTTCCACATCCTTGGTAATCACTTTATCATGCATATCCATTATCTCTTTGATATCCTGCATGGGAACCATATTGCTTTTGTTTGTTTTGCTACAAGTTTGAACACTTGAGCCAGTGCCCAAATTTAGTAGCCTTCTTACACATCCCAACACTCTCAACCACCACCTGCTTTGAAGGGTCCTCAAACAAAGGCTTACTAGTCCAATCTTTAGCTTTCTCGTTCAGTGACACTAATCCCCCAGCCATCGTCTCAAGCAAATCCTTGCTATGATTAATTAAGGCATTAAGATCTTTACAAATATGCAAGATATTCCTCTCCAACGTAGACAACCTTGGATCATGGTTTTTTTTCTAGATTAGCCATATCTTCCACCATTAGACCAAGATTAGAGTTCAATGACCTAACCATACTAAATATGGAATATTGCTCCATTAAGCTTCTTAAAGTAGAGATGTTACAGCAAGCAATTGTATCATACTTACCATGAAGATCTTGGACGTCCTGAACAAGCCACATGGGTAGATTAAAGAAGACATATGCCCCTTCCTTCACCAAGCCCAACGCTTGAGTAAAATCCATCACACCCCAATACAAACCCCTTGCTTGATAAGAACTCATCAGGGCATCCTCCTCCTGAAAACCAGTAGGCGGAACAAATTAATCAATGACATAACTAGGGATGCATCCAAATCAATGAAATTTTGCATATTCCCCTCTCCATTGCTAGGACTCTCTTATCCCCGCCACAGTCCAGAATTTTTTCATCAATAACATTTTTTGCCACCTCACAAGCTTTAGTAATCCCGACACCCTCCTGCACATTCTCCACTCCATCATGGGAAACTGCCACTTTCTATAACCCCTGTTTAAGAACCTTTCTACCACTTCCTTTTCCCTCAACATCCGCCTCTTCACTATCAACCTAAATTTTATGCTTAGACTGAGAGAATGAGGGCTTTAATTTTTTCCAGAGCTTTTCGAAACCCCAACAGGAGGGTTTTCATAATCCAAATCTGTCTGGTAGCCATCAACCCAGGCCATAGACTCATCTTTAGACTCTTTCTTTCCATCATCTTCCTCCTCCTCTGATTGAATTTTTTTCGGCTTAGCCTTCTTCTTAGGTTTGTCGACCTTACTAGTAACCGGGGAAGCAATAACATATCTAGCTTTAATATGCTCCATAATTAACAGAATCAATCCCTCATGTAAAAATGGATTGCTAGGATTTTTTCTATAATCCATAAATCCCATTCTCTAAAGATGAAGAAGATAAAACGATCTAAAGAGATTAACTTACTGTGGCAGAAATAGTTTAGCATCACAAAATGGTGCCCATAAAGATCCGTATACCACCCTTCCAGTGTAAAATACTGCATAAGGGCCATAGCCACATCTCTCCAAATTGGCTTAATTTTGATGTGATCAAAGCCACCACACTGGATTCTAACCATTTTAGCTTTCTCTTTATCCCTCACAAAATTCATTCTCGCCACCCCAAACATGGATTTTTCTCTAAAGATTTCCTCCCTTGAGTTGACAACCTGGTGACTTCTGCAATAAAGTCCTCATTTACAATGATATCAATGCCAAGAAAACTAAGCACCTGACCATGCTAGGCTTCCACAAACTCTTGTGAGGCCTTAGCCTCAAAACCATGCAATTTCTCCATGAAAGGAGTGACCCCACCTTTTTGTAGAATCTTCCACACATCACCATTGGCTTTAGTCTCCGCACATGACAAGGGCTCCATTTTGCATCTGTCACCTCCCATCTTCAACAGCGTCAAGAAAATTGCCAAAATGAAACCTAAAAAAACACAAATGCAGATAAACAAGAACACCAAGGATAAAATTGCACCCAGAAAGCATGTGATCTTGACTCTCAAGATACATCTTAAAATAATGACCAAATCCCTCCTAAGAACACACCACATCCTCCCGCAATTTCCAATAAGGGCTACAACCATCAAATGTCTAATCACCATCAAAAGGTAATCATTAAACATCCACCCGTTATGTTTAGCAAAAAAATAAGTCCCCTTGAAATAATTAGTGACTATCATTGTTAAGCAAGGAGATAAGCTCCACTGGAAGGTTGTCATAAATCTCCCACAACCTAGTCGAAGACACACCATAGTTGGCCAAGAAGTTCGCAACACTATTAGCCTCACGAAAAGCATGGGAAATGTAAACTTCTTCAATGTTATTCAACAAGGAAATAGTATCAAAGATAAGTCTTTTTGTGGACCAAGAAGGAGGAGAGAGCTTCCTAAGGTAGTTTATAATGTTCAACGAGTCCCCTTCCAACCAAATCTTGAAAACCCCCTTGTCCCTTTTCAATTTTAAACCATGATAGGTTGTCATAACTTCAACATAGTGGTTTGTCTGGATTCCCAAAGGGAGTGCCACCGCCGAAACTAGCCTACCTTTATGATCTCTTAAAACTCCCCCACAGCTAGTAGGACCTGGATTACCTTTAGCTCAGAACCATCAAAGTTGAATTTAAACCATCTAAGAGGAGGAGAATACCAAATGACCCCCATTCTATCAAACTTGGCTTTTTTCAAAGACTAGGCAATATCAAAGAGAAGCTTCCATTGTTCAGACACCCCTAAGTCATAATCTGAAACCACCACACGACCAAGGTGAATAGACTTAACCACAAATTGTAAGAAATTCTCCTTAATGGTTGCTAAGATCTTGAAAAATAGGGAGACTGAAGGAAGACAAGTGTTATAGATAGTTTAAATTGGGAAATTAAAGACATTTGGTGCTTCAAAGAATTCATTTTATTCCAAAATTCACTAATATTGGATTATATGTTGTGGTGATTGCAACATGCCAACTTGTACAAATAATAAACAAAAATGTTAAACTATACAATGGCAATTTAATTTCCAATTTAACCTATTGCTAACACTAGTAATATATCAACAATTATATCTTCCAATTTTTCCATTCTATTAGAACTGTGAAAAAGTGAACGCTCATTCAGATATATGAAAAACTCATCTCTCTTGGCATTTTTTTCTAATATTTTCTTGTATTGGTAGTAAATGATAGAAGCTATTCTCCCTACAAAAATGCATGTCTTAGATATGATAACATAATGCCCCATCCCCCATACAATTATCATCATTACGAGATAAGACTAACAGATAGACATTTAAGTGTGTGTCGTTTCCTGAAGCATCCTTCAAAATCCACCTGGCCTTGTTTTATTCAATTTCATTTCCTCACCTATATCAACCACCTGGAAGGAATAAATGTGTTAGTAATAGTTTAAATTGGGGAATAGAATATATCTGGTGCTACAAAGAATTCATTTTATTCCAAAATTCACCAACATTGGATTATATATTATGGTGATTGCAACATGCCAACTTGTACAGACAATAAACAAATATATTAAACTATACAATGGCACTTTCATTTCCAATTTAACATATCGCTAACACTAGTAATAACAATTATATCTGCTAATTTTCCATTTTTCTAGAACTGTGAAGAAGTGAACGTTCATTCGGATATATGAAAAACTCACCTCTCCTGACATCTTTTTTCTAATATTTTCTTGTATTGGTAGAAACACTAAAATCTATTCTCCTACAAAAACACGTGTCTTAGACATGATAACATAATGCTCCATCCCCCATATGATGACATCACTACAAGATAAGATTGTCAAATGAACATGTAGGTGTGTACCATTAGTGAGTGTCGTCACTTGTTCCCGTATGCCAGAAAAAAAATGTGTTTAAATGCATTTTTCTATGTTATCATACCTCTAACATGCATTTTTTAGGGATAATAGTTGCATCCATAGTAAAGATAATTACATTATGAAAAACACATTGTGTATTGCCACATGCAATTCTTTATACCAATCCTTTCCAAACACACAAAATGATATCTAAAAATGTCAAATTTTCTATAGTAATGATTGATTTATCATTTCTATTTTTTAGTTCAATTACAGTCTTCAAAACTCCATAAAGATACAAGGGTCACATTATAGCAAGAAGTTTAAGAATGTTGAACAAGATCCAAATGGAACATGTCTTCTATGCTTAGTTCACTGTGCTTGCATACATTGACTGAAGATAATCATGCATCATCATACACACAAATCACAGACCATGGCCAATATTATGACATATAGAATTTTACAAGCTAAGTAGAACAGAGAATCAGTGACAGTAGTGCATTAGTAAAAGCATATGATAGAGGCCATAACTTGCAATAATAAATAAGGGTAGAGAAGACAAAAAAGAAGGATACCAAGTACCACTATCAAACTTATGTTTAAAACCCGTGTCTCTTAATGAACACCTAGATGTGAATGCTAGTATCATAACCATTGTTCAAATAAATTGTAAACTGAACCATTACTTGTACAAACAAATGAAAAAATACAATATATTGCAAGACACATTAGTTGTAGTGCATGCGTGCATCGGTTATGCAAGAATAAAGGTTAAGAAGTCAACAAAATTCTTAGTGATAACCTTGATTGACCAAAAACGAGTGCCTAATCTCCCCACAAGAACACATGTTAGAGGCATGATAAAATAGAAAAATGCATTAAAACATACATAGTAACATACGTAATATGATGGAACAATGTAGTGCAATGCCTGCCAATACGGGGGATAAAATGACAAATTTGGAAAAAAAGAGGAAACATTTTCGCAATAGAAGCATGGAGTAAACGACGTTGTCAACTAGTGTTTTTGTGTTTTAGTGGTAGTCAACATTGTGGGCGAGAGTTTCACTGTAAAAGTTATCAGCACAGTGGCTTCCACGAGAAGCTAGCAAGAGGTCCATAACTTTCTTTGGATTTTGTGCACATGTGGGCATTGATGGCTGACGTGAGTAAATTTGTGATGTAAATTGTAGTAAGTATTATTTTTGAGATGTGTTTAAACATGACAATGCACAAAATAATTGCAGTTGGAAAATACTCTGTGTTGTGAGTTTTCAATTCTACATGTTGGAAGCTAAAGCTTGGAGAGCACAGGGTGGAGTTGTAGGTGGGAGTTACATAAAATAGACTAAACTGAGGTGAGGGGTGACTAACCAATTGAGTTGTTACTTGTAAAGAGTTTTAAAACAAATTATGTGGGTTGCAGGTTTCATAACACCCAGTGTTTTGCAACCTACAATTTTATTAACAACATGAATGTACCAAAAAACTTTTGTTATTTAGATAGTACGAATGTAATGAAAGGGACCTTTAAAAAATTTAACAGCTTATAGTTAGAGTAGAACGTGAGTAAATTTGTGATCTAAGTTGTTTCAACTATTATTTTCTGATTACATACTATTTATAAATGTAATTGCAGGTTGGATAACACAATGGGTTGTGATTTATTTCAATGTGCTTGTTCAAAGCTAAAGGGTGGAGAGCTCAAGGAGGAGTTGCAGATGGGGGATACATAAAACTAACCAAATTGAGTTGAGGGGTGACTAACCAATTGGGTTGTTATGTGTTCAAGGTTTTACAATAGCATGTGGGTTGCAAGTTTTATAACACCAAGTGTTTTCCAATTTTATTACATGCTTACTGTCTACAAAATAAAAGGTTTTCAAGACAATCATAAAACAAATCAAATTGAGGTGAGGGGTGACTAACCAATTGGGTTGTTACATGTTCAGGGTTTTAAAGCAGTACGTGGGTTGTACGTTTTATAACACCCAGTGTTTTCCAACCTACAATTTTATTCACAGTATGAATGTCTTGAAAACCTTTTGTTATTTAGATAGTACAAATATAATGAAAGACACCTTCAAAATTTATAACAAGTCTTAGGTAGAGTAAAAATTGTGCTTCAATTTCTTCATATGATTGAAAAATAAATGCATAGTATAATTGTAGGTTGGAAAACACAGAGGATTGTAAGTAGATGGTTTATGAAACTTGCAACCCACACACTGTTGTAAAACCCTCTACAGATTGAAACCAAATGAAAACCCCATTTTGCAAGGAAAACCCTTGGAAACCCTTAATGAATACCTCTTTTCGCAATGAATACCCGTTCAATTCTTCACAGTCCCTAGGCAGGATGGCAAAACGACATATATTTCTAGAAGATATACATATTTGCTAGCTAGTTGCTTGTGCCTATCACATGCATTTTGGTAGAAAGAATGACCGCTCTATTTCTTCCTCCAAATGCCTGCAACTCCTTTCCTAGCTCCCTAGTAACCTTCAAAATGTGAATGTCCAAAATGGCAACATTTTGGGCTTTTGTGGCTTTCAAAACATATAATTTAATTGTAGAATCCACATTGTGTTTTCCAACCTGCAATTATATTTTGCGTCGTTTTTGGTTTCTCTAAACATTATTCCAGAATATTTTAATTGCAAAAAATAAATGTAGGTTGGATTTCCACAGTAGGTTGTGAGTTATTTCATTTTGCTTCCTCAAATAGTTCTGGCGTGAACATTAAAAGTGCAAAATTTACAAACCCTCAACAAAAAAACACATAAACAGCTCTGCATATCAAATGAAAACCCCTTTTTGCAAGGAAAACCCTAGGAAACCCCTCAATGAATACTCCTTTTCGCAACAAATACTCGTTCAATTCTTCACAATCCCTAGGCAAAATGACAAAACGACATATATTTCTGGCAAATATGCATACCTGTTAGGTAGTGAACCTGCCCGCGCTTGTCACATGCTTTTGGTACGGAGAATGGTCGCTTTGCTTCGGCCTTTGAATCCCTGCAACTCCATTCCGAGCTCCCTAGCAACCTTCAAAATGTGAATGCCAAAAATGGCAATGTTTTGGGCTTTTGTGGCTTTCAAAACAATTTTAAAACATGTCGACGTGCCACTTTTTCCCTGCGACATGACAGGTGATGACACTCGAAACGACACATGCTTAAACATCTATCAACCTTCGTCCATCTATCTGTCTTATCTCATAATGATGTCATCTTATGGAAGATGGGACATTATGTTATCATGTCTAAGACATACCTTTTTGTAGGAAGATTAGCTTCTTCCCTTCAAAACTTCAAACAAAAATAGGTACATAAAATAAAGAATAAAAATTCAAAATATACCCTTCTCACCAATATTAAATATGTAATGGTACGTAAGAGAGCTTTATTATGTGTAGTCTTTAAACCGGATATACACACTGTCCGCGGTTTTATATAGATACCCCGTAGGCGGCGGCGATAAATAGTGTGTATATACACCGTAGGGAACGGGGATAAATTGCTTACTGGAGTACCCGGAGAAGTGGGACCCGCCGCGCCGACAAAAGCAAATTAAGGACAAATGCAGAAAGGCCACCTGGTTTTCCAAGCTGCGCGTGAGTTAAGGCTGACGAGTCCGTACTCTTAACGGGTAATAAAAAAATATTTTAAGTACGAAGAATAAAGCGGCAGTAGAAAGTAAGAAAGTCAAATCCCAAGTGAAAATCCTCGTGAGTTGAAAATCGTATTTAACAAGGGACTATAATAATAACAAGCCGGAATTTTAAATATTTAAGACAAATTTAGTCCTTGACATAAGGGGAATGTTTGGCAAAGTTTTGATATTTTCTATGCTTTTTGATTAGGGAAAAGTTTTGCCTTGGTAGTTTTGTTTTTGCCTGTCTTAAATGGGATAAGGATTTCATCTTTCTATGCTCTTTGTCCCCTTGAATGGTGAAATTAGTAATTTTTATGTTATTTTTTGGTTTAGTTTTGTGTTTATTTGAGATGACGTTTTAATATATGTATATAATGACAAATGATACAATATTATATAAAGTTGGGTTATTTTTTTAGTATGTATATTTTTAGATATTTAGTTCTATTATATCTTGTTTACACGCATTTTTATAAATTTGTCTATCTTGTTTGTTTATCATGTATATTTACAACATAACTAATAAAAAAATATTTTGAGACTTGATCAATATCAACAATGTAACATGACTATTCTTCTAGTGATAAGAGATTTCCACAATCCATCATGAATGTATTTTATTGCTTCTGGATTTGATTGTGTTTTTTCCATCAAATCCAGAAGCAATAAAATACATTCATGACCATTCTTCTTT
The DNA here is from genome assembly GCA_007258455.2 of Sequoia sempervirens. Lineage (NCBI taxonomy): Eukaryota > Viridiplantae > Streptophyta > Pinopsida > Cupressales > Cupressaceae > Sequoia > Sequoia sempervirens. The sequence continues at coordinate 38,545,504 of VDFB02000007.1, read as the reverse complement.
AAGAATTTGGAGATGTCTTTGTATGGTCATATTAAGATATTTTAGGCATTGGTCCTAACATTGTGATGTAAACATTATCTTAGATCTTGATGTTAAAATCATTAAACAAAATATTAGGAAGAAGTATCCCAAGGTTACTTTAATAGCTAAAGAAGAATTAAAAAATATGCTTAAGGTTGGATTCAATATAACTATTCATTATTTTCTTGGATCTCTAATATAATACTTGTTAAAAAAATTAATGGTCATATTTGTACCAATGTAAACTTTAGAGATCTTAACAAAGTTTCTCTTAGAGATGTTATCCCTCTTCCTAATATGAATATGATTGTAGATTCCACTGTTAGACATGAGATGCTATCATTTATGGATCGATTCTTAGGCTACAATAAAATCATGGTCAAAAAGATCGTCATAAGGTTGCTTTTACTACACCTCAGAGAATATTTTTTTTATGTTCTCATCTCTTTGGGTTGCAAAATGCTAGAGATACATATATAAGGGCTATGGCATTGATCTTCCACAATCTTATACATAAGGTGCTAGAAGACTATATGGATGACATCTTAACAAAATATAAATGATGGGTAGAACATTTATGATATTTGGGGATGATGTTTAAACATTTATGATAATAAAAAGTAAATTAAATCCTAAAATGTGTATTGGAGTGGATAGTGGTTATTTATTATTATTCATTGTATTTTAGAGAGGCATTGAGGTATATGCAAAGAAGATTGATTCTTTTGTTAACATGCCTCTTTTAAATATTTTTTCACAACTTCATAATCTCTAAGGGAAAATGCATGCCATTAGACATTTTATCACCCAAAGAAATATGCTAAGCTTTAATGGAACAAAGGTTGTTAAGAGGCATTTGAGGACATGAAATGATATTTTTGAAGCCTCCATTCCTCATTCTTGTTATCCATGGTAGTCTTTTATTTCTATGCAAAAAATTATTAGAAGTTTATTCTATCAAATTGATGCAAATGGTAAACAACATAGTTTATTACATTAGTTGTATATTGTTATACTATGAGCTATGGTATACACCTACGTAGAGATTATGTTTTATTGTTATATTCATATTGTAGAATCTTAGACATTACATGATTTATTTTAAGACACATGCCATTAAATAAAGATCCTTTGAATACATGTCAAAATATGGTCTTTTAGGTAGGGCTATAACTTGGGTGATATTGCTTTTTTAGTTTGATCTTAAATTAATATCCCAAAATTTGATAAAAGGGAATGTAATTACTCATCAATTAGATATAGTTCCCTCCCCTACTTATGCAATATTACATGCTTCATTCCATGATGAGGATATTTTACATGTTGACACCTCCTTTACTTGGAGCATATTTTCTAATAGATTTAGATGCATGACTGGTTTAGGAGTAAAAGTGAAACCTTCTTCAAATAGTATCATACCATTATTATCTAAACTTAATTTTAATGCACTATAATGTGGTTTAGTATGAGGCATTGATCATAAAATTGCTAGTTTCCATCTCCCTCAAGGTTATATGTATTCACATACATGACAAATCATAAGTCATTGTTAGATAAATAACAAGAGAGTATAAAGGTAAAGGATCTAAGTTAACTCAATATTATGAACTAGCCCTGGAATGATTCACTTCTTTTGATTCATTTATTATTAATACTATTTTAGAAAACAAAATTAACATGTCAATTTTATGGTTAGTGCAACTTATTTAATTAGAATAAAATATTATATCTTTAATTTACTTTGATTATAAATAGATTAACTCAACTAAATACTCATAATATGTCTTATATGATTGTTGCACTCTCAATAGAATACTAGTTCCATAAAATTCATGTTTTTGTATATGCAAGGAGATTTCCCTCTCAATGTTCTAAGAATACCTAAATACAAATTCACTAAACTGTTGCTAAATCTATTTTTATCATGGTGGTACTTATATATGTGAATTTAATTTTTTATTAAATTGATGTCTTAATCATATGAAAAAGGGCATTTCCCTTTAATAATCTTATGGGGGTGTATGTGGGGGACATGTTAGTGAAAAAAAATTAGAAATTAGTATAGATTACTTGATGGGATATTATTAGAGTAACATGGAGAAGGACTCACATGATTTTTCCCAAATTTGTGATGCATACCAATGATGTAGTAATCTAAAACATGCCCTTGCTCATAAGTTTCACCCCTATACATCACCTAACCATTCTCTAAATGGGGTCTTGATTTTGTACGAAAAAATACTCTGACCTATTTTGAAGGGCATACATTTGTTACTATTGTGAGAGACTATTTTATGAAATAAGTTAAAGCAATACCATTAAAGGCCACCACAATTATTGATGTATACAATTTAATAATAGATAATTTCTATCCAAATATGGCTTGCCTTCTACTAATGTAACAAATACTTATACATTATTTAAAAGAATAAAGAGGTAAATAAATTATTAGAATGATTTCATATACAAGAGAAGTTTTCAATATCATATTATCTATGAGGTAAAGGAAAATTTTAGGCCACTGATAAAATAATTGAGCAAACATTTAAGAAATAAAAATGAAAAACATGCTATTAATTGCACAAACATCTTCTTCATACATTATGGACGTACCATACTAGCATACATAATCCTACTATGTTAACACCATACTCTTTGGTTTATGGTATGGAGACCATAATTATTCTTGATATTGATATTTCATCATTGCATGTTTCCCTCGGTGACATTATTTATGATTGTACATATCGAAAACACCAATTAAAAGAGCTTGAAACTCTTGAGAAGAGGTGAGTAAATATATTATAATTTACATAAATATCAAATAAAATTAAAAAATAAATATAACAAAGGAATTGTTCAATGAGAATTTTAAATTAGATATTTGTTCCTTGAAGAAAATACAAATAATCCAAATGATAAAAAGGAGTTGAGAGGTAATTTTTGAACTAATTGGATTAGTTCATTCATGATTACTTATTGGTTTGACATAGGTGCATCTGGCCTTTCCACCCATGATAGAAAAAAGGTTAAAGACCGAGTTAAAATTATGCACTTGATATGATATTACTATTGTCTTCTATAAGTGGTGAATATTCTCTTTGTCAATTACCATATTTTCATGCCCCTCTCTTCATTGAGATTTATTGTTCTATTCTACACATGTAGGGGTATACTTGAGCCTTAACAATCATAATATTACACATCAATTATATGATTTCATGATGATTTATTTACACAATCTACACATAGTTACATTGTTATATCAGGTCATGTATAGTTATTCTAGTTATGCCTATGAGATTACACAAGTATATTTTTGAGGTACAATGAGGGGCACCATAATATTCCCCACTCATAATTAGAACATAATAAATTCTTATATTTACACATGAGGGACATCAGGCAACCCCTCTTTACATTGCTACTATTATCAACACATCGTTTGACATGGGGCATTGAATTTCCCCTTCTAACACACTATTGCATGTTATTGCATTATCTTGCCATAAGGAGCCTTTTGTTTGATTCAATATTTTAAGATTGCATCTAACATTATTGTGCTACTTTGAGTTATTTCTACATCTTGAAGAATTACACCAAGTAGTATTCTTCCTTCTTATAGGCTCTTGCCACTTATTAGAGCTTTATGCTTTCTATTTTGGACCCTATCCATAGTTTTAATTCTATACCACTAGGGACAAAATTCCTTACTGAACTTTGTGTACTCATGCTTTTGGGTGCCAAATTGGGGGACACATGCCTATCCTAGTACTCAATATACATACTTGAGTGTTTGTAAATCATTGATGGACAAGCTGCCATTTTATTGCCCATGCTAGGGGAAACATTTTTTATTCATCTATTTCATCTCCAATCCATAATGCACTTACATGATACATTGCTTACAATTATTTGTACATTCTCACATTGTTATATTATTTTATTGTTATATAATTTCATGATTAGATGCTTATATATTTACATGCTTAGATTATATTTACTTTTCATGTATTATTTTCCCCACTTTTTTGATAATTCCTTGTATGTTATGAACGCAACCAATTATCATGTTGGGAAGTTACAAATCTTGTCACTAATGTTCCTATGTTTAGAAATATAAATAAACATATGTGTTTATTGATACTTTCCAAAAAAAATACACAAATGATGAACACCCATGATCATATCCTCACAAGGTCTATTAATTTATCTAGACCTTATAGTTATACTCTTTAAGCATCTTAACTTCTTGCAAGAAAACCACATTAGTAGGGTGAGATAACAAAGTTACTATAATCCTACCATGGCATAAAGTTGGCTAGGGAGAAGGGGATCTCAAAGTTATGGGTCGAAGGGGACTCTCTAAATATAATTAACTATCTTAGGAATTGTTCTCCTCCTTCATGGACTATTGAAAACTTTATATTGGATGCCCATGCTATGTTGCAGGATTTCAATGAGGTGTATATATCCCATGCCTTTCACGAGGCGAATGGGGTGGCTGACTAGATGGAAAATCATGGGATGATGTCAGCTAGATATTGGGACACTATTAATAACCTTCCCATCAATTTAATTAATTTTCTTAATAATGACAAATCCTAGCTCATTGGAGGAAGTCGTCTCCTTATCTAAAGGCTTGTGTGGTAATCATGACCATCTCTGGTTGATTAGACACCTCATACTTGTGAATATCTTTGGAATCTATGGGAATCCAAACAATAAATGTAGGAGGCTCTTCACCATTATTGTCCTCAGTACTGCACTTGGTAGGCACACACTCTTTCTGGGTGCTTTTCTTCCTCCTGCCTTAGTGTTTATTTGCAACTATTTGTTGTTTCTCTTTGCATCTGTGAAGTGTTCAATGATGGGTGGGGAGAAGTGCAGAACAAAACTAATTTCCTATGATGAATTCAAGGCCAATGCCAATGTGTGGGAAATCTTGCATAAGGGAGGGGTTACCCCTTTCATAGAGAGACTGCATGGCTTTAAAACAAGTGTTTCCAAAGAGTTTGTCGACACCTGGCATGGCCGGGTTCTAAGCATGTTTGGCAAGGATACCACTATTAGTGAGGAATTCATTTGGAGGTAATTGGTATGTTGACCAAAGGAAGAAAGTTCTATAGAGACAAAAATCTATTGGGGTCTGCTAGATTGAATTTTCTCCAGGACAGAGAGAGATCCAAAATGGTGAGGCTTGACTGTGATGGATATGATAGGTCCAAGATTAAACCTATCTGGCAGGAGGTGGCCATGGTGCTAATGAGTTATTTCACCCTGGATGGCAAGTATTCGGCCTTGTATGGTCATCACTTTGTGATGCTCAATCGTTTTCATCATGGTAAGCTCATTTCTTTCCCTTTCTATCTGTTGCTTTCATTGGAAGAGGGCATTGTGAATTACAGAAAGAATCTGAGAAACCCTTTCTTACATGAGGGTTTAACGTTGCTTATCGTGGATCACATTAAGGCTAACTATTTTTTTGAAACCCCTCATCCTCTTGATTGTCTCAAGTCGAAAAAGAAGAAGGGGAGTGGGAAATGCCAAGTTGACGAGGTGGTTGAGAGTGGGGACAAAAATTGAGGAGTCTAAGGCATGGTCGGGTGGGTACCACATTGACTTAGACTAAACTACCTCTTCTAGTGGGAAGAAACCTTCTACTAGAAAGGAAAAACCCTCCAACCCGCATGTAAAGCGCAAAATTCAAGAGGTTTGTGGTGAAGAAGCTGAGGAGGGAAACAACAATGAAAAGAAGGCTAAGATTCAGGGGCTAATGTGCTCTAAGGATGTGGTAGAAAAGCTTTCGGAGGTCTTAGGGGTTAACAAGGTCGGTGAGGTGGCGAATTTTGGGAATATGGACCTAGGTTATGGTGATGGTGGAGGGACCCCTACTATTGGAAAGGTGAATAGTGTGGTGGATGTGGATGAGTCTATTCATGCATCGGATTCTAAAGACAAGGGTAAGTCCAAAGTTAATTTTCCTGATGGTGTTCAAGATGATGAACCCCCCGTGAGCTCCCATCAGGGGAGAGGTTTATTCTGGGGTGACATGGACTACTCGCAAGCCTCGGGTCTGGTTAAGGAAGGGGTTGATATTTCTTTCAATTTGCTTATGTGGCTAGTTCAGGAGGTTCAAGACCTCCATGACAAACATGACACAATTGCCTGTTGCAATATCTCTACGCTCAGAAGTCTTAAGGAGAAGGATTCCATTTTTGGACTGGCCAAGTCTTTGAATTCCAGTGTGGGCGTTTTGGTGGAAGACATGGCCAATTTGAAGAGAGACTATGGCCTGAGGCTTTCTATGTTGGAAAAGAACAATCGACCAATACATAAAGACCTAGACATGATCATCAATCTCAACAAGGATAAATTGGAATCCTCGACTGAAGGGCTTGTGCTCTTGAATGAGAAAGCGAAGGAATGGACTAGTAGATCTCTTTTTAGTGAGCCAATGAACAAGGAGATGGGGGAGAATGGTGATAAGGAGCTGTAGACAACAAACTTGGGCATGGGGTTGAGTGTTCACACTTAGAGCAAAACCAAGAAATGCAAAACGGTGCCAAGGTAGGACATGGAGGAGGTCATGGAAATGCATGACAAGGTTATTTCTAAGGACCTAGAAGTGGCTTGAATGCTTAAGGAACTTCTCTAATGGCCACTTGTTCTGTTCTTTTTTGTTTGGTTTTTCTAATGTGTGATTTTTGTTTTAAGCTGATGGATTGCTAATTTCCGGTAATCAACTTGTTTTGGTTTTTGGGTGGGTAGCCTATTGCTTTATCTTTGTTTCCCTTGCTCTTTTTTATACAACGTTTTAGGGCCCCTTCAAAACCTGTTTTTCGTTAATAAAAAATAAAGTTACTATAATCCATTTCATGGAGCAGAGAGCGAGCAAGAAGAGGAGCTGAGGGGGGGAATTTGAAATCTGGGGATGAGTCTAGAAAAGAAGGAGATGATTCTATAGATGTAGATGGTTTACTACTGGGTTAGCTACTAGTGCCATTCTATGGGGCTTCAACTCAAGGAGTGGCGTTGGTTGTTGTATTTGGCCTGGGATGCACTGTTTTGGGTCTGTGAGATGCTTTCATCCTTCTGGGAAGTTGTTGTTTGGTGTTGGTCACTATCCTTTTCCTATTGGGGAGTCATGTTTCAGGTTTGGCTGCTGCATTCACCCTGTGGGTTTTTTCTGGGTGTGGTGCTTGGATTGCAGGGTGTTTTCCTCTTGCTTTTCCTTTCCTGGCAAATGGTTTGAAGCTCAGATTTCTTGCTCTTAATGTGCTTGAGGATTTTTCTTGGTTGCTTTTGTCCCTTGACTACTATGTTAGGGAATATGTTGAGCTTATTGTTTCAACCTGTTCCTCTCTTTCCTTCGGAGTGGGGTTTCTTTGCTTCTTTGTTTCTTCCTTTTTGTCCCTACTTGTGTTTAAATGTGCATTTTTTCTATAGCAAGGGTGTTTTGTCTATTTTTTTGGGTTTCTTTATCCATGTTTCTTTGGGTGGCTTCCCATTCTTTGGGGTTTTGGTTTTAGAGTGTTGATTGGGGTGTTCTTCACTAGGGCTGATTTGTAAGGAAGCTAAAGTAGCAGAACAACTTCCTACACTAATCTTGAGAGGTGAAAAATGCAAGACTTTACAAATCTTTAACATTACAAAAAATTAAACACAAATGTCATGCATTCCACAACACAATGATTTACGTCCCTTTCGAGAGAAAAACCCCACACTCCAAAAGTCATCCAATATATTATTTAGAAATCAAAAGATTACAATATACTTGCAGAGCAAGCTTCTCACAGGAGTATCACCACCAAATATCAAGAGACAACAAGACCCCTATCAGACTCTCAGAATACACCCCCATCTACATACATCCTAGCCTCTTATAACAAGCTTTTTGGAACCTTCTAGAATTAGGGTTTTACAAGGTCGTTTTTCATTTGATGTGTTAACAAAAAATCCTTGATGTGTCAGCGAGAAAAAACCTTGATGTGTCAGTGGGAAAAAACCTTGATGTATCAACAGGAAAAAGCCTTGACATGCCAGTGAATTTTTTTTTGGGGCGATGCCTTGAACCCCAAATCTTGTTACAATTATATAGTATTTGCAAGATCAGTCGCCACATACCAACATACATCCTATCAACAATAAACCATATATAATTGCAAGGTTGAGACACATTTTCCCAACAAATCTCCCAATTGTCGAACACCTTGCAAGAGCAACGTCAGGGTGTAACCATTGTCTCTTTAATTGCTAGGGGCCGAAAGGCCCATAGTCTCTGAACACCATCTAAACTTTTTTGTGCTCACAAGCTTAGTTAAAGAATCAACAACATTCATCAAAGTCTCTACCTTAACCATCTTCAATCATATCTCTAACAAAATGATATTGTACATCAATGTGCTTGGTCCCAACATGAAATGTCAGGTTCTTGGCTAGACATATCGCACTCTGACTATCGCAATAAATTGTCATTGCACCTTGTTTTATTCTAGTATTTGAACATAGTCTCTTAAGCCAAATGGCTTCTTTATAAGCATGAGTAGCTACCATATACTTTGCTTCATTAGTGGAAAAAGCAACCACAACCTATCACTTACTCATCCAACTAATTGCACCACCAAATAAAGTAAAAACATAAGCAATGGTGGATTTTCTGCTATCAACAACACCTACCTAGTTTGAATCCACATAACCATGAATATCAAGGGAAATCTCGTCTTCAGTCATATTACTATGATAACATAAGGAATAATCTTAGGTACCCTAAAAATATCTGAAAACTCTTTTAACTGCATCCCAATGAACTCTACTAGGATTAGACATATATCTAGAAAGAACTCCCATTGCTTGAGCAATGTATGGTCTAGTACAAACCATAGTATAAATCAAACTTCCAACTGCACTCTGGTAAGGCACTCTGCTCATTTCTTCCATCTCTGATGGAGATGTTGGACAATCTGAAATAGATAACTTTGTTCCAACTGAAATAGGAGCACACAATGGTCTATAATCCTGCATATCAAACCTCTGTAAAATTGAGTTGACATAAGTTTTCTTTGGCCAAGCCATAGATTTCTATTCACTCTATCTCTTTTAATTTCCATCCCAAGAATGTGTTTAGTTGCACCAAGATCTTTCATTTCAAATTTAGCAGCAGGTTGAGATTTTAGTTATGAAATCATATCTTTCCCTCTACCAATAAATAACATATCATCAACATATAATGCAATAAATAGGAAATGATCACCATCAATTTTATAATAAATACAATGATCTGATTTAGAACGCTCAAATCCCAAACTCAACACATATGTATCAAATTTTTAGTACCACATCCTAGGACTCTGTTTTAAGCCATACAAAGATTTCTTCAATTTGCAAACCAACTTACTTTTACCTTTCACCACATAGTGCTCTGGCTGTGTCATATAAATATCCTCCTCCAAATCACCATGAAGGACAACAATTTTCACATCTATTTGCTCAACCTCTGAATCATAAGCAACAACAATAGAAAACAAAAATCTAATGGATGTCATTTTTGCAACAGGAGAAAATATCTCACCATAATCAACACCCTCAACTTGAGAGTAACCCTTCGCAACCAACCTTGCTTTGCACTTCTCAATACCTCCATCTGAACCAGTCTTTTTCTTGAACACCCATTTACAACCAACAGGTTTTTGTCCTTTAGGTAATGGTACAAGATCCCATGTATCATTCTTTTTTAAAGATGCCATTTCTTCATCCATAACAATCTTCCAGGATTCTGCATCATTCATACCTAGTGCATCTTCTACAAATATGGGTTCATCCATGTTAGTATTCAATGAAAAAATACATCTCCAATCATTAGGTGAATACCTTTCAAGTGGTTGTCTATGCTTTGTAGACCTACGAACAAGCTAAGTTGGAGGTTCTTCCTCCTCTTCTAAAGATCCAAAGCTAGATGAGCTCTCCTCAAATTCTTGTCTATCCTTGGGCCTCAATTCAACTTTCTTAGGTGTAGAAGGAAATTGAATTATATCTTCCAGTTTACTTTGTTTTGGCTGCAATGTAACAGAAGAAAGCTTAGTTTCTCTAAAAATAACACTTCTACTATGTATTACCTTTTGTGCAACAGGATCCCAAAGCTTGTATCATTTCACACCATAACTATATATGATGAAAATACATTTCATAGCCTTGTTCTCCAACTTTGTTCGCTTCTCCTTTGGCACATGTGCATATGCCTCACAACCAAAAACTCTAAGTTGTCTTAATGAAGGCTTGTGACCCAACCATGCCTCTATAGGCATCTTATCAACAAGATTTGATGTAGGAGACCTATTAATTAGGTAATAGGTAGTGGCAATAGCTTCAACCCAAAACCTTTATTCTAGGCCATCACCACTCAACATGCTCCTAGCCTTCTCCATCATTGTCCTGTTCATTCTTTCTACAACTCCATTCTGTTGTGGAGAATACAAAGTTGTCTTTTGTCTATGAATACCACAATCTTTACAAAATCTATCAAAATCATTAGAGAAAAATTCATTGCCATTATCAGTCCTCAAACATTTTATTTTCTTTCCAGTCTGCAACTCAACCATTGCTTTAAATTCTTTAAATCGACTGAAAAATTCATATTTACTCTTTACAAAATATACCCATGTCCTACTATAATCGTCAATAAATGAAACATAATATGTGTATTTACCAATTGAAGGAACATCTACATGACCAAATACATCATAATGAATAAGATCCAATACACCACAAGATTTATGAGAACTCGAGTAAAACGAAAGGCAATTTTGTTTTCCATAAATGCAATGCTCATAGAAATCAAATTCAAGATTACAATCAAACAAACCTTCAACAAGGTTTTTTATTTTTCAAGGTCCTTAGACCCTTTTCTCTAATGTGGTCAAGTCTCTGGTGACATAACATAGTTTTCTCTGTAGGTAACTTTGTCTCAGAAGAAAGAGCACCCTTGGGTACCCAAAAGCCATGACCATCTACTGAAGGTGAAACCCTCACTTCTTCTACAAATTTTTTTTTCATAGAAGTACTATTGCACTCAAAAGTGCATGCATCAAGCTTATACAATGTCCCATATCTGACACATGTAGCAATCACCATAGAACCTCTAACCATCTTGCATCCTGAATCATAAAATACTACCTGCACAGTCACATCTATTAGTTTGCTCACAGATAACCAATTTTGTGCTAATCCAGGGATATGCAACACACCATTAATCCTTTTTATTTTTCCATTAGGAAACCTGATTTTAACTTTACCACAGCCAACAATGTCTAAATGAGAATCATCACCCAAGTACACCTTAACTCCATAAAATTCTTCATATTCACAAAACCAATCTCTATTAAAGGTCATATGAAAATATGCACCTGAGTCAATTAACCATGCATCATTACATGCACGAGTTGCCAAATATGCAATGAATGCATCACCATCTTCCTTCTTTGACTTGGAATCAAAATCAAATTTTTGAACTTTTTCTTCTTTTCTTCTTTGCATTCCCTACAAATATGTCCAAGCTTACTACAGTTCCAACAAATAACTTTGGACTTTCCAGGAGATTTAGATCTCCCCTTGGAGTTGGATTTGTCACACTTCTCATTCTTCTTGCCTTTTTCCTTAGGTCTTCCATGAACATTTAGGGCCTCCTTGGAAATGATGGATACCTTCCTCCTCATCTCTTCAGAAAGCAAAGAACCTACCACATCTTCAATCTTCAATATAATAGAAGTACTCCCAATAGCCATAACAAGAGAATCCCACGAATCAAGCAAAGAACAAAGCAAGATTTGACATTTCTCCTCCTCATCCATTTTGACACCAACTGATGCCAATTGAGCCACCAACATATTGAATGCTTCTAGGTGGTCTGTGATTCATCCACCCTCTTCCATTCTCAAGGAATACAACTTCTTTCTCAAGAAAATCTTGTTCACTAAAGATTTGACCTGATACATCTCACCAAGCTTCTTCCATAGTTTATGTGCAGATGTCTCTTCATGGACATTAATTAAAATAGTCTGCTAAGCACAATATGATTAGACCCTTGGCTTTACGGTCCATAACATCATATTGAGCAACTTGAGTAGGATCTGTAGGCCTTGAAACATTCTCATCAACAACATCCCACATATCTTGATCTATCAACAAATCCTCCATCTTTAGCTTCCACATCTCAAAATTATTTCTAGAAAATTTCTCCACCTCTATTCTCCCTGATGAACTTGCCATCTAAAAATTCCTTCAACAAGATTGCAAAGTGTCTTCTACACAAGCTCCCACTCAAATCTGGATTAGTTCAAAAAACCCAACAACCCACAACTAAAACCAAAGGTGATCAAGCTCTGATACCACTTGTAAGGAAGCTAAAGTAGCGTAACAAATTCTTACACTAATCTTGAGAGGAGAAAAATGCAAGACTTTACAAATTTTTAACAGTTACAAAAATTTAAATAGAAATGAACACAAATATCATGCATACCACAACACAATGATTTACATGGGAAAACCCCTTTCAAGAGAAAAACCCCACACTCTAAAAGCCACCCAATATATTATTCAGAAATCAAAAAGATTACAATATACTTGCAAAGCAAGCTTCTCACAAGAGTATCACCACCAGAGTCAATCAAGAGACAACAAGACCGCTATCAGACTCTTAGAATACACCCCCATCTACATACATCCTAGTCACTTATAACAAGCTTTTTGGAACCTTCTAGAATTAGGTTTTTACAAGGTCATTTTTATTTAACGTGTTAATGTAAAATCCTTGACGTGTTAGCAGGAAAAAACCTTGACATGTCTACGAATTTTTTTTTTTGGGGCAATGCCCTGAACCCCATATCTTGTTATGAGTGTACAATATTTGCATGATCAGTTGCCAAATACCAACATACATCCTATCAACAATAAACTGTATATAATTGCAAGGTTGAGACACATTTTCCCAACATGATTCACAACAAATTCATCTCAAGAGGGTTGTGCCTATTGCTTTATCTACTATTGAGACCATTTTGGAGTGGTGGTTTTCCCTCCTTTTTGATGTGGATTTTTGCCTTGTGGTTGAAGGTGTCTCCTTTTTCCTTTGTCCTTTTACCCTCAAAGGTGTCGTTGTTGCTTATCCTTTGGTGCCTCTCTTATTTTTTGGGATTTTCCCATAGTTTTCCTTTTTGGTTGGGTTTTGTTCTTTCAAGTCTCAAGTGTTCTTGGTGCAAATTGGTGTTTTTGCTACTCCGAGTTTGGTTTTGATGTTGTTGGCTAGTTTTTCCAACAAAGTTTTTTTTGTCCCAGTTGTTCTTCATGCCTAAGGGAGTCTTGGTTGCCCTTTATTTTGGTGGTTGTCCCTCTTTTGAGGTGGATAAAGATATGTTTAGTTCGTTGGTTTCTTTTCTTTTGCAGGAATTTAAGGGTGTTGTCTCCACCCTTGGTTTGGATTTGATAGGGTTTCTTACTTTGTTCATCCTAAAGATCTTGATGTTGCTAGATCCCCTGGTTACTATGTTAACTCTTTTTGCTGGAGTGTTGGCTTTCTTTCGTGTCCTACATTTGGTGTCTCCTATTGAGGTGGAGACCTCTCCTTTTGAGGTGGAGATGAATGTTGTTGGCGTGGTGCTTTTTTCTCACTTCTTCTATGAGTTTTCTCTAGTGCAACTTATATTGAGGAGGAGGCCATTCCTATGGAGGTGGAATGCGGATTGGCTAGAGTTCCTTTGCAATGACAGCTTAGGTTTCCATGGTGACTTATCCTATAGAGGTGGAGAGGGGGGTTGATGGGCTTTGGTTTTTATGATCATTTGGTTTTCTATGACTTGGTTATTTTAGCCAATGGCTTGGAGAGTTGGGTGGGTGTTGATGCTAAGTGTTATGCTACAGTCTGGTTGTTATAGACTAATGGTTGCCTAGTTGTCTCAAGTGGTTATTTTGTCTACTTGAGTGACTAGTTTGTTGTTGTGTGGCTGATGTTGGTGATGTCTAAGGGTTTAAGGTCCCTTCCAAAACCTGGTTGTAAAGGGTTTAAGGTCCTTCAAAACCTTTCAGCTCAAGGTCCTCGTAAAATATTGGTTTTATTGGGTTTTTAGTTCTTTTCAAAACTATTTTTTACAGCTTGGTTTTATCTTTCTAGTCCTTTGAAGTGTTGTTTTTTGGCTACTGGTTGTTCATTTCTTTTTCTTTTGGCAACATGATCATCCATGTTTTGGTTTCAAGTCCCATTAAAACCTTTTTGTAAATGGTTTCAGGTCCATTCAAAACTTGTTTTTCCCATATAATCAAAACAAAGTTATTATAAAATGAAATTTATGAGTAGGGAGGAACATTCCTCAAATATTTCATGATATAATACAACACTTCATCAAGAATTAGGAAGACAAAAATCTTTCAACATAAAAAAGCTGTAAAAAATGATTTACAAAAAGGTGGAAAGGGAAGGCCAAAATTAGGGAAGGGGAATATGAGAAAAAATAATCAGAAAAAGAGAGAGGAACATGTAATAGAGATAATGGAAAGTGAAAAGATGATGGAAGCAATAATAATATAGGTAAAAAAGAGAGTGAGAAGCACTCCAACTCTCCTACACAAATTGATTTATAAGAAGGACCAATACAAAAAGGAGGACCAAGATAATACAAAAAGTGAAGCGAAACTAAGCTTGCAAAGGAAAACAAATCAATTCCTACATTAATTACATGAAAGATAAATATTATGGATTTAATAGATAAAAACACGCTAAAAGGTATTTCTTGGGAAATTCTTTCAGGAGAATGTAGTCTCTAAGGCATACTCAATGTGTTATTCAATAAAGAAAATAGTTACAATACATTCATCGAGCTATAATTCTTTATTATTAATTCAACAAAGGATATATTGAACCATTAGTTTCATGGAGTCAATCTACCTAGAATACATACCATTAACAACTATTCTACACCTCAACCATATTTACATGACCATTTTATAATGTCACACTTATTCGAAAGAAGAAGAACTATGTCAGAAATATAGTAGAATAACCCTACAAATGTGATGCCTCTTATTTTAAACCACCCAAAAATGCATATAATTTATAGGCAAGTCCAAAACCAAAAACCAAGGATAGTTTTCAATACCATGCGCTAAAACCATGAGAAAACTTGTCACTCAAATCAAGCAAAAAATATCTATGTATCCACCTTTATATCAATATGATCTCATGCATTGGTCAAATATCCCTCTATTCACCCTCATTACCCAAAGTAAAATCTATTCATATCTTACAAGTGTCAAATTCATTATTATGACTTTCGTGACACTAAATGCTACTTATAGATTCTCAAGTACAAATTATAGAGTGGGATACCCTTTTCCATGTGGGCACATACTTAATAAAAATTAAAAATATTAACATTATGAATGCAAGGCAAACAACATGTAACCCCAACATTCTCTTGCTTGTCATATACCTTGCAAGAGAAAAGGGGAAACTAACAATAATGAACTAGATATCAAGGATACAACCATGTTGCAACTTCAATGTGCTAAAGACATTTGGAACAATAAATAAGGTGACCACCAACTCAACTTTCATAAATCCCTCCTATTGAAATTACAAAACCTTATAAGTAATATTTTAAATAGTTATAAAAATAGTTATTACTTAATTAATTAGATGAAAATAATAAGTAGTTTTTGAAATGATTAATTATCAAAGAATGATAATTAAAATTAAATAAATATTTATTAAAGTAAATTGAAATGTCTAAACATTATCTTGGTCATTTATAAACAAATAAATAAAATAAATTAAAATAGAGATTAAAAATAAAATAAAATAAAATAAAAACAAGATAAAAATAGTGGTTTTTATAAATTAAGGTTAAAAGGATTTAGGTAGAGGAAAATTAATTGTTTTTAGCTTTATTATTATGAGAAAATATTAGAAAAATGAAATGAAATAATTATCTTTATTTTAAAAATGTTGTTTGCAATTATTTGAATCAAATTTAAATTTTTAATTTGTGTTAATGTTGATATTTTATTTCAATTATTATGTTAAAAATTATTTTTAAATAATACTAGAAATATTTTGAAAATAAAATATTAAAAAGAAAGGAATAAAAGAATATTTATATTTCTATTTATCTTGGAAATTATTTTAAAGATTTAAAACCAAAATTAATAATAGAATAATTGAAAGAAAACATTGAGGAAAAATTATAAATAGAGGAGAAAAAAAATAGAAAAACCAACATGAATTTTCAAGGAGACTACAATAAATTGTCTTGAACCTTAGAAGGTTCTGATGAGGAATAATTTTACTTTTTCAAGGCTGAAAATAGGTAGAGAGTGGGCAACACTTCATACTCATGATCTGATTTTATGATCTGATTTTTGGAAAGTTTGTTGTCAAATTTTTTGGCTTCACTGCATTCAATAGTATTTGGTGGGCTTGGGAGACTACTAAACATTTGATTGAAAACACTAATGCTAAATGTAGACCTAAACGTAAGCTTACGACTTTTAGATCCATTTGGTGGAACTTAGATTGGAATAATAAGTAATTGGCCTTTACCCAAGGTTGATTTTCCAAAGCTTGGGACTCCAAAGGAACTTCTTGTTTCAAAGATATCTTTGTGAATGATAAATTGAAAGATTGAAAATTTTTGAAAAATGAATTCCAAATTTATGACAATAAAAAAATAACTTATGTTGTTATGAAGAAAGCTTTGCATTATGTCAAATTTCCTATTTCTCTATCCATGATTTTAGAGATTTTGATGAACTTCTATTAAACAAATGATATTGTATTTGATCAAATGGTGATAAAAAGATTTATAACATACTTTGTGACTCAAGGGAAATATATGACTGTCTAAAAAGGAACTGGAACCTAGAATGACCTCAAATTCCTCTCTGAAGGCCTTCGTAATTACAATATACTAAAATGTCAAAAATATATATAAAAAAAAAAAGGATTTTGATATTTTCCATCTCTACTTGTGCCAACACCACCCAAGTTCTCCTAGATTTCTAAAATATCATGATTTATCCTTACAAAATATACCATACCAACTTAGTAATAATAAATACACAATTAAGATGTTATTTACTTATTTACCTCTAAATTTACTACAATATGGGTGTACATGTAGTAAGTGAGCATTGTATTATCCTACTATATAAATGTGATCATGGAACCATTGGGAATAGTCTTATTTAATTGATAGAGTGATAATTATAGGAAAATATAATGTAATGATTGAAATATTGTCTAAAATGATAAAAACCATAGATTTTAGGATTACAAACTTTGTTTATTTTGGTTGAGCAGGGAGTTGTGACCAACATCCCATTATTAAAGGACCAATATGATGCGATGAAAACTAAACAAATTCCTCTTGAGGCCGTCACTCTAGAATCATTACCTTGCTTTGTTAGATAATTAACTGGCTTAATTTTATAAAATTTCATCACCATAATTATGGATACTGGAGTTTTTTAATTGTTTCTTAGTTACCATTGAAGGAAACTATAAAGAGGGATTGAACATTCATTTTTGGGAAGAAAATAATTGGGATTTCTAGATAGCAAGGAAAAAGGGTAGTGAGATACAATGTACAAAGTTGTCATAGTATCACTAAAGGAGTATTTAGCTATCTACATTATTATTATGGTATTAACATTGAAACATATTTGAACTTAGTTTATCTATGAATGCATAATATATTAACCAATGCTTCTTTTGATGTTGAATGGGATGTTACTTCAATACATATTTCTTTTAATAAGCCTTTAATATTATTACTGTGACAAGTGAAAAGAATGATATGAAACATATTTGACACTAAAGACCTAAAAATCTTAGGGAAATTTTTTTTGATGAATTATTCAAGTAATATTATAAAAAAAATTGTTAAAGAACATTTTTTTGATTAATTAGTTGTGAAGTTTGTTATTCTTATTGTTGAATACTTCTGGAGACTGAGAGGGGGGGTGAATCAGTCTTATCAAAACTTAATCCCTTCTAGAACTTAACTCTTTCAGCACATGACAACCTTCTTTACCAAATCAAGAAACCTTTAAGTGAAATAGTAATAAAGAATGATATAGCAGTTTCAATCCTTAACACTTCTTGAATAACGAAAGATATAGAAATTCTACTTCTAACCAGGTCAACAACAATGAGAAATGGAGAAAATACACATGCACAAGGAGAACACCAGATTTATGTGGAAAACCCAATGAGGGAAAAACCACAATGAGAGTTAACTCACAATAAAAGGCTCACTACCAAAAAGACTTGCAAGAAGGCTCACTGCCTTAGAGCAAGAAACAAAGGACTTGTTGAATTGAAGACAATATGACTTCAGGAGCAAGATACAAGGACTTGATGAGTTTCACTATCTTAGAGCAAGATACAATATGATTTAGAGAGAATTACAATGATTGCCAACACAACACTCTATTGACTGAGGCATTATAGCTCAATTGATCCTTCCTTTCACACACTTTAGAACTATCACTATTGGGTATTCAATACAATTCACACACACACTTCTTCACACTTGCACACTTCTTCATCTTGTTACATCCGAAATGATCTTTTATTTATATCCACCGTAACATTTCAAAACTTCAATTAGGTTGGCCACAGAAAGAATAAACAATGAAATCAACTGGTTGACCACCAAGATGTAATGTAGTCCTTATCCAAAAGATAGAGAGGACCAAAAATACTCTTATCACTTCTTCAATGTGATCCAAAACCATTTACACGTAGGCACACATCAACCTAATTCGGTATCAAGGAAATATGTGGATGAAACGTTAAAACACATAACTAGTCGGCCCATAAACATGCTTCTTAACATGATGTGGTCCCAAGCAAGATAGGTCAAGACCCAAATCTATCACAACACATCTCCCATTGTTGGCGTAGCCCCCCAAGCACATGGCGCAAGCAAAGGAACAAGCTCTATCAACTAGATATCCGCAAATAACCTAGAAAGCCAACTCAAGACACAATGTTGCACCAAAGTGGCCAATTAGCAACATGCAGATCACATGGGGATGTTCCTTTAACATCCAACAACACTTCCATAATGTCATGCAATCAACAACCATCATAGATCAAACAGGCACAAAATACTTCATTCAGGAAGTGAATAATACATAGCTAGATGATGTAGCATTAGTAGAATAACTTGCAGACCACTTAAACACATGAGACTGAGACATTGCATAGAAAGTGAGAGAATATCCATCAAGTTGTAGAAGCAAAGACATAAATGCGGAGAAATGTAGAGCATCTCCCAAACTAGTCTAGACAACCAACAACACTACCAACCTTCTATAATTCACAAAGATATTCTTGGTAATATAGATGACCTAAAAAGATAGGAGTGCAACATGCACATAACACTAACATTGAATACCAAACTGCAAGACCAAAGCATCAACAGTGGAGGAATGTAGAGCATTCTCTCAGACAGACTCCAATGCATTTTTCTAAACCAAAAACACTTAATCAACTTGTGGAGGCCAAAACTTCTTTTCAACAACACATACTTCATCAAGAACATCAAGAGAGAGAATAATACATACTATAGACCTTCAACAACAACTCTCCACTATCAATAATGCTTCTAATCCTCATCTTAATGCTTCTAATCCCCATCTAACTATATCATTATTAATTTAACTTTGCCAATAGTAATAATGCATTTATGAGCTTCAAAAACTATTCTTTGATAAGGCATGACATCCAACCATGAATTTAAGCAATTCTTCTTTGATAAGGCATGACATCCAACCATGAACTTCAATAATTCTTCTTTGATAAGGCATGACATCCAACCATGAACTTCAACAATTCTTCTTTGATAAGGCATGACATCCAACCATGAACTTCATCACCAATGTTAGTCCAAACTAAATATAATAATCACGACCAATAGCAAGGAATAACAACATACTTCTCAAGTGCTAACATCAATGATAACCAGAAATCAGTGTTGACATCAATGACAACAATCAACAATCTCCTTAGTGTTGACATTGATGACAACAAATGCCAACAATCTCCCCCTTTGGCATTGATGGAAACACACACTACGCACACTCCCCCTTTGACATCAAGGACAAAGGGCCATATATGTATGTATAAAGCAATAGCATTTGTTCTGCCTTTAGGGACAATGGGTAAAAGGATCTTCTATTAAAACAACATATACTCCCCCTTTGATCAACAACACAACTTTTTCAACCAGTAACAACTACACAACATCTTTAGGACTCACCCTTTCTACCATCTCCCCCTGAGAGGTGGCACTCATCAATCTAGGAGTAAAGGCTATGACATGAATTTCTCCCCCTAGACAGATGCACCATTTATGCAACTAATTAGAACAAGGAGGGGAAATAACCCCTAACTTCTACTACAAATAATCAAAAGTATCCTTTCAAAGTTCCTTAGTGAAAATATCTACAATTTGGTCCTTGGTAGGTATATACTCCATTCTAACTTCATGTTTTGCAACCTTCTCTCTCAAAAAGTGGTACTGGATTGAGATGTGTTTAGTTCTTGAGTGCATAATCAGATTCTTAGAAATTTTAATTGCACTTGTATTGTGACACAATATAGGAATAGGTTCATCATAAACCACCTTCACATCCTTCAAATTCTACTTCATCCAAAGCACCTGAGTACAACAAGATGTTGCACCAATAAATTATACTTCTGTTGTGGACAAAGACACTAAATCCTACTTTTTATTGAACCATGAGACCAATCTGTCTCCCAAAAAGAATGCACTTTCACTTGTACTCCTCCAGTCATCAACACAACTTGCCCAATTAGCATCAGTACAGGCACTCAAAGAGAAATTTTGATCCTTTTTGTAACATAGGCCATAATCTAAAGTTCCCTTCAAGTATCTGAATATTCTTTTCACAAATTTCTCATGAGATTTCTTAGGATTGGCTTGAAATCAGACAACCAAACATACCACATGCATGATATCCAGTTTGGAATTAGTTAAATACAACAAACCTCCAATCATGGACCTATAAAGAGTTTGATCAACCTCTAGAGACTCATCAAATTTACTTAAGTGGCAACCTATCACCATACAAGTACCAACTAGTTTGGAATCTTCCATCCCAAACTTCTTCAACATTTCCTTTACATATTTGTCTTGAGAAATAAAGATTCCACCTTCTTGTTAAATAATTTGCAGTCCAAGGAAGAAGGAAAACTCACTGATAATTGACATATCAAATTCTTTCAACATCTCTTCTGCAAAATTTTTACACATCATCATCTCCACCAAAGATGATGTCATCAAAATATACAACCACAATCAACAACTTGTCTTCCTAAACCTTTTATAGATTATTATCTGCATTACCTTTCTTGAATCCTTGTTGAAGTAGATACTTATCCAATCTAGCATACCAAGCTTTGGGAGCTTGCTTGAGATCATATAGAGATTTCTTAAGTCTACAAACCATGTCTGAATCCTCTGATAACTGGAAGCCATCTGGTTGCTCAATATACACTTCTTCTTCTAAATCACCATTCAGAAAAGCTAACTTGAATCCATTTGATATACTTTGAAGCTCTTATGAGCAGCAAGAGTAAGAAACATCCTTATTACCTCCAATCCAGCTACCAGAGCAAAGGTATCCTCAAAAGCAATACCTTCAACTTGTGAATAGCCCTTGCAAACTAATCTGGCTTTGTTCCTTATTACCTTACCATCTTCATTCAACTTATTCTGGAACACCCATTTTGTTCCTATCACATTCTTATCAATTGGTCTAGGAGCTAATTCCCAAGTCTAATTCTTCTCTATCTGATTTAGCTCTTCCTCCATTTCCTTTATCCAATTATCATCTTTGCTAGCATCAGTAAATTTATTGGGTTCTACTTTTTATAATAAGCATAAGTTTCCTTGTTCAATTTCTTTTGCAAAGTTTCTTCTTGTCAACACACCTTCATTTTTGTCTCCAATGATCTAATTTGGAGAGTGATTCTTCTACACATATTTTGGAGTCTTGAGAGTCTTCACTGGTTCTGATTCCTCTTCTTCTTTCCCTTATATTTCTTCTTCTTCTTCAATCCAGGGATACATATCAAATCCAAGAACCTCAAGTTCATCTGAGATCTGACACAAGTCTTCATCTACCTTGACATTTGTACTTTCAATCATATTTCTCAATCTCTTGTTGTAGCATATGTTTGCCTTGCTCGTAGTTGAGTAACCAAGAAAGATTCCTTCATCACACCTTGAATCAAACTTTCCAAGGTCTCTTTCATCTCGTTTGATGTAGTATCTTCTGTGCCAAAGATTCTAAAATATCTAACAGTGGGAGTTCTTTCATACCACAACTCATAAGGTCTCTTATTGTTGTTGACCCTCAATTGCACTCTACTAAGCAAGTAGATAGTAATATGTATTGCTTCCTTCCAATACATATCCAGTAAGTCAACATATTTCATCATTGTCCTCGCCATTTCTTGCACTATTCTATTCTTCCTTTCAACTACCCCATTCTGTTCAGGAGTTCTAGGAGTAGATAGAAGTCTCCTAATAGCATGATCTTCACAAAAAAAATTAAATTCATAGGAAGTGAATTCAACTCCTCTGTTTGACCTTAAACATTTGATCCTAGCATACATTTCATTCTCAACTTTTTCTTTAAAAATATTAAAGTTATCAAAGGCTTTTGATTTCTCTCTTAAGAATGTAACCCAAGTCATTCTAGTGTAATCATCTATAAGCAACATAAAGTATCTTTCACCTTGTTGACACATTATCCTTTTAGGTCTGCATATATTAGTGTGAATAAGCTCCAATGGCATTGAAATAGAGGATTCCTTGCTTTTGAAGATAACCTTTGTTTGATTTCCCATCTAACATTCGTTGCACAAAGTGTTTGTAGGCTTGGTTATCCTAGGCATATCTCTCACTGCATGAGAGGAATTGATCTTCACCATGCTGTCAAAGTTGATGTGCCCATTCTTTTGTGCCACAACCAACATTCTTTGGACAGAGCCAATAATCAGATTCTCCCATTAGCTTCCTTTAGATGATAAACATTACCATTTGTCCTTGTTCCTTCAGCAACAAGCCTTTTGGAACCTTCCTTTTTAATCTCACATCCATTAGCATGAAAATTGAGATTGTATCCTTTACTGCACATTTGATTCCAACACTCAGGAGATTATGTTTTAGGCCTTTGGCATAAATGACATCTTCAATTATTTTATTTTCATCAATTGTTATATCACCTTTTCCACATATTTGTGTTGACTTATCATCATCAAACTTAACAACTCCACCATTTACCTTCTTGAGACTGATGAACTTACTTCTATCACCAGTCATGTGGTGAGAACACCCACCGTCAATCACCCAAGCATTTGCCTCTTCCTTTGCATGAAAAACAATCCATACTGCCATAGATCTTTCATTAACCTTACTATTTTGTAAGGTACCCAACCTTTTACATTCTCCAATATTGTTCTTTTTTCCTTCCAGATCCATGAAAAAAATTTCATCATTTGAATCATTATCTTCATCTTTAGAGGAACCACTACTTTCTTTGGAATAGATTCCATTTTTAACCTTATCTCTTTTATTGCTATCATCTAATTCTTTATAAGGACAATTAGATGCAAAATGACCTATTCTTCCACAATTGAAACACTTGAATGGTAACTTACCTTTGTTTTTTTTGGTGCCTTTCTTCAATCTTCTTACAAAGTTTGCTTCAACCTCATCAAAGTCATCATTTTGATCAACAACTTCACCTTCAATATTTTTGTTGGATTTGAATGTAGCTTCCTTCTTTGGAACATATTTATTAAACTCTCCCATCTTAAAGGAAATAAGAGTACCAGACATTTCATCAACTGAATACTAATCCAAGCCTTTAGATTCTTCAATGGTTGACACTTTATGACTGTGGGGTTTTGAGAGAGATCTTAAAACCTTCTTTACAATTTCAATTTCTTACACTTCACCAATTCCAGAGATAAATTCTCATACCTAGAGCATATAAATTGCAAAGTCTTAATCTTCAATTATCTTTAGAGTCTCAAATCTACTCTTATATATCTGCATCTTAGCTTGCTTCACTTTAGTGTCTCCTTCATAGATGCTACTAAGCTTTTCCCAAGCATTTTTGGCATAACTGCAATTCATCACTTTCAAAAACTTTGAATCAACCAACCCACAAAAGATAGCATTCTTGGCTTTGGCATTGCATTCATATAGTTTTATTTCAACTAGATCAGTAAGAGGAGTGGTAGGAACAGTATAACCACTTTTGATTGATTGCAACACACCAAACCCAAGAGAGTTTAGGTGTCCTTCCATTCTCATTTTCTAGAAGGAGTGATTAGTCTCATCAAACCAAGGACTCTTGTATGAACCATGATGTGCCATCCCGGATCTTTGCCTCAAGCTATTAAGCTTCTACAAAGGAACTTGGATCTGATACCAATTGTTGAATACTTCTAGAGATTGAGAGGGGGGGAGGGTGAATCAGTCTTATCAAAACTTATTCCCTTCTGAAACTTTACTCTTCTAGCACAAGATAACCTTCTTTACTAGATCAAGAAACTTTTGAGCATAATAGTAACAAAGAATGATATAGCAGTTTGAATCCTTAGCACTTCTTGAACAATAAAAGATATAACAATTCTACTTCTGATTGGATCAACGACAATGAGAAATAGAGAACATACACATGCACAAGCAGTTCATACCAGATTTATGTGGAAAACCCAATGAGGGAAAACCACAGTGAGAATTAACTCACAATGTAAGGATCACTGCCAAAATGGTTTGCAAGAAGGCTCACTACCTTTAGAGCAAGAAATAGAGGACTTGTTGAATGGAAGACAACGCGACTTTAGGAGCAAGATACAAGGACCTGATGAGATTCACTATCTTAGAGTAGGATACAATATGATTTAGAGAGAATTACAATGATTTCCAACACAACACTCTATTGACTGAGGCGTTATAACTCAATTGATCTTTACTTTCACACACTTTAGCACTATCACTGTTGGATATTTAATACAATTCACAAACACACTTCTTCACACTTGCACACTTCATCATCTTTTTTCATCCAAAATGATCTTTCATTTATATCCACCACAACACTTTAAAACTTCAATTAGGTCGGTCAAGAAAAGGATTTAAACAATGAAATCAATTGGTCGACCATCAAGATGTAATGTGGTCCTTAAATCCAAAAGATAGAGAGGACCAAAAACACTCTTAGCACTTCTTTCAATGTGATCCAAAACCATTTACACACAAGTGCACATCATCCTAAGTCGACATCAAGAAAATGTGTGGATGAAACATTGAAGCACATAACCAGTTGGTCCATAAACATACTTCTTAACATGATGCAGTCCCAAGTAGGATAGGTCAGGACCCAAATCTATCACAACACATCTTCCATTGTTGGTGCAACCCCCAAGCACACAACATAAGAAAAGGAACAAGCCTTCTTGGTCAGATATCCACAAATAACCTAGAAATCCAACTCAAGACATAATGCAGTACCAAAGCGGCCAATTAGCAATGTGCAAATCACATGGAGATGTTCCTTGAACATCCAAAAACACTTCCATATACTTCTTCCATACTTCCATGCAATCAACAAACACCGCAGATCAAACATGCACAAAATACTTCATTCAAGAAGCATAGAATACATAGCCAGATGATGTAGCATTAGTAGAACAACTTGCAAACCACTTCAACACACGAGATTGGATCTGAGACACTACACAAACATTGAGAGCACATTCACCAAGCTGTAGGAGCAGCGACATCAATGTAGAGAAATGAAAAGCATCTCCCCAACCAATCTAGACAACCAACAACACTACTGATGCAATACAAAGGAAGAAAACCAAATTTCACAATCTACTTTGTCAAAACTCAAAACATCTTTGTTTGATTCTTCATCATTAGTTTACTTTTCCCTTCACAAATCACTTATCTCAAGCACTCAAACACCAATTTTGTTTCCCAAGGCTTAAACAATCAATCCAAAGCTTAAGAAATCCTCATTAAAGTTATCACAACATGGTTGGACCCCTCATACAACCCAAAAACACAAATCATTCATTTTGAAGACAAATCCTTCGCATATTGACTTTAAAACTAGTAAATTTCCTCTTAGGTTTGCTAAAGCTATATTTTCATTTTAGGCTTCATATCCAAACTGTGATATAATTTTTGGATACCCATTTAATATTTTTAAAACATATCAAAAGATCAGTATAGGTTGATTTGAGAAAAAATTCTCAAATCAAGACTTTACCGTTTCAAACTAGGCATAAAATTATGTATTTTTCCAGACTATAGCAGCCTTTGGCTTCAATTTTCCACACATAAACCTTATTCCTTCAACCTGAAACTCATTGAATATGAAATATAATGCATCTAAGATTAATCTCACAAAAAATCAGGAGATTCCACCAGGTAATCAAGGAGAAACATTAATTTCTTGCTTACCAGTTACTTTAAACAAGGGTTTCAACCGCTTTTACTAAAAATCCAATATCTCACTCAAAACAAGGCCAAATTGCATGAAAAAAAAACTAAATGGAAGATTATTAACTCCTATAACATTTAAAAACATTCAAACCTGCATATGAGTCCGTACATATCCATACAACCACGAAAATCAGAGAAATTCTGAAGAAATATGCAGAAAACTATGATTTTATTCATCTAAATTCTTGCCTTCAATCACCCACACCTCAAAATCGGTTTACAAGGACTTTATAAAGGCATTCAAATGTATTTTAACCTTCCAACTAGTTTTGAACTAACTACCAATTCCTAAACAAAAAAAAAATGACCTTTCAACTTCTTAAGGTTGCTTTATGAATTTTTGCAATTTATGTTGACAACTTTTGCATTTTTATAAAGTTGGACACAATACACATCCAATGACCTTTAAATGACTCATACATGTGATAAATGGTCTAAATGAACTTATTCTAAGACAAATATCCTAATTCTAGAGTCTAGAATTCAAAATCTTAAATGAACACAACTTGTTTAATGGTGCTCCTGCACCAACTGCCAACCTTATACAATTCACATAGATATTCTCAACAACATAGGTGACCTAAAAATATCTAGGAGTGCAACATCCAAAGAAAACTTACATTATATACCAAATTGCAAGACCAAAGCATCAACAATAGAGGAATGCAGAGCATTCTCTTGAACAAACTTCAATGCATATTTCTGAACTAGAAACACTTAAGAAACTTGCACACTTAAGAAACTTGCAGAGGCCAGAACTTCCTTTCAACAACACATACTTCATCAAGAACATCAGGAGAGAGCATAAGACATACTAGAGACCTTCAAAAATAACTCTCCACTATCATTCATGCTTCTAATCCTCATCTTAATGCTTTTAATCCTCATCTAAATATATCATTATAAAATCAACTTTGCTGACAATAATAATGTAATATATGAACTTCAACTGCTCTTCTTTGATAAGGCATGACATCCAACCATGAGCTTCAACAACTCTTCTTTGATAAGGCATGACATCCAGCCATGAACTTCAATAATTCTTCTTTGATAAGGCATGACATCCAACCATGAATTTCAACAATTCTTATTTGATAAGGCATGACATCCAACCATGAACTTCAACAATTCTTCTTTGATAAGGCATGACATCCAACCATGAACTTCAACAATTCTTCTTTTATAAGGCATGACATCCAACCATGAACTTCATCACCAATGTTAACCCAAACTGAATATAAAAGTGACAACCAATAGCAAGGACTAACAACAAACTTCTCAAGTGTCAACATCAATGATAACCAACAATCAATGTTGAAATCAGTGACAACAACTAACAACAATCTCCTTAGTGTTGACATCAATGACAACAATTTCCAACACTTATATATGTACCCTTTGTCATAATGTATTAAACTTAACCCTTCAAAGAGCCTTGTAAGGGTGAATTTGCATATTATTCTATTGAGATAGTTGTGAAATTATCAAGAAAGCTCAAGAAGACTTAACCCCTTAGGGATTGAAAAGGTTATAACATAAAATAGAACTATAGAATTTGTATTACTTGGGTTTGGTAATGTATATAAAATTCTAGGGCTTATTTTGTAGATTGGATGTAAGGTCAACACCCTAGATTGAGACAATATGAGCCTAAAATCTTTTTATTATCGAATTCTTAGTTGAATACACATGATTTGAAGCAATAGGGTATCATACTAGGGATGAGGCAAGCCAACATTATTGAAACTGGTTATCAATGGTATATTCATTTAATGTCATTATCAACCTTGGTGATATTGTGTATCCTATAGAAGGTCCCAAACCATTTTCATTAATAATATAATCATTTGAAAATTTATTGGATTTCTTAATAGAGACACTTGTCACATTTTTATTCATAGACCTTGCTTTAAGTATGCACACTGACTCTATTCCTCATCCATTGGGATAAGATCAATACTATAATTTGGCCATGATGTTGAGAATGCTATATATGGACCAAGACATTAAATTGATCCCTTTTAGTACCCATATATATGAAAATATACATACGCATATTTATTACAATATATGTGTGTGTGTTTGTGTGTATTACTATCATAGTAATCATATCAATTATATAATTTCTTAGAGGATTTGTTCTCTTGAATTTTAATACCAAAAAATGTTCATATATATCTCATAATAGTTATTGATGAAATCTAAGCTTGAGTACCAATATGACATTAACATGACCTTAGTGGTTTTTATTGAGAAAACATTTTTATATGCAACTTGGTACTTTGGCTTAGATTTTGTCACTAACTATTATGAGATATATGTGAACATGTTTAGGTATTGGAAATTTAGGAGAACCAATCCTTTGTGAAATTATATAATTAATATGATTTTTATGACAGTGATGTGTATCTCCTTTTGATGTATGGTCTAAGCATGCATACTAAGGAAGACTTTATATTCACCATATCCACCTAGTTATCAAGGTGTTTTGTTAATATAAAACTAGTTATATAATATACCAAAATAAGCATTTATGTTGATATGAGTCTTGACATAGTCATTCAAACATTAAGATGAGAAAATAGAAGAAAGACCATTTTATTTAATTTGTGATTTGCTTTGGGGTTGGGGCCCTAGCTTGGTTGGCTAAATCTTTCCTATAGCAGGAGGTTGGTCACAAGTTCTAGTCTCCCCCACCCCCGTGGTACCGGAGGGCGTGTCGCACCAGTGCCGCCGGTCACGTTAAAAAGTTTACCAGGCTCACCTGCAGTTTATAGGGGGTCGTGCTACCCGATTCCTGTAGTCTAAAAAAAAAAATTGTGATTTGCTTTAGAACCACAATCCTTCTAAAATGTATTACAAACATGTACTTTAATTGAAAGGTTACAAATGATCTATTGATACTATAATTATCATATTTGACTTAGTGGAAGTGGACAATTGTCATAATTAAATTATTTAGGGTATTTTTTGAGAAAGGATAGCATATCCACTATCTTATGAACTATTTGAAACAAAAAAATATTATTCTTGATATTATTATGCATACACTATATAATATGTGGTATATGCTAATCCATGGGAGTAAAATTATTCTTATCTTCTCTATTCTATTAGTATGTGTTCAATTTTTTTATTGTTTTGGTCTCATAAGAGAGGTTGTATATCTAATTTTTGTTTTCATCTAGACTAGTTTCATCTTTGGATAGTTAGGGAGATTCCATTATCTTATACATGTAAATTGAAAGTGTCATACCATTTTTAGCATTATTATGCCTAGGAAGTGCTCCTATTTAGGGGTATTTATCCATATTTTGGAGGTGTGAAATACATGTGTACCTTTTGAAATCCTTGGTCACTATTTTTTTGATATATTATCAGTTGTGATATTACATTACATTGGTTTCCTAATTCCTTGTATCTTCATATGTGGCTCTCTTGAATTGCACATTCATGAAGGGTGGGGTCCTACCAAGTAGAGGTGGTGCATGAGAGAGCTATATAGACTTTCTGGTTAGTGAAAGGTGGCCCCAAAATATTCTCTCCTCATTTTAGTGGCAATAATATGACAGCAAAATTGGTACTATGGTAACTGGTACAAGTAGTTGACATAGTTTCAATTTGTTTCTACATTTACATGATATACTTGTGTCTAAGTAGCATCTCTAGAAGAATGCATAATTTCAATCTATCATGTATATTGGATATTATCATATACCAAAATGGTATTATTTGCATCACAAGGACATAATTATATATATTGATATGCTTCATTGCTATGTTGTTACCTATCATAGTCTCATTTAATGTTTAAGAAACTTTTCTAATGATCATCATTGTAAATGGAACACCATTATTTATTGTCACATTCTTGTACTATAACTAGTTGCTAAAACTTGGAATGTATATGAAATTTTATATTCACATGATGAAGTTGATGTCATTTATCATATGATATAGTTGTAATCTTATTTGATGAAAATTGTAGTAATTATTATTGATGTCATGAATTAATAACAAGTGAATTTATTCTTGGTAAAATAAATAATACTTGCTTATTCCCATCTACTAGAATGCAAGGGACATAGATTATATGATATGTAACCAATGATCATACAAATATGCTAAAGGAAGTCTTGTAATGAAAGTTTAATTTACATTGAGTGAAACATAGTGATAAAACTCCATGAACCCTAACAACGATAGTAGTGGAAAAAAAAGGATTAAGTGCTTAGCACTAAGCTTATGTAAAATAACATTATATGTCGCATTATTAAACTATAGATAAAACTAAGATCATTAAGAAAGTTATTATGTCAAACAAATACAAAAATTATAGATAATTTGATATTTTCACTACCCAAGAAATTTGGTTTGTTATAATAAGTATAAATAAATAAGCTTGAATAAGCATGTAACATGTAAACATCATAAGATGCAAAATTTTTAAGCATATGATCCATAAGAATCATGAATGTAATATCATCAAGGTATAACAAAACAACTACAATAAAGGGGATGCCCAAGTGAGGACAACATGACATGAAACAAGACATGACACACACCATAAGAAATAATATAGAAAGTGAAACAACAATGAAATACAAAATCATATATGAGTAAAAGGGAGATCACAATGAACATGTAAAAGCAAAAAGGACAAACCAAAACAAAAAGATAATGAGCTATGGTTTTAGTCAACATGATGAGAGTGGTTTCCAATTACTTCATACTTTGCATGATCCCAAATCTATAGAGATATAACCTAACATAACACATAGACATGAAAAATATGTAACATGATCAAGTAAAATAGAAATATATAAATATGACACTAAGTCTCAAATACTTAAGGCCTTAAAACAACAATGCAAGAAGAATCTTCCTCTAAAAGGTCATCATCATTAACAATCTCATCATCATGTAAACTCTCATCAACAAATAATGTATAACTCTTAACAAATATACTTCAAATATGTGTCATTTCTATTTTTTTCCTTTTGATTCCATTTCTCTTGTTTCCTTTAAGGTGGCTCCACATATGTACTTTCTTCTTGCTTAACATTTTATTCTTTCTTTGGGACCCATTTATGAGAACTATCCTTACAAGATGAAGCAATTATGTCTCTCATACTCTTCTTAGGTGATATAAGGGGCACAATTGTAGGTGCATCAAGGGTTAACTCTTTATTTTATTTAATAATGTGGAAAAGAAGGAAAAAAATATACTTGGTAGATCACATGTAACCATATTTATAATATTGTTTTATTCATTTCTTTCTTGTGTGCATCTAAATGTATTTGATACACATTATGAAGAGTATATTCATTACATAAGATGGTTTTGTGAGGGTGCTTATGTAATTATTCAAAGTAAAATGACTAAATTATGAGACAAGCCCATGTGGATATCTTGTAATCTCTATAATTCTTCCCTCATGAACACATTTAATACACATGCACTATAGAAGAAATTTCTCTCAACCACTCAAGCCATGACCTCCCAATTGAGATAGAAAATCTATTTGAAGAAGGAATAATATGACAAAGTACATGTAACTCTTTGTTGGTGTGAACAACATATATTCCCTAATTAGTTCATCATTTAGGTCATTTTCACACTTAGCTTAATTTAGTTAGGGACATCTATATTTTATAATTGATTATTATTACTTTTGTTTCTTTTGGTGGTGCATCCCGTACATACCCACCTCTTTCTCTCATATGAACACCCCCTCCAATATATTCTCATGTATTGCATCTTTTGATAGAATACATTTTATTCTCTCATATTGGTATCTCTTGTTCTTTCCATTAAACTTTCTTGGTCTTGGGTGGCTATCCCCATAGTCAAATATTACACTCTTTAAGACCCACTCTAATAAATAACACGATGCAACCCAACGTGCTAATCAATATACTATTGGTCAACTTCATTAACACTCTTGAACATGTATCTCATCTCACTAAATACAAATAGTAACTAAGAATTATTCAATGAGTATATTAAATTGATTTGTAAGTTCAATGAGAATACCATTAAAACAATATTTGCATACACACTACTATGCACATATAATGGTTTGTAATAATTGTTGGGTGGTATCTCCTCATCAAAAAATGTAATCAATGGTGTAACACAAGAAGAAGTATCTCTACCATTAGAAATACCCACAAAATAATCCTTAGTTAAATGTGATTGCAAACAAAAATGATGCTCATACATAGTATCTCTATCCATATGTGTCATATCACCATCTAGATGTTAGTGTGCATGTTAGAAATCCACACTATTAGCATGACTACATGGTGGAAAAATATTTGTATAAATTTATAAAATATTATTAGGAGTTATATAAGGATTACCTCCACCGTTAACACCCTCTACATGTATTATATTATTGTCTATCAAATCTTGGACTTTATGTTTCAAATCCATGTGACTCTATGTATGATTCCACTTAACTCTATGATAGTTACAAAATATAATTTATTTTATCCTTTAGGGAGCCCTCTAGATGGATCCAATGTATGAATAGGTGGAAGAGTAATCATATTGGCACTAAGCAAAATTTGAAGAACATTGTCCAAGGGCTCACCCACTTTGTAAATTTTAAAATTTTGAGACTTAAAATTAATGACATTAGAAGCATCAACCACTTGATAAGAGCCATTCTTACTCTCTTTATCATTACCCTTTTGAAAATTATTTTTCTTTTGAAATTTAGAAGAGTGAGATGGCATAGAAAGAACATGAGAGACCCACATTTAAACACATTGGAAGACAACAAATTTAATTCCACACTCTTGAAATGAGCACACAAATCCATAAATAAATAGTAGCTATTAAGATATATACTTAATTTGTGGCAATGATTTTTGATCAAAAACACTATAATTCATCTCATTAGGAAGATGATTCATTTTAGCAAATAAATTCTAAATCATATAATCATTATTTATCTTATTAGATTCTTGGGCACATTCAAATACATTAGAAACTATGATCTTTAAGACCATATTCACATGAAAATGATAAATAAAATCTCTAGTCAACTAAAAAAATGCATGAATGGATTAAAAAGTTTATAAAAATAACCATTACATATCATAATCCTTCTCGACGTGCATGAAAATAACTTGGACAATAATTTGTCTTCATACATAATATCTAAATATGTAATTTTGAATGGTTGCAAATGTGTATAAGAGCCACCTTTTCATGTATACTTCTCAAAGTGAAGTGCCACAAAACCCATTGGTAAAGGATAAGCAACAATGCTTAAAAAAAGGGGATTTTGTATCTCAATATAATACTCCTTGTTTTGCGTACTAAGTATGTCATCCACTTTTTACTCTACCCTATCAAGCTTTTTACATAAGTACATCAAGGGTAGCAATAGGGAATGTGGTTGGAGACATGAGACATAATCTATGAGGCATAATGAGGATGATGGATGATAGGAAAATATATGGCACTAGAGTGAGGAGGGATGGAAACACTCGAGGGAAAGGAGAAAGGAGTTACTAGTAGGATGAGAGGAGGGAATGAAATTAGTAGCATAATATGAAGGAATGGCACTTGTATGGTCGACAAAAGGAATGAATCTAGTGAGATTTATGGTACACTAATAGAAAAGGAACTAGGCATGACAGTAAAGGAAGGAACATAAGAGGTACACATCACAATAGAAGAAGGAATGTGATATATGGTAGTGTGAACATATGTAGCTCATTCTCAAAAGTGGAGGGTGGAGGAATTATGTAGGAAGAAGGATAAGTAAAAGAAAGGGGATATGTACCATGCAAAGAAGCCAACAAAGTTCTTTCCAACACTAATACCATGTGAAATATCTTAATCAAAAGACACATTAATTGATAAAATGTGAAGAGACTCAATCGATTGTGTAAGAGAAGTAGCATTAGTAAGCTCTTAAAAAAGTGATCGTATAGTTAAGGTGAGGAATTCTTCTTAAAGGGAAAGACAAATGATGATGAGACCTTGGCATAAACACTCCTCACAAATCCTAAAGGAGAAAATATATGAAATAGGTCTAAGGTCTAATAAAAATTTAGGAAATCAACAAATACCCAAATCTAAAAAATAAAATCACCAAGAGAACCCTAAAGTTTGAAACAAGGGTGGATAGGTAAAGATAAAAAAGGTGAAATAATATAAAACAAAAACCTAATAAGATAATAAACACTAGTTATGGTGGATCTAAACATCAATTAAATCTAAAATAAAGGACATACAATCAAAATTATTAGATATAAGACCCTAATGTAGAAGGATAACACCCTATGTGGTGTAAGAAAGTTAAGTTTACCAAAATGAAAAGAAAAATAAAGAACCTTTTCAAATATAGCTAGGGTAAAATAATACACTTAAATCAAGAAAGTAAATAACCTTGATTATTATTGACTTGAGACTAATTATTCTATTAAATTAAATAATTAATGTAATGACACTTAACTAGGATCTTGATAAAGATAGTTTATGATAGGCATCACTAATTGATTCACCAACTTGTTAAGATCTTGTGTGATGTCAAACAAATGCCTCTAAATCTATAAAAGAAAAATTTGTAAAAAAAAATATTTGAGACTTTAGGTCACTTTCACAACTACATACTCGATCTTTGCGAGTGTGGAACTAAACCCATCCACAACTTTGAACCCATGTTTGTAGATTCAAACTTTGTTAATTTGGATGTCTATAACTTGTTTATAATGATGTCTATGCTCATGTTTCCAAATGGGTGGTGTGCTAACAAATTTTGTGCTCAAGTCGACTCATAATGATTAGTTGAAGGGACTCGTTGAGGGTCCAAATATAAACTTAAATTTGAAAAATTTATAGGTCATTTTTACATCCATGAAATTGAACTAACTGAATTTTTTGACTATAAACGTGCCCCAGGTGAAAAAAAAATGATGGAATGAAGGTTAGAACCAATTCTTAGGGATGTTGTAGATGTAATAATGTAAGGATTAGGTTATTTGCTATTTTTATGCTAAAAATTACATTAAGAACAATTCAATCAAAATGAACCCAAAATATATGAGAAAAGTGTGAGATATGCAATTTTCATCATTATAATATTGTTTAGATAAGACATACATCTCTACTTTAAAATTTAAACTCACATCTCCAATAAATATAATTATTACATATACAAACATTAAAATGATAGAACTTAAGCATGAGCTAGAGCATCCTTAAAATTAATATAAATAAAGTATATTGAAAGGATAAAAAGAGGCTTTAAATTAATGTGTTTAACTATCTTTTTAATTATTCCTTCATTTAACACACAATATGTATAAAGTAATAAAAAACTATTTCAAATATTCATTTTAGTTCTTCATCAAAGTAAGAAATATAGAGTTGAGGTAGTGTATTAAAGTAGATGTTAAAAGAAATAACATGAGAGACTCATGTATGTATTCAATGGTTATAGATGGTTGTAGAGGATGAAAATAATCATGAAGAGGGTCTACATAATTGAAATTAAATTTTAGTTTTTTGCATTTTAGTTTTGTGTCATTAGAGATGACATTGTAGGTGACGATACCTATCAATGTGGAACTATCCATACAATTGCATCAGTGTTCACTATTCATAATAGCATAGCCGACATCAAAAAGCACTTGAAAACTTATTAGCATTGATCTCCTAGATCCCTTAGACCGCTTGATCTCATGGATGTTGTTAAAATTCCTTCATTCAATCATTCTATAATTGTACTAATATCTCACATGACCATATACCATCCTCTAATTACAAGATTTATACCTATCCTTGCATTGAAACCGACCACATAGAAAATAATTATGCGGTTCTTCCTCAAATTCAATTCCTATATATTGTTTACAATGAATTTTTAAGAACTCTTGAAATGTGTGAGACCTAGATGGAACCATAAATATGTATTGCGAGAACAATAAGGTCAACTAATAGACATGTATATATGGTGTGCTGTTGCTCTTCCATGTGCGCCCTAAATATTCAGTGTACTTTCTTAGCATTCTTGTGTTCATTTCTAGTTAGATTCCTCTTTTATTGATTGTTAGGAAGATTGAATTTTGACTGACGAAGAAGAGTAGGTGAGAAACATAGTCTTTTTAATGTCCTTACAAACAAGGACATCAATGTACTAAAGGGCAAAAAGCTAAATATGCACTCTCTGAGATACAAACATTTTGCCTTTATCAGTATGTTTACTGATTTTAATGCTCGTGGCTCAATTCTTTTTTTCGAAATTAGACGATATATACCTAATGCAAATCCAACTGTGTGTGTCACTAAAGGGGCTCAAATAATAACAATACCTGGCCACTTAGAATGTATATACACTGTATATATTACAGTCACATAATACGCATATACATATTTATGTTTATGTGCGGCCACCTTGGTCACTCAAAAACCTAATGATATGAGCACCTATACGAAGTGTATGTCCATGTAGGCCAGCCTTATCCGGAGTTCTAAATGGTATAGCCAGCATGTAATAATTCTGGTTACTCACATAGCACGCCATATTCGCTTTCTAAAACCGCACACCAACCCGACGGGTCACATAGAGCAGCCTTCTGTGAGCATTTAAGATGCGCGAAGGGAGAGGAATATTCACTGGTGTAAACAAAATATATTAGGAATGAAGCTAGCAAAAGTTGCTGATCCCCTGCTAGGATTAGATTACCCAGTTGTCAGAAGAGCTCACAGCACCCTATCAACAAACTGCACGCCCTTTAAGCTCACCTCCAGCATACATTAATTTCCTTCAAACTATAGTAGCGCCCTGCTTCAGGCCCTGACACAAAACTGCCATCTTACAGTACCCAGTAAGTGATTTGAAATTACCCATGATTGATATATTCCAGAGTCCAGAGTCCACAATGCTGCCATGTTAAGTTTTATTCTAATAATCTCATTTTGATCAAAAATTATGCAATGTGCCCTCTTCCTAGACAACTCAATTCTGATTAGGATTGTGTAATGTACCATCTTCCTCAATTACCCAATTCAGATTAGGATTGTGTAATGTAGTATGCACCCTCTTCCTAAACTACCCAACTGATTAACTCCTCTGAAAATATGCTACATTATCACGTGGAAATTTAAACGCAGCATTATGACGTGCCCCATCTTTGCCCTTTTCCTTAGGCTTGGTTTTAGCTATGCTCGACATTGAGTGAAACAATGGCATTTGGTGAATCCCTCCCATATTTTTCTCAACGGTTTCACCTCTGTGCTCTTATTCCACGGACTATGTTTCTTTCAGCTTCTATGTTGAGTATTTTTTGTTTTCTACTGGTTTTACATTCGGAAGGAACTTAGCCAACTAAACCAACTTAACCGTATTGGTGCTGTTTTTTCAGTTATACCCACAATTGCCTGCATTAATTCTTCTGACTGAATGCCTCTTTGAATTTAGTAGTCTTACCAGGCTTGTACTAAATGCCCCTTGAAATCTCATCTATGGTTCTGTCCTTGGTGGTGGTTCCTCTGATTGTTTGCATGTTGTTCATGAAATGGAAGAGCACAGCATCCAGGACGGCCAAGAACAGGAAGTTACTAGAACTGGCAGCAGAAGAAGCAGGCAAGGCTGAAGCTGAAGCTGCTGCAGATGACTATGGTAATTCCAGTACCATGTTGGACAGGCTTAACCAGTGTGCTGTTTGTTTTGGTCCTACAACAAGCCGCTGTTCCAGATGCAAGGCTGTGAGATACTGGTATGCCCTCTCTTTTAGCTTGTCACTTATTTTTCATCCATTACTATTTCAAAATTGCATAGTGTAATTTATGTTGCACAGAGTCCAGTTGAACCATATATAAATTATGCTCTTCTGAGCTTCCACAAGCTTTGAAAATATCATTAAAAAATGAACTATCATAGTGAAGAGTGTTTTTTTGTATATGGGCATCTAATAAACTCAGAGGAATCCTATTCATTTGTAACTTCGAAGTCATATATTTCGTCTAACCTAATTACATCAGTCAATAGTGTTTTGTGAAAGTATGCAAATTCTATGTTCAAAGATCCTGTGGTGACGCATAAAAGCCAAGTTTATATTTTGAGGTCCATTTCTTGATTTATCATACGTTACTTCTGAAGTTGAGTAAGTCTGTTGGTAACTGGATAGAACATGCAAAAAATTTGCGTGATCTCAAAAATCAGGTAGTTATTGCATTTAAAGTTAAACCTACAATACATCCGAATTTAGAAAGTATATGCACAGACATTGGCCTTTAAGATGGCATGTAGTTGCATACTTTTTCATTTTTCACTAGTTATTGAGAAGGTGATAACAGCATCAGTTGGAAATTCATGCTTGATGTCTTCTATCTTCACTCCATCAAATCCTTGTGCCTAGAGTTCTATCTTATGTTATCTTGATTATCGTACTTCAGTACTGAAGTAGATAATGTCTAGCAATTGGCTGACAGGTGCAAATTATCTCTATTCTCAAGTCTCACATAGTTAGCTCACTTATACCCTCTATATATACCAATTCGGCAAGTAGGTTTACATCTGCTAACTTCAGATTCCATCATATAAATAGTACATCCTTATTTAGCAAGTAGGTAATTAAAAAACATACAAATATTTTCTATTTGTGTTATCATTTTTCAGGTTGCTCTAACATTGACACCTGAATGTTCCTTTTACTTTTGTTTTGAGTGAGCTTATGTAGAGATCTTCTTTTTCATACATTTGACTGTTGTACTTAATTCTCTTGACAGATTTACTGCAATTGTGATTTTGTCCAGTTTGTCCATACTCCAGAAAAAAATAAAGAATTCCATGTAACTTGGCATTTGCACATGGTATTAAGAATGCTGCCTACGAGGATTTATTACTGTCTGCCATATTTTTTATGTTTGAAGTTTGAGAAATTTGGCAACTCTTCTTCTGGCTGTGATATATTTTTAATTCTGAATCCAGTTGTGTGAGGAGTACCATCGACATTGTATGCAAAAAATAGTCAATTGGCTCTACCTACAAAACCCTCTGTATTGACAAAGCATGCAAAAAATAATCAATTGGCTCTACCTAAAAAGCGCAAGCCACATACTCTTTGTATCACTAGGGAAGAATAGAAAACACGAATTACAGTCCTTGTGTCCCTGGTTGGGTTGTTTGTGTTGAAGAACACACCTTTGTAGTTTGTAGAAATTTGAGTGGATATGATCAATTAAATACTTCTAGGTTTTCCTCTTCTTTGTTATTTTACTGTCCTTATTTTCTTTCTGGTTCTTAAAACTGACCTTGTATGCTTGTGTCTCGTTTCCACGTGTGCTACTAATTTTCATTTTATTTCTACAAAATTTCCTCCCTCAACTGGATATATGCAAATTCTAAATGGTCGTCTACCAATTTATTCTTTGTAAGGATTGCAAATTATTATGTCCAACGTATTCAGATTATATTTCTATTCATGCTGAGTATGGTGTACAATCTTCTAGGTATTTAATATTTATTATTTATATGTTCATAATGTTGTGGACTTTCCATTATGCCTAGGAATGGTTGCTTATCATAAGAACATAATCACTTTAATGAAAAAAATGTGTTTGCTATTTAAGGATTCTAAACTAGGCTTTCCACTGATGTTTAAAATGAAAAGGTGGCAATTCTTTTATTAGTAGTAGAACTTACATTTGCCAGTCGTAGCAATGTAAGGTATAGTCAGAACACTAGCAGTAAGCATGGACTAAAAGTTAAAGCATAGTTATAACTTAGTTTGACTCATTCACATTTTTTTGTTGATATTTTTATATTTTCCTTTGGTTTATATGGAGATTCTTGTGACTCTAATAATTAAGCTACAATAATGGCGAGTAATGAGAATCCAGGCTAACAAATAAAGGAATAACTGAATATGTAACATCCTCACTGGCATTCATTACTGAGAAAATAGAAAATTATGTTTCTGGTTTGTATATACCTGCTCCAGTGACCTGTTACAGAAAAATTATTGCTGTCAGTTATGAGTCTTATGACAAGTAGCGATTAACCAACATACTCATCAAATATATATCTAAATACAATAGGTGGTTGATGACAAGTATCAGTGGCATTTCTTTATAGCTCCTCCATTGATCCATATTATTGTTACACCATGCAGACCTTGTCCAGTGAAGTCTGTGTTTAAAGAAGCTCTTTTGTATTTAAAAGTGTAGATTATTAATTTGTGTCTTTGGGAAGTATCAATTATTCATATTAAGCCATGGTCAAAGCTTATGGAGATGCACATTTAACAAGAATGACTGTTTAACTTTACAGTCATTTGCACATACAAAATAATCAACAGGTTACATAACCAATTGGGATTCCTTTGATGAATAAACAACTATCATAACTATAATAGATAACTATAAATATCCAAACCTGTGAAAAGAAACTATAGCCTATAATTTAGCTTTCATCTGGAGATTGTACTTAAAGTTGCTTGAACTTGTGTTCTTGTTGTAGTGAGAAGCTAATCATATTTTACTTTTGTGGAGTGTGTCTGATTATTAAGTTATTCTATATCCTTCATTTGTGCTTGAAAAATAATAATGTCGCAGTGACAAGTTGTGAATAGAATTTCATTTGAAGGTTGCTACAAAAACAATTTCAAACATCAAATAGGTGCCAGTCAAATATGTGTGCAAACTGGGACATGTTCTGGATTCCAAGGGATAAGTTAGAGGCAGTATTATAATGTTTCTTCTGCCTCTTGTAGTGCAGGTATCCTGTATGGCTTCTGTCAGGCTGGGAGAAAGATTTGTGTCAAGAGACTTTCTGCGAAAATTTTACATTTTCTTGTTTCTACATACTGTTGATCCACTTAGTAGAGTGTGGAATATGCTGTGTTCACCTCTCATAAATCTCTCACTGTAGCGTCTCAGTCACAGGTGGAGAGCTTAAGACAC
The DNA here is from genome assembly GCA_007258455.2 of Sequoia sempervirens. NCBI lineage: Eukaryota > Viridiplantae > Streptophyta > Pinopsida > Cupressales > Cupressaceae > Sequoia > Sequoia sempervirens. The sequence continues at coordinate 38,503,945 of VDFB02000007.1, read as the reverse complement.
ATAGTTTTTGATTGAACCATGAGAGCCAGTTGATTATAACAAAAG
>VDFB02000007.1:38203259-38503800 GCA_007258455.2 Sequoia sempervirens | reverse complement strand
CAATGACATACTTGACAAATCTTACTTGGGAAGTTCAATATGTGTAGTGTCCTCAGAGTATCTGATTCCACTATGGATTTCGTGTAAATTTATATAAATTAAGGTAGCTATAATAAGGGCAAAGCAGCCCATGTCCATTACTAAATACAATATATTGTGAATAACAATCAAACCCCCCAAAACAAAGTAACTTAAAATTGTTAAAAGGACATTTGGGACGAACATGTTATTCAATAGTCAAAGGTTTAGAGCAGGAGGCCTATACTAGTTGGGGTTCCTTAGCCATCATACACATCTATGTGTGTTTGCAAGCAACACAAGTTATGCGCATTTAGCTCCTTGTTGGTCTTGTGGTTGACCTACCATATGCTATCTGCTTGGATGCCTGCATGCACTGATGAACTCTGCACAACAATGAGCTGTGTGGTATTAGCATAATATCTCTTTACTTTCAGAAAAATAAAGCCGTCATTTTCAGAGAGCACTGTTCAGGCAATGTTTCAGACAAAATTGAGTAAATTTTCTCATGATCCTTTTATGTACCATGTGAAATTCTGACACTCACGAAAACTTTGGCTAGAGGAGATACAGAATTACAGGACATGGTTAACTGATGTGACTGTCCAGACATGATGCATTGAATAATACATAAATTTTAATATAAATGGTGCTTCTCAATAAAAAATATTTAATGTATCCCCTGGTTGGCAGCCAGTTGCTCTGAGTGTGCTTGGACAAGATATGACCAAAGTTCGGATCTCTTATACTCAAACCCTGGGACTGTCTTGAAATAATGAATATTTGCAAATTTCATCCCTACAAGCACATCAATTCCTAGGCCTACGATAAAAATATTTGATGGCCTATCCAAACAGGAATAAATACCTGTATGTGAACCCAGAAAAGACCACACATTTGTAGTCTGTAGACATTAACACTAACATGAATTTATGCTGCCCCTTGTCATTATCAAGACCTGAAATTGATTTGAGACTGAAGTGAAAAGATATTTTGCTGTGCAGAAATCCAGCTTATGAAAGTCTGTTGTAGCAAAACACAACAGCATAGAGGTACAATTTATAGTCTTTTCTAGGCATTACAGCGTCATGAATAAGCTTTCTAGGAAGACATGAGATGGAACAAATAAGTCAGAAAAAAAACTTGCTATTATTTTGTGAAAATTTTGACATCAATTAAAACTTTTCATCAAAGTTTTTGGAGTTTGATGGTACTTGTTCATGTCATTTTAGAGACCCCTCAGCTGCCACATAAGAATGAAATGGAAACTGTGATATCACAACTGATGTGGCATCTCGACAGCCACAAAATGCCAATTTTTTTATTGCTAGTGGTAATAAAATTATAACTTTCTGATTTCAAGAATATTTTCTTTATTTGTTGGCTTAAAATTTCAATGTTTATCCTCTCAAAAATAATAAAAAAAACAAATTGGGAAAAAGATATTTGCAAGCAATTGACCAAGCTGACACTGTCAAGTGGAATAAGAGACTCAAAATTTGGGTTGAATGTGCAGTAAGTTTTGTAACCAGATATTAACAAGATAAAATTTTGGAGTTATAGAGGATATTCCTAAGTCCAATGCATTTTAGACATTAGTCTTGATCTCATTTTTAAATCACCTCTGAAATCAAATGGCCTTTTCACCTGTGCACTTGCATTCATTGTTGCTGAAGTCTACCTTGTTAGATACACCTGTGATAGACATAACTCAGTTATTTGATTTACAACCAAAAAGAAAGCATAGTGTGAGAGAATGAATCATGGTACAACACAAACCTCCTCGCTACGTCAGATTACTATTCATTTATAAGATGAAAACAACTCATTAGTATGCTCTATTAAGGAATACTGAAGGATTTCCAATAGACTCAGTCACATAGTACATAGAAGTTAAATGATACTAGACCAAATGGGCTTCACTACAAAAAAAATGATAAACCAAAGATAGATAAGTAAGAGGTATTTTCTGCAGTGTCAAATTATGATATTGCTATAAGGATTCAACTGCATAGTTTTTGAGTAAAACTCATTGATCATATTTCAGGAGTAGAGGTTCAAATGAATTCATCTCTCATGAGAATGAATTATCTGGTTGCCTCACCCCTATGAGCATCACGTAGATGCAATTGGTTCTAAGTGGACCATTCAATCTCGTGAGAGATGGATTCATGTGAACCACTACTCGTGAAATATGGTCAACGAGTTTGACTCAAAATTTTTGCAGGTGACTCATGATATCAATATCATAAACCAAAGATAGCTCAAAAATATGGGAAGAAGAATTCCTAGTCCTACGGTAGTTTTACACCTGTGATAGACATTACTAACCTAGTTATTTGACTTACAACTAAAAATAAGCCAAGTATGAGAGAATGAATCATGGTACAACACAAACCTCTCCGCTATCTGAGGTTACCATTCATTTATCAGCTGAAAACAACTCATTAGTATGTCCTATCAAGGAATAATGAAGGATTCTGATCGAATCTGTCACATAGCACATAAAAGTCCAATGATACTAGATCCAAAGGACTTTCCTACAATTAAAATGATAAACCAAAGATGGCTCAAAAGTATGGGAACAAAGTTGCCTTTAATATTTTTACCTCAAAAAATAAAATGAAAAACTCTCTTCACTTCGCTATATATATGAACTTCCCAATTCTTATTTTTAACTGTTATCCCACTAATTTCTTTCACCATGACATACTACAGATATCTCATTGAGAAGGCAAAGACAATAAATGTAGTGTTAACACTCATTATTGTACCCTAAGTTATGTTTGGGATTTAGTCAGAGTATCTTTGTGCCCATGCCTTGTTGAACAATATATTTAAAAACATTGAAACTTGGACAAATATGATATCATCAAGAAATATCAAAGCTATGTTCTAAAAATGATAAATGAGAATTGTGACAATGACAACATAGTGAGAAACATGGTTGTGGCGAGTTTAATAAAGGAAATGTATAAACCATAGCATCATAAAAGATCCAGCGTAGCTATCACAATTTGTGAAAGAACCAAGTGGTCCACAAACAGCCATGAAATGATGAAAAGACAAAACAACCAAGGAATAGCTTGCAACAAGAAGAAATGGCCATTGAAATGACCATGTTTGCATATTGTTGAGGGTGATTTTCCTTTGTTAAGAAAACATGACAAATGACCAAGGATGAGTGTTTCTAATTTATTTTGTGGTGCAATAAAACTTAATGAGGTTGAAACTTTGTATTTCTTGTAACTACGGATCAAAGCAACATGGGAACACCATGATAGTAACATGTATTGTACTATATGTAATTATCAAACATTGAAAACAGATTTGCAAGGCCACCAATAAGATGTCATTAACAACTTGAAATTTGGAAGATGCCAGAAATGTGCAGTTCATTGGCAACAATGATCTAACAAATTTTAATCATTTGCATGATAGCAACACAAAGCAATGCATTCATTATTACTCAATATTAGGGTTTTCCATATTCTATTGAGGAGCAATTTGGGGTCAAGATGAATTAGAGCTCTTTAATAATAGATTATGTTAACTATTTTTTATGTTACAAGAAGGTTTAGTGTAAGTTCTTCCATATGAATATGTGTGATTCATTTTGATTATAAGCATTACCTATCATATAAGCTTGGTTCTTGCTTTGATAGACATGATATCCATTGGTGGAACTTGCATGTAATTCTTAGAGGTTTATAATACTTAGCCTATGCTACATTTACCCAAAATGGATAACTGTTGGATTGGGGAGTTGCCTAAGGGTTGTTCACTAGAATATGAATTGCATGTGAATACAACGCGTCTTTTGATTTCTAAATACCATGGCATAGTGAGAATAAGTGAATGTTTAAATCCATAGAAAATTTTGAGATGTATTAGTGTTGTGATCTAAAATTTTAAATGCTCACAATAGTTATTGGAGTATTCAATGTGTTTGCCACTTAAGGCTCCATATTTTTAATAATCCTTGAACTTTCTTGCATGAAAGATAATTTATCAACTCCATAAGCTTTTGATATCAATTTCCAAAAGCATAGAAAAGAAATGAACTAAATTCCAAGTGTGCATTAAGAAGATTACCAAGGTCGCTATAAATGTCAATCACGTTTAAGTTGACAACTTAAGATATCTCACCTCTGAAGCATTAAAAAACATTAAAACAATATTCTAAATGAGGGTTACTATGTAGCACTTGCTAATGGCATTTTTTCGCTTGAGATGGCATTCACTTACACATAGGTCCTAACAAGATTGGACCATGCATCACTTGCTTGTAATTAGCAACAAACATAGAAGTAATGGGAAATTTTCATACTTGAACTTATGAAAAAAATCCTTTTTAAAAAAAGAAATAACATTCATTTCAAATAATTTCATTGAGATAGTGAATTTTATCATCTTTAAAATTTGATCACATTTCTCAAGTCCTTTCAACATAGATAAGCCAAAAAAAAGTCATTTAAAATTGTCTCTAAAATGCCCAATATTATCATTTTTTATTGCTTATATCATTTAAACAAATGATGAATTGATCTCGCCATTTCAACATCATTGGAAATAGGTTATAATTAACAAATGATCACAAGAAGATATCTAATTTTATGTAATGTGTCACATGAAAGAAAAAATTTAGAAGTGTTTCTTGTTTTTAGTCTCTAATTCCATTTTATTAAAGTCAACAAAGCCTAAAAAATTGGTGAAATACTCTAATATAAGGTTGTGACCTAACTCCCAACATTCACACAAAAAATTATGAGATGTCAACATTTTTGTAAAATTTGAAACTAGATCTTCATAAGAGATGATTCATATCATACACCATGAGTGGGTTTGGTGGTCAAGGGATGTCTCCTCTATAAAGGAAACCATTGGGTTGAATCAAAAGGAGACTAGAGTTGTACATGTTATTGAACTTTATGTAAGTTCAATGTAGGAACTTGGATTTGTGGTGAACTAAATGACTACCTACCTATATATGTTCCTAGTGTTGACATCTTTAATGTTTTGGTCTCCATGAAGATTGGTTATGGCTATTAAAAAACATTTTTAGAGAACTTAAGATAGATTAATGTGTATTAAGATACTACAAAATTACCATGCAAAAGAGTGGTTCCTCATTATGAAGCTACAAGAAGTTTTGTTTGTCATTTGAAACAAGTTTCTAGAAGTAGGATGTTTAGACAAAAGTGCAAGTTCATAAGAACTCTATAATGATTTTTTAAAGCTTTTTTACATGTTTAGGATTTTAATACTATTGGTCTTTTTTCTCATTAGCTCATGAATATTGCAAAATTTTAATTGGCAATCCAAGGAACATATAAATAATTTGCTATTGCTTTACATTTTCTAAGATTCTAATACATCTTGTCTATTGACTTCTTAGCTCATGCAATCACAAGCTTTTAATTAAGCCTTTGTAAAAATGGTGGTCGTTTTTTATTTCATGCATCTTTGTCTTACAAGTGCAAATATATTTAATCTTGGATTGGTTATATTAATTTTGCAATCCTAGGATACTGTACCTTAATTTTGATATTTTAATGGTCAATTATTATTTCATCTATCTCCAAGAATCATGGAAGGGGAATTTAGAGGCTTCACATGAGGGACATTTTTTGTAGTTAAATATTATTTTTTATGCATCTGGAATATTCTTTGCAAGGTGGCATTGGTTTGGGGAGCTTATTTTGGCCTATGACAACATCATTGGACACTTGACATGAAGTGGAAGGAATTTATGACTATTTATGGTGTTGTAAAAGGTGTAAGAAAGTATCTTTAATATATAAAAAAATTGCAGTTAGTTTGGACATGAGAACTTGTTATTTTCTCTTCTAATGGACTATTTATGTCCTCTACTGAAGTTGGACACCCAAGTTCATGAGGAAGTCTTGAAGCTTTTATAAAGATGCTTGTAACTCTTGGATACATGTCATGGGTATATTTTGCATGTAGACTACTTGGCTCATGGTTTGAATCCATTGTATTGGAAATCATTTATCATTTTCACATTTGCCTATAAATTGGAGCCTTGAGGTAGTGGTTTGTGTGAAGTTGTAGGTTCACAAGTGTTGGATTCATTGGAGAAATGTGTTGAGTATCTAGTATTTTTATTTGTTCACTAAAAATTGTACAAGTTTATGCTATTGTTACAATAGTTTCACTTTGTTTTTCAACATTTGATATTAGAGCCTCAATTTTGATTAGGAGATGCCTTTCTAGAAATGTGAGTTTTTGTGTTGCAATGAGAGCATACACATTGTGTTGGTTTGTGGTTGTATTGATAGCCATGGCTAGCTCTTCTAGAACAAAGATTGAAAAATTTAATGGAATTGGCTACAAGCTATGTAAACTCAAGATAAAGAATCTCCTTGAAGATAGATCAATTATTGGTTATTACAAGTGCAAAAAACCCATAGATGCTTGATGAAGATTGACAAGAGTAGGTTAAAAAGATATGGACCACCATTCAATTGTGTCTTGTAGATTTTGTGTTATTAAATGTCTGTAGAATCTATTGCATACAAATTGCAAAGTAGGGTTGGTGAGATCTATTGGTCTAAAAGCATTAATAAATTATTTTTTGAAAGAAATTATTACACTTTAAGGATGAAGTATTAGCAAAGCATTTGAATTCATTTAATTTTATTTTGAGTTAATTAAGTTCTATTGATGTAAAAATAGATGAGAAGGAAGTGTATACTATTACTTTGCTCTTTGTTTGAATCTTGGGAAAATCTAATCCTTGCTCTAAGTGGTTAGATGGAGGATCTGAGGTTGAAAGCTCTTGTTGCCACTTTTCTTTTAGAGTAAATGAGGATGAAGTTTATAGAAGAGAGCTCTAAGGATACATTACATGTTTGGGGAAGACTTAACAAAAAAGTGGACAGGGATCAAGAAAATTCAACCAATAGATTTAAGTCTAGAGGCCATTCTAAGACCTTAGGAAAGAGTAGATTGAAATGTTGGAATTGTGGTAAATTTGGGTGTTGGTGCCCCACATGGTAGTGGTAGAATTTTCCAAAGTCATAGTTCTCTTGTGCACTTAGCCTTGTGTATACCTATCAGTTATTATTGATTTGAGAAATCTCCAAGTGTTTCTTTCTTGGTCAAAATCACCTAAATGTTGTTCCTCGCCATCCTTCATGTCTATGTCATATGCTAGAGGTTGCAAAATTCCTAAGTTTGGGGTGTTTCTGTGAAGTTGATTTGTTTTAATGGCCTATTAGATGTTTTTTTAGTCTAATATCCAATTCCAACATTCAATCTCATGTGAAAGTTTGGTGAAGTCTTTTCAGGCCCTTCTATTCCTTCACTTTCCTTCATTTCACCCTTTGTGGGATTTTAATGTGCATTTGGACGTTTATATCTCCTCCCAACTTCTTGTCTATTTCCACTCCCAAACCCCACAATCTTCCACTCCTATTGTGTGAACTTCATCCCCACCTCCAGATATCTAGATATTTAATTCCAATATCTACTTTTTCTCTATTTTTGCACAATTTCCCCACAAAATTCTTGCAATGCTTTGTTGCTAATTTATTCTTTAACTTGTGTAGATTCTTTAGATGTTGGAATATCCTTACCTTTTATTTTGCATCCTTTTCCTGCAAGTCTTCCTACATTCTCACCTTGTTTGTTTCATCCAAGTTTGTGGAATTTTGTAAGAGTTCTAGACTTCCAATCTTCTATGCAAATATATCATCTTGAACATCAATTCTACAAGGAAATTCCACATTTCTCTCAAAGTGATCCATTTGTTTACGTCTCTCTTTTGTGGAGTTCTAAGGGATTTTCAGACCTTCATCCAATGCCCAATTCCAATGTTCAATCTTGCACCAAAACTCTACATCTCCCATTCTCACGTCCTAGTCCACTTCAAATCCCACATTTCTTCTAGATTGCCTTTCCCACTCCCTTGAAATTTCAAAAATACCATTAATGATTAGATTTGACCCAATAATTACTTAATCAGGTTTTCCTACCCAAAAATATTGCTTAATCTCAAGGGTGCAAATTCAAATGCAAATTAGTGATGAAGGGTAAAGGCGACCATGCTACCATTAATGAAGAATATGAGTCTCATCTCCCAAGGATCTTCATGCTTTTTATTGATTGTTAATCTTGTAAATTTGGCAAGCTTTATCTTACACTACATTCCAAAAGGGTGATCTCCACTTCTCCAATTGATCTCCTACAAGCTATTGTAGAGCTATTTCCCTGTATAAATGATCTAGGAGGTCATTAAATAACTCTAGATAGATGCAATCATGCAAGGGAAAGCTTTCACATGCCTCTTGGTATGGGCCTTGTGGTGATGACATAAGCAAGCATGGGTGACCTCTATAGTTGTAGCTAATCTTGCAACTCCCAAGATTGTTTGAATGTGTTGAATATATATATGTTCCATCTATAAGGAGATGGAATAAGGGTTGTAGAGCTAAGAACAGGAAAAAGGGTTTTGAAACCAATAGGGTTCTTTCCAGCAAAGGTTTGAAGGTATGTTGTATTATAATATTCAGGGGTTTGTCCCAAAGGGGTGGTATATTGTTGTAATCTTTAAAGAATGAGTTAAATGTGTAGATTCAATATCTTTTGAATGTCTCCATAAGTAATGTGTATACTCTTGAAGATTCCATGAGTCTTCTTACTCACATTTTGATGATTTTGAGTGTTGTGATTAGTTTGTCATTTAGACAAATATAAAATCCTTTTGTAAATATTTTGCAAGGTATCTTTTAAGTCTAATAGAAAGAACATATGGCTATGCTCATCTTTATATTCTACAATTTTATTTATATCCTTAATTGCATGCATAGAGTATGGCTTATGTGTGTAGTTAGAAGGTATAGTCTTCATTAAAGTATCACAAAGTAGATTTCAATTTTTGTATCTTTTGGTGTATGAAACTTAACTCTTTTGCCCAACTGGATAAATGCACCCATCTACTTCTTTCACAACCTCCCATTGCACCAACACATTCAAAACTTTTAAATTTAAATTTAATCTCATACTATTTTGATTTAGTTTTATTTACTTCCATGTTTAGATGTGCATAAGAACATTAGGGGTATCAAAGCCACACACTTAGACATTTGACATAGTTGTTTATCTACTTTATGAAGGTGTATAGTTTGCATTCTCATTTACCAACATATAGATACTTAGTTACATATAGATAGGAGTATACTATCCATTAGTTATGTGTGTCAAGGCTTATTTTCATTTCATATGGTCATATCTAACATCACACCTTAGGGAAGCCCTCATTGGCCTAACAAAGCCTAAAGTCTAAGGTCTTACCCACCTTAGTAAATTGGTCCACAATTGCCTCGCCTAATCACACTTGTGAAGTATTTCACTTGAGTTTTTAACAAGAATTTAACCTAGCTCTAGGGATTTGGGAACCAACAATTTTGAGAACCAACATAATGGTGCTATTGTCGAGGAGGATTTAATTTGATTTACATCTCAAAGGCTTTGGTGATTCAATATCTTCAACTTATTATTGGGTGAGTTGAGAGCCCATCAACTTGAACTAGCATTTTGATGTTGCTAAGGAGGCAAGTCTTGTTGGAAATATTGTCATTGTCATTGATGTCAAAGGTGTATGGAAAAAATTGTTGGGATTATTATCATTGATGTCAAAGGAAGACTTTTGTGATGAAAATTTCATTGATTGAAGAGAAGGAATGATAAGAGTTTGATTTAATTTATTTATGGCCGACCTCCATCTAGTTACGGTGGCACTAGATTTAAAAGGTAGAAATTAAAATAGAATGTTAATTAAAAGGGCTGACCCCTTAAGAAACTATTATCACCCATGGATGGTTGACCTCACATTAAATTAATATTTATCAAAGATGGGTAACCAACTTTGAAAGGTGAATTTAAATTTAAAATAAATTTTATGCCAAATCTTGGTTGACCTACTTTTGATAAACTGCATGATTTGGATATAAATTCAAGTTTTTTAGAAGTTAGAAAGTAAGTTCTAAAATGAAAAATCATTCCTTTTAAGAGTAGAGATTAGGATAAGAAGAGCGGATTTAAGAAGAAAATGAGCAATTTTATAGTAGACAATGTACCTAATTTGGAGTAGACCTTCAAGGAAGATTTATAGTAGACATTGTGCCTAATTTGGAGCAGACCTTTAAGGCATATTTATAGAAAACATTGTGTCTGATTTGGAGCATACCTTTAAGGTAGATTTATAGCAAACATTGTGCTTGATTTAGAGAGACCTTTATGGGAAACTTATGGCAAACATTGTACCTGATTTGGAGTAGAATTTGGATAAAAATTGTATCATTTTGGAGCAGAGATATAAGGTAAACTTGAACAGAGATATAAGATAGACTTGGAGCAAATATATAAGATTAACTTGAGCCGAGATATAAGGGAGATTTAGATCAAATATTAAGGTAGAATTGGAGCATAAATAAGTGAAGTTATGGAGCAGACAATGGAGAGGTTGGTGCCTTCCAATTTAGAAGGGATTGGTGTCTCTTACTGAATTAATGCTTAATTGTGGGGATTGGTGTCTCTAGTAGATTTGTGCTTACGAAGATTGTAAGAGAAGTAGGTTTGTGCCTTCCTATGTTCTTAATTGTTAGATCTTGCATGTGTGTTATTGTTGTGGATGATTAATTTTTAAAGTAATATTGTTGTGGTTGATTAAGTTGTGAAAATTAAAAGATTGTTGTTATATTGATTCACCCTCCCTCTCAGTATAATTGTGTGTTTTATCAATTGGTATTAGAGTTGGTTCCTTTGGATTTATCCTAACTATTTTAAGGTAGATCTTGGAAGCAGACATGGTCGAAGGATGTGGATTTCCCTCAAATAAGGCACCACTATTTGATGGATCAAATTATGCCTTTTGGAGCATAAGGATGGAGATTTATTTGAATGCTTGATATGCTATTTAGTGATTCATTAAAGTTGGTTACACTCCTACAACCCCAATAATGGATCAAGCCAAAAAGAGGGTGAGCGAGAACAATGCCAAAGCCAAAAATGCAATCTTATGTTGATTATCTGAATCAAAGTTTGTTGTAACACCCCGCCAGGGAATGCAAAGAACAACATTTAAAGTAATCAAATAACCAAATAAGTTTTTTTTATAAAAGTCATTCGATTATAATAAGAGTACAAGAACATATACATGAATGTTCACAGGGTTCCGTGACAACACTACTTAAACATTCACAAGTAAGAACATCACAACATAAAACCAAAGTTATATAACATAAGGATAAATCATATTAATAATGAATGATCCAATCACATAATCATTATATAATCAAGTTATATAACTAGGTTACATCAAGTGAGATTATAACAAATCTCGAATCATTATAATAACATTACAATAAGTACACTCTTACATATCAAGAGTGTATACAATATAGATGAAGAACATATAACATCTATCACCTTTGTTCACGAGCACGCCCAACGTCTAACTTCACGAACATTGTAGAATCAAGAACTGTCTCAACTATAATAGTATCCAAGCATAGAAAAATCTGTAAGGTGACCCAATGGAGGAAAAAGCACATTCCTCCCAACCACGTGGTACTCGAAGGTCCACTCCCTCCATGCTAGTAGATAATGTCAAGTCCACAAATACAATCAAACATATAAGAGAATAGAACATAACGTCACATGGTTTGACGTATATGTAATGATATAACAACATCTAAACCACATAATTACAAACAAAGTTTCCAGAGGCAACAACATAACAGGGGTAACTCTACACAAGAGACCACATAACATGCATTAGGAAAAGAGTGTCATCACATGGCTTATTTTAGGTTACCCTGGTGAATCTTCCTAGATTGTCGGCCCTCATACCAAGTTACCCAGGCAATCTCTACCGATTCTCGGCCTCTAAACGAACTCATGTGGAACTGAAACACTTTTCGGGAGGACAAAGTGATCGACTATGCCATTCCAGGCCATCTCAACCTATCCTTAATCTATGCAAGCACTAAGGTGTAAGGCGAGGCAAACAATTATCTAAATTATTAAGTGAATACTACCCAACCCCTAGCACTTTAAGTTTAAGTTTTCACTGGATTAACTACTTTCGATAGGCTACCCTGGTTACCTCTTAAGATTCTGACCCCTATTGAAAGTCACTCTTCCTATATACAAAACTTCACTAACTGACAACAACAAGGATAGCCACGAATATACCTTTCATAACATGGCGATACCATACAACATTTCAAATATTTCAATAAGATATTACATCATGCATGGTTAAGTCCAAAGTCAAGTCATGCAAAGGACGATGATAAGCAAGCATTAAACGCCTTTCAAAGCAAATTTTAACCCTAGCCTCTGGAAGTTACAAAAGTATACTAACACCAAAAGTGCCCTTTTAAAATCCCATAGACAAATACAAATGAAGTTTTCCACATAATAATCTTTCAACACATCATGAATACAAAGTGAAATTACTTGATAAAAATAAATATCTTTTAAGAAATTCCAACTTCTAATAAATGAATTTCCACAAATTCTTTCTTTAACTCCGAATTAATAATAAAGATATAGTTTAAAGTAATAATCTATTATTTCACAATTAATAAGCCATATTCTTTTAAAACAAATTTTTAAACATAAATAGAAATACTCAAATTCCTTAGAAGCATTTATATATTCCATATAAAAGTTTATTTGTTTAAAAAGAAAACTAAATCTAAATTTAATCACTCATTTAAAATTAAATATATTAAAATGACAAAGTCAAATCTTAGAGTCAAACTTAATTTATTTTCACTGTAATAATAATATATTAAACTACTGTCTACTACTCATGCATATTAGGGAATTGTGCACCATGCATAGTAATAACTGGTAAATCATGTTAAAGCTTTAAGAGAAAGAAATAGGTGAAATGGCTTAAATGCAACGAATTCCCAACTATTCTAAATTAATTAACAGCAAGGTATAATTTCTAGAGGAATTTACAACAAGAAGCTTGAATCAAAACACTTTAATCTTCAAACCGAACTTTTCTACTCAAGTGATTTTATAAGCCATGTTGACCCTAAATTAAATCATTGCTTTACGCTTAGACTTTTAGCTTGAATATGTGCTTTGCACACACGGTGGTTGTACTGATATTTATGCCACATGATAATGACATGCCACCAAGCTTATTAAATATGGGGAGAAAAGGGTAATGAAGTATAAGGATTAGTTCAACTTCTAAACTATTTTGTTGGTTTACATCAAGTTTTTAAAGATTTTTCTACACAGCAGATGAGTGCGTCTATATATAATTATATAATTTCATGGAAAAGACAATTACAATGAGTTATATTTCAATTTACCATGTTTTTCCTGTATTTGGTCATTTTTTCCAGTGGACCAATTATTTTTCCATAATAGAGATCCACTGTAAGAAACATTTCTTATGAACGTTGTTGCCTTGCTTGCCACTATTTGGTTTATGGCAATTGAGCAAGTACGCTAGGTCAGTGCTTGCCATGCATATAGTAAATGCAGGTATTTTTCAGTCAATACTGTGGATGCTTGGGTAACTCAGGCCTTGCAATTATGACATGCATGTATTCTGAATATAGAAGCTGGTAAGTGCCTGTAATGCTATATGACATATAACATGAGTAATTTTCTATAACACCAAAATACTAGAAAAGTAACTTGACACATAATGACCAACGTTCAATATCTTATTAACAGCCACAAATCATGCACAAGCATAGTTGGTAGGTTTATTTTTTAGGCATTAGGGGGTTAGACCTTGTTGAGAAATGTAAAGTTTTAATGCTCATGAATAAACCTTACAAAGGCAAGAATCAAAACTAGAGGGAGATAACTCCTAAACAGAACAATAAATCTTCCCTAGCTGAAGGTGGAAGATCCAGAACTATGAAAGAACAAGCAGTGCCAACATGCTGACCGATATGTTCACCATACGAGTTCTCAAAATTTATGTTTCTAAAATCTCTTATATTACACTGAAAAAAGATGCAAAAGAATACCTTATTGGCCTCTATATCTATCAAATGGTTCAACTTTCTGGGAATGCTCTGTCAATTAATCTGATAAAAAATCTTTAGAATCTTAGAAACTCAATTTAGCAACAACTGGAGCTGAATCGACTTAACTAACTGGTAGCAGGAGAAATTAATATTTTTGAGATTTTCTTCAGCCACAATAGTGAGGCCAAATTTGCAACCCATCAATTCTTGTAACATTTTTGGAGGCCTCTCCTAAATTCATGCAAAAGCCAAGAATCTAGAGTGCAGTCCTGATCATAAAACTCTTTCAGGAACAATGATACCAAGTTTAGACTATGAAGCCTCACAAAAATTAGATTTGTGTAGTTAAAGAAAGGCTTTTGCATATGACTGGTAACAATAGAAGTATTGATGAATTTTTGAAGATTCTATTTTTTTTAGAAGATGTAGCTCAACTCTAGAGAGTGTCAACTGTTATTGTTTAGATTCAAGTTCTGGCATTTTCATTGCATATTGATATCCATAAAGTTTTCTCAATATGAGTAGATGCCTTGATTTGTTAATGGCATTTTGTATTTATTTCAAACAAGATTGTAGATATTTTACACTACACTTTTTTTCCATGTTTACTTTTGTATATTTTCCATGTTCTAAATTCGTATACTTCTCTTCCAATCGATATATTATTATCTCAATAACAACTACGTGCAATTTTAACTTATGTTGTATATAATTCAAACAATAGAAGGTTATATATTTTACACTACAGTTCTTCTTTATGTTTAATTCTATATATTTTCCTATCAGCGTAACCCTTGCACCCCTGATGCAAGTGATAGTATGATATATAAAAAGAGATTAGACTCCACTCAATACAATTCTAAAACCCATACACCAAGGGCGGTAACATACGGTATAAACTATAAGGCTCACAAGCATCGACACATATTTCATATTCTCCAGCCATCACAAATTTTACAAAGGCTATTACTTGTTACACCTAAAGAACCCACCCAGAAAGAAACTCCAAGGCGCGGCTGGAAGTCTGCGGATCGCTCAACATTTAAATTTGTCCTATTGGCATCTGTTGTATGCGTAATGTATGGCGTTTTGTTTATTTTTCTTTCCTACTGGCTGATTTCAAGAAATGACAAGGATCTATTCTCAATGTTTTTTTTTAAATCTCCAATAATAGAGAACAATACAACCAAAGGATGCCTTCAAAGCATAATATTGAAAACCATAAGATGCCTGTACAGAACGAATACATAAAGATTTCACTGTTTATTCTGATTGGTGGTTAACCATGCAGTACAAAAGATTAAATCGCGCAGACGGTTTGTGAAAAAATGAAAGAGTTTGAAATGGTAGAGAGAGCTAAAGTTCTAAAATTTACAGGCAAGATTCAGCAAGTTCTCCAAAACCCCAATTTCAAAACCAATTTAAAACATGAAAAGTGATTCAAAAAAAATTCATCTCTATTTCGAAGAATAGTAATAGTTCATGTAAAATATAATTTTTGTGATGAGTTACCAAATATAACCATAATCCTCTGTATTTTTCCTCATCATTGTTTTGCTATTTTTTTTTACTTTTAAATTTGTTAACTCTCTCTCTCTAATTGTTTCATTGTTGAATTTGCAGGTTTGACTAAGTTTATTTTTCACGATCAAGCATAAACATGTTTTTCCAGAGCCGACTATATTCAAACATAATCTTCAAAATTTTATTCGTAAGATTCAACTTAAATAGAAAAGAAGGGAACCTTTAACAGCTTGCTTGACAAATATCTGAAGAAGAATTTTGAAAATTCAACAACTTCGAATACCGCAATCAGATCTGTTGATTTAAGATAGCTTTGGTCAGATATAAATGATGATTGCATTCATGCATCATCATCATTTATATTTAACCAAACTGTTCTTAACCTTGAAAAACCATCAAATAAGTTATTCGAATTTCAGATGATGATCGAAATTTGCAAATGGATAAATCAGAATTCATATCATATGATTGTTGTTTGTTAAATACTCTCATATTAGTCTAAGAATAACATCGAACTGTTTCAGTTGTTAAGGGAGCCCATGCGCTCAAGGGACATGTCCCATGAGTGGACATGTCTCCACTTTGTGGAGACACATCCTCTCATGAGACGCGTCTCTCCTTGAGGCATGTCTCCCTCATATAAATGAGACCTCTTTCCTTTATTTGCAAACATCGAAATCAATTAATGTTCTGCAATCAACACATTCAAAATATAGAAGCACAAATCTAACTTAGAATTATTACACATAATTTCAGTCTTAGAATTTCCATAGGTCTTTTAGGATCTTGCTCTAATAAGATTTGATAAACATTTACATGGTATCAGAGCCAAGTTGAGTGAATCCAAATCAAATCTAGATATCAGATTACTTAGGAAAATTCATATTTTTTGAAAATTTGAATTCACATCACATTCTTCATAATGAAAAGTTTGATCAGATTTGAATATCGTCTTCAGGGAGCAAACAACTTCACCTCATGGAAATTCAGAATCATGATGATTCTCAAAGAAAATAAGTTAGACTCATTTGTGAAAGAAAACAAGGGGGAACTAGAGGATGATCCTGAGAAAACTCAATGGATGGAGAATAATGAAAAGGCCATGAAAATCTTAGTAGATGCAATTAGGGACCACATTGTACCTATTCTAGCAAAACATGAAACTGCATATCTAATGTTCAAATCTCTTGAGAGCGCCTATGAGATAAACAACACCTTTAGGACTCTTGCATTAAAGAGGCAAATCAACAATGTCCAAATAAACAAAGGAGAAACCATTAATGCATACTTCATGAGGATCATTGATCTAAGGGATCAATTATCTACAATTGGATATCAAATTGATAGCAATGAGTTAACACTAATTGCACTAGGAGGTCTACCAAACTCATGAGAGCCATTTGTTCAAGGAATAAGTGCGAGATCTGAACTCCCCAAGTTTGATAGGCTAAGAACAAACTGCCTTCAAGAGGAAACAAGAATCTCAACAAAAGAAAAAAAACAAAAACCCATAGATGAGGACACTCAAGTGCTCAACACATCATCTAATAAAAAGGATAAGAAAAACTCTTACGGGAAAGGATCATTTAAGAGAAAGAGAAATTCCCATGGAAAAGGATCATTCAAGAAGAGGAAAGACATCTCTCAAGTACAATGTTTTAGATGTGATCAATATGGGCACTATGCAATGAAGTGCCCTGACAGATCAAATCAACAAGCATCATTTGCTAAAGTAGGAAAGTCAAATTCAAACCATGATTCTGAGAAATTTGTATTATATTCAGCCTTATCAAGTCAAGTATCTAACAATATCAACAACTGGGTGATTGATAGTGGCTCTTCAAGGCACATCACAGGGTTTAGAGAACACTTAGACACTATGTCTGAAGAATCTGATGAAGAAGTAACAATTGGGGATGATTTTGCACATCAAGTAAAAGGGGTTGGAACTTGCTCCATCATATTGAAATTTGGTCTCTCCCTTCAACTCACTGGAGTTTTATTCTTACCTGGAATAAAGAGGAATCTAATATCCATCTCTGCTCTTGAAGTCAATGGATATAGGGTTACATTTATGGATGGGAAAGTTTTGGCATGGCCTAAGAACTCAACTATAAAGAAAGCTCTAACCATAGGTGTAAGACAAGGTTATCTTTATAAACTATGCACTGAAGTCAAGGAAGCCCTTACTCTTGATATTTCTGATTGAAATGAAATTTGGTATAGAAGATTAGGACACCTTCATTTCCGTGCCCTACCTTCCGTAGAAAAACTTGTAACAGGATTACCTAAGTTAAAACCAACTCATGAAGGAACTTGTAAAGGTTGTGCCCTAGTAAAGAATACAAAGGGATCCTTTCACAATAGCTTGAGCAAAAACCAAATGTTTTAGAATTGGTTCACTCTGATTTATGTGGACCCATGTTTTTACCCTCCAAGGTAGGCTTCCTATACTATGTCATATTTATAGATGACTTCTCTAGGAATACCTTGATCTACTTTCTTAAGCGTAAAGAGTCAATAGAAATCCTTAAAAGGTTCAAGGAGTTCAAAGCTCTTATTGAAAACTTCTCTGGGAAGAAAATAAAAATCTTAAGGACAGACAATGGGAAAGAATATACCTCTGAAATCTTTAATGAATTTTGCATGAATGCTGGGATTAAGAGGGATTTTACAATAGCCTACAACCCTCAACAAAATGGGGTTGTTGAAAGAAAAAATAGAACCATTGTAGAAGTTGCAAAAGCAATGTTGCTTGACCAGAACATTGAAACCTCATTCTGGGCAAAAGCCTCTAGAACTGTTGTCTACATCCAAAATAGATGTCCTCATTCTCATCTAGATAAAAAAACTCTTGAAGAAGCATTTACTGGCATAAAACCTGATATTAGTCACTTTAGGATCTTTGGTTGCCCAGTCTATATTCATGTGCCCAAAGAGAAGAGATTCAAACTAGAACCTTCTGGAAAGAAAGGGGTATTTGTGGGATATAGTGAAACCTTCAAAGCTTACATAATTTTCATACTCGGGCAGGAACAAATTGAATTGAGCAGAGATGTCATCTTTGAAGAAGACATTGCATTCAAAAGGGCAAGAAGTTCAAGTGAGATAGAAACTTATTCACCTAGAGTCTTAAACGAGGATCCTACCCCTGAGACTCAGAGGGAGTATCCTAAGGAAATACCAAATGAACTTCTTTCTACTTCAAATGAGAATACAAATGACAACGGCAAGAAGAGGCCACTTTGGGCTAGAAAGATGATTAAAGAAGCTAAGAATCATGCAACACCTAAAGGAACATTTAGGGAGAGTAAAAGACCCAAACGGTTCTCAAGCTATGTTGCTCTAATGAATTCCATCATAAATTTAGAACCCACCAGTGTTTCAGAAGCCTTCAGACATCAAGTATGGAAGGATGCAATGACATAAGAGTATCAATCCATTCTAAAAAATGATGTATGGGATATAGTGCCTAGACCAAAAGAGAAATATGTTGTCTCTTCTAAATGGCTCTTCAATATCAAACATGTTGCTGATGGTAGTATAGAAAAACATAAGGCACGTTTTGTGGCAAGAGGTTTTTCATAGAAGGAAGGCATTAATTATGAAGAAACATTTGCACCTGTTGCCCATTACACATCTGTGAGAGCAATGATAGCCATTGCAGCAGCTAAAGGCTGGAAGATCCACCAAATGGATGTAAAAATTGCCTTCCTAAATGGAACCATTGAAGAGGAAGTCTATCTAGAACAACCTGAAGGTTTTGTGATACATAAACCTGACTCACATGTATGCAGACTAAAGAAAGCACTGTATGGACTTAAACAGGCTCCCATGACTTGGTATGAAAGAATTGATAGCTACCTCTTGGGACTAGGATTCGCCAAGAATGATGCAGACCCAAATCTTTACTTTAAGGTAATTAAAGGTGATATGTTAATAATTATTTTATATGTTGATGACCTACTGATAACAAGAGAAGATCAACTCATTGCTCAAGGAAAGAAGGATCTAACTTCAAAATTTGACATGAAAGACTTGGGCATTTTACACTACTTTCTAGGTTTGGAAGTCTACCAGAAACCAGATGGCATCATACTAAACCAAGGAAAGTATACTATTGATATTCTGAAGAGATTTGGAATGTTGGATTGTAGACCCATGTCTACACCTATGGAAACCAACCTTCACAAACTGAAAGAAGCGGCAGCAAAATCCAAGTGTGTAGATTCAACCCTATATAGACAAATGATTGGATCTTTGATGTACCTGGTTAACACTAGACCTGATATTTGCTATGCAGTGAATGCTCTAAGCTAGTTCATGTGTGAGCCAAAGGAAATTCACCTTATGGCTGTGAAACATATATTGAGATATCTTCAAGGCACTATTGGATATGGTCTTCTTTACAAAAATAATCAACTAGATCTACATGGATACTCTGATTCATATTGGGGTGGAAGTGTAGCCGATTGGAAAAGCACATTAGGATGTTGCTTTAGTTTGGGATCGACTATGATCTCTTGGATCTGCAGAAAACAGTCTTCAGTAGCTCAAAGCTCGACAGAAGTTGAATACATTGCAGCCTCTATGGGGGCAAGAGAAGCAGTATGGCTCCGGAAGTTGCTAGTGGGACTCTTTAGTGAGCCCTTGAATCCTACCATCATTCATTGTGATAATCAGAGTTGCATCAAACTCTATGAATCCAGTATTCCATGATAGATCTAAGCACATTGAGATCCCCTACCATTATGTAAGAGACATGGTAGAAAGGAATGTGATTCAGTTGGAGTATATTAGTACAAATGATCAAACAACAGACATTCTCACCAAACCTCTCTCCCGAATCAAGGTTGAACACTTCCGGAAGAAGCTTGGTATGATTGAAATGTAATTTGATATTATGTTTGAAATTCAAAATTGTTTAGAAGTTGTACTAATATATTTAAAGATGTTTAATGTGTAAACTCTTTTGTCATGTGTGTGACTCCATGACCTTATGGGCTTGCTCCCCCTGTGTACATTATTGAAAGGTGACGATCTTTCTAATAATGAACACTTGTATGTGACATTGTAAAGTGACGACTCTACAATGATGAGTTGAACTATCATGATAGATATCATGTGACTTGATATCTGTGGACATGTCATGATAGTATCTCTTGGACACTTTGATGGATATCATGGGACTTGATGTCATTTGAAGATCATTGTGATCCTTAAGAGATAATCATGGTGGATAACTATATATATCTATGAATATGCCATGAATTATTATGGTAGACATCATGTGACTTGATGTCAATGCACATACCATAATGAAGATGTGATTACGAAGAATGTCATGTGATTTGACAATCTTGAGAAAACATATCATATCTTCAATATCACGTGTGAAGGTGATATCTCCACTTATTTGATTTGGAATATCTTCCCTAGCTAAGAGGGAGTGTTGATTTAAGATAGCTTCGGTCATAAATAAATGATGATTGCATTCATGCATTGATCATCATCATTTATATTTAACCAAACTGTTCTTAACCTTGAAAACCATCAAATAAGTTATTTGAATTTCAGATGATGATCTAAATTTGCAAATGGATAAATCGGAATTCATTTCATATGATTGTTGTTTGTTAAATACTATCATATTAGTCTAAGAATAACACTGAATTGTTTAGGTTGTTAAGGGAGCCCGCGCGCTCAAGGGACACGTCCCATGAGTGGACGTGTCTCCACTTTGAGACGCGTCTCTCTTTGAGGCTTGTCTCCCTCATATAAATGATACCTCTTTCCTTTATTTGCAAACATCGAAATCAATTAATGTTCTGCAATCAGCACATTCAAAATACAGAAGCACAAATCTGACTTAGAATTATTACACAGAATTTTAGTCTTAGAATTTCCATAGGTCTTTTAGGATCCTGCTCTAATAAGATTTGATAAACATTTACAAGATCATAAAAATTCTTACAAATCCGTTTCCACAAAGCTTTTGAAACAAAAATACAGTAAAAGTAACTTTTCCAGAAAATTGCCATGCAAGAAGCTTTTCAGAAAAACTATCGTGCAAGTTTTCTTTCTGGCAATCCAAAATCATTTTTTGTGAAAGATATTGCACAACCAAAAGCTTTATATGCATTTTCAATTAACTCAAAGTCACAAGACTTAACTAACTGTCAACATGCAAAGCTAAATTGATCAACCAGTTTCAATTAATAAATATCAAGCTATCACATATTTATTTGTAACTTGTTGAAAGTTACAAACTCTTCAAAAATATCTATTTTTCACATAATTGAGTTTGCACATTAAAGTTAACAATTACAATTAACTAAATATCTTGTTTAATTTAATTTAATAAATCAACACATAAACATAATCATTTAATTTGACATTTCAATAAAATCAAATAAAATCAAATAAATTAATAAATAAACCATTTAATTAATTAAATGATACCCAAACATAATGCAAACATAAACGACACAACGGACTCGAACAACAATAACATCGATGATTGACAACACAAATACTCATCCTATAAAAGAACAATGGCCAAAGAAGGACCTGATATTATCTCTAAAACAACATGTTTCCATTGGGTCATGGCATGCTCATGCCTAACAAACAGGTGGAGTTGATGCCCAATACCTGCAAACTGCATCAAACAACACTGTTAAACATATCTACATAAATCGACAAGCACACCGTGAAAGAGAGTCGCAGCGTAGCACGGTACTCACGAGTGAGTAATGCTACACTGTCTACTTCACCAAGACTAACATACAAAATTACATCAAATACATCATCATAAATGCACTAATGTCGAAAAACACCATAATGTCACCACACAATCATAGTTAGATGATCAACAATGTATCATCAACACAATTTAAAAACCAACATAGTATAAGTGTCGTAACAAAAGTAAGGTAAGATAGTATCAAAAGCAACTAAATCATTTATCAACTGAACTAAAACAACAAAAACAAAGTGTAGCAACTGTAGGGACACTACATTTGTGAAGGTGATACATTGCAAATCAGCTAAGGATATGTGGGATAAATTAAAAAATATATATGAAGGAGAAGACAAGGTTAAGAAGGCCAAGTTTCAAACCCATGAGACAATTTGAGTTCTTAAAGTTGAAGGATGAAGAGATATGAATGCTTATCTAATTTGTGTGCATGAAATTGTCAACACTATTCGTGGTCTTTGAAAGGAAGTTGAGGATGAAATAATTGTGCAAAAGGCTTCAAGATCTCTCCCCATGAGATTTGATATAAAAGTTTCTTCCATTGATGAAATGAGGGATCTAGACACTTTGAAGATGGATGAGTTGCATGGGATCCTCACAACATATGAAATGAGGATGAAGAAGGAAAAGCCATCAAAATGAGAAGCCTCCTTCAAAGAATCCAAGAAGATAAAGAACAAACAATACAAATCAAGTGAAAGTTCAAGTGATGGAGAAGAAGCTCACTTCAAGAGAAAGTTAAAGAAAGGATCCAACAAACACAAAGGTAAGTTTCCACTAAAATGTTTCAATTGTGGTAATATAGGTCATTTTTCTTCTAAGCATCTACAAACCGAGAATGAAAGTGGTCAACAGAGTGATATGTTGACAAACATTGTAATCTTTCTCTAAATCTTTGTATACTTCTCTGAGATAGTGAATCTCATCATGTCCTTGTATCTTGTACCTAAAGTTGTGTTTTCTTCAGTTTTATAAGTCCTTTGTATCTTGCACTAAAGTAGTGAGCCTTAGTTTACAAGTCCTTTTTGGCAGTGAGCCTTTATATTGTGAGTTAACTCTCACTGTGGATTTTCTCTTATTGGGTTTTCCATGTAAATCAAGTGTTCTCCTGTGCATGTGTGTTATTTTCTTCATCTTTCTTTTTTGTTGATATGATTAGAAGTAGAATTGCTAAGGATTGTTGAAGTTGTTGAAGATTCAAACTGTTATATCCTTCTCTGTTATTGTTTTGTTTAAAGGTTTTGATCTAATTGTGGTAAAAAAATTAAGTTTGGGAAGGGATTAAGTTTTTGATAAGACTGATTCACCCCCCTCTTAGTATTTGGGTGTGTTCAACAAGATCTTCCAATGCATCTCCACTACACACATATCCATTCTTGTAAATGACTCTATGTGCAGTTTTTTAGAGAACTCGAATGAGATTCACCAAGGCAACTCAATATCACCCTTTCTCTTTGCTTTAATGGGAAAGGCTTTGGCATGTTTGATAAGCCAAAAATATTTATATAGGTTGTGGCAAGGAGTGTAGGTGGCAAGAGGCATTGATATGATTACTCATATTCAATTTTTTGATGACACGGTTTTGTATGGTGAATCTAATATGTAGGAGGTGAAGATAATTAAGGATGCATTGGATCAGGACAAATACTATAAATTATATATATATATATATATATATATATATATATATATATATATATATATATATATATATATATATATATATATATATATATATATATATATATATATATATATATATATATATCTTCAACACTAAGCAACATTAGTAGAAGAGAATAGAAAATTATTTAGGCTTTACAATCAAAGGTATCCCACCCAAATATCTTGGGGCTATATTATTTAGAGTAATATGGATAATATTATGAAAGAGCATGATTGAAAACTACAACATTAAGGCTACCTCATGGAGAGGTCATTGGCTTACTTTGGCAGGACAGATAATGATGATAAAATTATTTCTTAATGCAATTTCGATATATATAGTGTCATGTATGCAACTCACACGAAAAACTACCTCAAGAATGGATAGAACAATGAATAAATTTCTCTGATGGATCCAATGAAGAGAAAAACGCCCTTTTATACATTAGGACATTGATTGCAAGCACATAGTCAATGGTGGTACTAAAACAAAAGATATAACTATGTAGAATAAGTCCCTTGGAGCCAAACTGGTATGGACAATATACTCCAACCACTTGTGGTGTAAAGTCCTACAAAGAAAATACCTTGATGGAGATGATCCAAAGAAAATTTTGACCATTAAAATTTTGAGTGATTCTTCTCATGTATGGAAATTTTTGTGGGAGTGTCGCTTAATCATCACCAAGCATTCAACATGGAAAGTGAATAAGGGGAAAAATGTAGACTTTTGGAATGACTCATGGAAAGATTATTAGTCGTTTATTGACTTCTCTATCCTCAAGGATGTTATGAAATGGCGGTGCAAATCAAGGGATCCAAAGTGAGGGGTTATATAAAAATGTCTGATGATTATGGTATGAGATGGGACTAGGTGGATGTTAACGATTACCCGATAAGTGAGGAATCCAAGTTGGAGCTATCGAGTGAACTTAATAAGAGGAGAATTATCATAAACCTTTAGGATGATAAAATCATTGGTGTTGAGCTAAATATGGTATCTACACTATGAATATAGAGTATTGATCCAGGTGGATCCGAAATACCTAAAAATTTCACAGTCTCAAAATTCATCCAAAGAAGCATCAATGCATAGAGCTCATTGACTTGATCCTGATGCAACTTTAATGGGCTCAAAAGGAGTCCATATGCAGAAGTTATGCTCAGTCAAAGGTTCGATCAAACAGGCAAATCATGGGTTCAAAATGGCAAAAAATTGATTGTCTCAAAATAAAATAAAAATGATTCCAAGTCATAGTGCTTGTCCCGCTGATTCCAGAACTATATTCGGTTTCAAAAATGAAGCTCGTATGTGAAAGTTACGGCTGGTCAAAGGTTGGTCAAAATTTTGACTTTGGTTGACTTTGATGACATCAGCAAGCTGACGTGGCAGGTGGTGACGTGGCAGGAGTGATGAGTTGGCACATACATGGTGGAAAAATAATATGGATTAAACCATATTGTTAAAAGAAAACACGTATGGTTTAAAAATTAAAAGATTTTTGTGATTTCAAGGAGGATTTGGTGGGATTTTATCCCTTAAAATCCTCTTCCCTTGCCCATAAAACAAGGAGAAGAAAAAAAATCCCATAAACTTACATTTCAACAAATTAATCCCTTTAACCACCTTTCTCATATTTAACGGGTTTATTTTAAAGAATATCCAAGGAGATTATTAAGGGGCTTTTAAAAGATATTTTTTAAAGATTATAATGCAAGTCCAAAATTATAACGACCCATAGTTAAAGGGGTTCATTTTTTAATTGTATGGCTTGGAATTATAAAAGCCAAAGGTGGATTTATTTTTGAATACTAATTTGTTATACTAACGGGATATTAGTGATTTTTATTGTAAAAGGGGGAAATGGTTGGAATTTTTACTTGTATACGGGAGTTATGCAATATTTGCAAAATAATATGGTTAAAACCATATTAGCAAATAAATGTGTATATAAAGGGGTGATTTTTGTAAAGGGACATTGGAAAATTATTGAGTGGATAATTTTGTACGGGAATTTTCTTGGAGAGAATTGTAACAGGGAGAATTATTGAAGTTCATTTTGGGAGAAATAATTCTTTGGAGGAGAATTTACAAGGTGTTTTTGTACACCAAAAATTGTAAAAGAGAGAGATTGTGGAGAGATTATTGTAGGTTCTTGGAGCTTGGGTATTGTAAGAAAGCATAATTTTGCTTGGCGATATCAATAAAGTAGTCCCAGCATTGAGAAGCGGACCTGGAGACGTAGTCCACATTGGACAAACTCTGTTATCAATTTGCGCATTGTGATCCTTCTATTTCTTTGTCTCATTCTTCTCTCTTTTGTCTCAATTTTCTCTCTAGTTTAAATTCAGTATTTGAATTTCTAATTACTTATTTTGTAATTTCAATGGTTAAAAGGCATAATCACGCAATTCTGTATTAGATCAGGAAATCACTGTAATTAGATTTAATTTACAAGATAATTTGTAAACCTCTAATTACGGATCAAGTATAAAATTCAACAACTTCAAAGGGATTTTGAAAATTGGCCTAGTAACTTATGTTAGAATCAATTTGTCCTCTTGAAGGCAGGAGCATTTACCTAAATGACTTTGCACAAAAATATTTTAACACACAATTATCTCTATATTATGGGGATTTGAGCCCCAATAGATGCTCTCTCTACAACGAGAATGAAGAAACAACAAACCATCTACTTATTAGTTGTGCCTTTGCTTCTCAATATTTGTATTGGCTTCAAAAGATGCTTAACTAGGAAGGCTCAAGGCAAGCACACATATTAGAGGTTTTCAATAGTTGGCTTCACATGCATCAAAATGTTGTATGGGTGGATTGGGATCATGTCTCCCTCGATGGAAATTTGGTACCTATGGAAGGAACACAATAGGTGGATCTTCAATGACTTAGAGAGCTTGATTGACTAGGTAATTCAAAGAATAGAGAATGGGAACACAATAGGTGGATCTTCAATGACTTAGAGAGCTTGATTGACTAGGTAATTCAAAGAATAGAGAATGAAATCACACAAAACATGAAATGTAAAGTAAGGGATTCAAGAACAGTCCCCTTCACCAATTGGGATGACATTATAATGAAACAATGGAAAGATCTTAAATTCCCTCCCCAAATGAATATGCCAATTAGTTAGGCCTTCAAAAGACTTCTAGTAAGATGGATAACCCATCCAAGAGGAAGACTCAAAATTAATTTTGATGGTGTTCCAAAGGAAATATGAGGACTTCAGGGGCATGCTTTATTATCAAATACTAATTTGGCCAAATAATATGGGCTCTTTCCAAAAAGTTAGGGAATACTACCAACAATGAAGCAGAAATGGAAGCTTTAATTTTTGGACTTTGATTGTATTTGAATAAATACTTCAAACCAATCGAGATTGAAGGTGATTCTATAGTTTGTATCATTGTGATAAAAAAGAGAAAGATTTCAAGTTGGAAACTATAGTCATGGGAAAACGATATTTGGAAAAGTTTGGAATTACTAACATACCTATCAATATTGCACATGTATATGGAGAGGCTAATTAGGTGGCAGACTTACTGGCTAATGATGGTGTTAGTCAAGAGAATCCCTTCATATGTTTGAAAATGTTGCATATTGGGATGGCTTGACACAACACTTGATAGAAGAAAGGACCAATTCCTCTAAATGATTTTTTGCCCCTCACGATTCAATGTTGAAGCGAACTATCAATCTCGCATCCCAAGATAGACATCATATTCCTTTCCCATGACTTGCAACATAACTTGAAGCCTTCATTATTTTCCTATATATCACTTAGGAGGTAAAATGGATATCCTCCTCAGGTCTAAGAGATCCAATTGTCAACACCCATGAATATTCGTATTCTAATATAGGGTTGAATCTAATATGGGATCTATTAGATTTAACTTAGGATTTCCCCATACCATCTATATAATGATGGTGAATTCCTTATTTCCTACAAAATGACCGATCAAAGAATATTTGGAGTTGTATGCAATTGTTCGAATGAAGAGGTAAAGACACAAATCAACAAGTTGTTCAAGATTGAAGATGATGGAGTTGTTGAAGATGTTCTTAAGGTGATTGGCCCTTCACACTATTCTAATAGGCATATCCATGATGAGAGAGTACATAAAATATTCTTCTCAAACATATTGCAATTGCTTGGGAAGAAAGGCTAGGGACCAGTGTTAGCTAATGCAATTCTTTAGTCTGCTTAGAAGGATGTGGTAAGAAAGACAATATCCAAAATCAATATTGCTCCTTCTAATGGTCTCATTAGAATATTTGATGCCAATGTTGTGTGTACCAAAAAAATCTCCAAAGAAGCACTGGACTTGTTTAGGGAAGGTTTGTCTCGCATGAATATGGAGACATTCAACTTCTACATTAGTCATTATGGGGATCTATTCTCTCCAACATAAATTATTCATCCTACAAAATCATTAAAGGAATGCTCTTCTTACTGAGCAGTACCATGGGGGGCTTGGGTTCCCATTTTCACACAAGCAAGTGATCTCATGGGAAAAAAAATTTCTTCTATAGTATTAAATGGAATCTTTTTCAGCACAAACAAGCAGGTGGCTGAAAATTTCAGCTGGTGAGATTGGGGGGGCTAGAAATTGCCCCACTTGCTTAAGAGTACTTTCCTGCCACTTTTGGAGGGAAATGATGTTTATTTATTAAATTTGTATTCACAGCACTCCATTCCACCACCATTTTACCACCACTTCAAAATATTCATGGGACCATGAGCTTCAAAATATTCTTCTAAAAATTTAAGCAGATTGTACCTCCGATTTTTAGGAAGCCCCCTCCATGGAACCGTGCCCTTAATGTATTGAAACTATGCTCTCTTAGAATCGATGTATCTCTTTTTGTGCTTTTTAATATAATAAGAGTTGCCCTTTGATAGCAAATATATATATATATATATATATATATATATATATATATATATATATATATATATATATATATATATATATATATATATATAATTCTCTTATGATATTAGATTTATAAAAAATATTAAATAAAATATGTAAATAACAAAAAATACATTAAAAAAGCTTGAAATTTTTTAAATAAAAAGAAAACTATAAATAGAGTAGTTTTTATATGCTCATGACCATATAATCTATATGGATTTATTATTATTTTTTAAAATTTAATTTGATTAATTTTTTTCCTTAATAATAATAAAATATATATAATATGTTTGTTTATATAATATTTAAATTCATTATTCTATTTAAATATTTGAATTTCAATTATAATTCAAATGTTCTCATAATTCTTTAGAAAATAAATTTTAAATTTTAAACCAAATTAAACCAATATTAAATTCTCAACTCAAACTATATTTTCCAATTGATTCTGAGAAACTAACATGATTATTTTCCTCATTCAAATTTTAAACCAATTATTAACTTTCTTTCATAGTAAGATTAGAAAAATGTGAACCCACTACAAACTTGGTTCCTTATTATTGATTTTCACTTTCTAAATTACTTATTTATTATTAACTTTTATTTTAAATTTTTTATTTTCAAATTTAATTTTTTAAGACAAATAAAAATAATAATTAATAAAAAATAATTTTATTTGTATGATATTATCTAAAATTAAAAAATCAAATAAATCAAATTTATTTCAAGAATTTTTTTAACCAAATAAGATAATTGCTTTACTTTATTTTTATTTTTTTAAACTCTATTTTATTTTATTTATTTATTTTGAATAGTCTACATAATTTTTGAATATTATCAATTTTATTTTAATAAATATTTATATTTTATTATTATTTATCATTATCATTATTTTTAATTAATTTTTGTTTAATCTATTAATTAATCAAATAAGATAATTGTTTTACTTTATTTTTATTTTTTAAACTCTACTTTATTTTATTTATTTATTTTGAATTGTCTACATAATTTTAAATATTATCAATTTTATTTTAACAATTATTTATATTTTGTTATTATTTATCATTATCATTATTTTTAATTTTTTTTTTTTCAATATCACAAGGATGGGAGGAGATTGGACCTCATGACCTCTTACTTGCAATAGGATGCTTTAGCCAATAGAGTTAGGGCCCCAACACCAATTAATTATTATTATGTAATGTCCCCTTTCAAGACACGAGCGAGATGTGGTTAATTAGCTTAATTATTCCCTAGACTAATACAAAGGAAAAAGGGAATATTTTAATTTAATTAATTAATATTATTCATCCCAGTTTAATTAAATTCATAAAGTAACTAAAATGAGAAATATTAAAAAGGTCACTTTATTACGCCGAAGGTATGTTCTATATGAGCTTTCCAAGCTCATTTTGTCAGTGAACGGTCCAAAACCAGGAATAAGGCTTTGTTCACATTAAAACGAATTTCAGCCGTCCATCATTTTCCCGTGTTTTTCTACTTTCCCCGCCGCTGAAAATTGCGCAGTCACGGGTAGCCTCTCCATCGCATTTCACAATTTGTCGTCGGAAGAGGCGAATGTGAATTTAAAAGGGGCGAATTGCAGTCTCCGGTCAAAGCCTAAGTCGGCCCAGTGGTATTTAAAAAAATATCTATGTAGGGCACAAGTACAACACCGAAACCATCATTGCATTTGCACACGTGGGTGGAGGAAGCAGCAAGTTTGTGGCTGCCCTTACCGTTTTAAAGTCGAGTCTTCTTAAAAACCATAAATTTCTATTTGTTCTATTATTTTCTTGAAAGCTACTGGATTTCATGGAAACAAAATGTTTATGCAGTAAAATTCAAAATATTCTATCGAATATTATATCAACTCATCTGTAACGGATATATCTTTTATTTATTTAGCCTAAATTTGCTCATTATTAGGCTCTTTTTCGTAATTTCTATTTTATAATTATTTTATTATGTTTGATAAATATATTTTTAGATAATAACTTATATTTATTTTACTGGCATATTTTTTTTGGACAGCACACGGTTGTCTATAGTTGTTTACAAAGTTGAGGGTGTACAAGTGTTTCTACCAATTGCATGACAATTTTTATTTATTATTTTATCCGAGGCGTAAAAGTCATTTGATAAATACAAGAAAAATTACTACCCTTCAAAATTTCTTTTCAGCCCCTATCAGATTTTGGAACAAATATTTTTAATCTAGGATTGGATGTTTGCCCACTGTAAATCTTATTTATTAGCGAGGGTTTTAGAGTATGTTTATTTAAATAAAAATTACGACCAACATCCTAATTACTACACAAATGTGTGCAAAATAATAAACCATTTTTTTCTTAATTCACCTTCCACACCTCTTCGGCTACCCATTGCACAAGGTGCCATAGCTAGTTTTAATTTTCCATTCATTTAAAAATAAAAATCAAGAATTTGAAAAGTTAGGGTGGAATGGTATACAAAAGGAAAAAGTGGAATTCATTTGGATCATGCTTGAATATTATTTTGCTTGGTGTTTTTAAAGAGATTTTCAAAGCTCAAAGCTCTAAGATGGAAACCTTAAGGATGATTGGTTTTGGTAGTGTGACTAATCAATCTATCTTGGAGAGATTGTGTGAATTTCTCACATTGAATTTTTGAAGAAGTTTATGAAATTTGTGAAGTCTCTTTCATAAAAAATTTTCAAAGTATTGGGTTTAATGCTTGTAAACGATTAGTTGAACACATTAAGAAGTATTATATCAGTTTGGGCCTATCATGCTACTTCCAATATTTAAGAGGGTCATTTTTTGGTATTACAACTACTAAAGGAATGAATATTGTTGGAGGGAGAATCAAATATATCCTAAACTTCACATTACAACTTGCATATATATTAATACACAACCTTGGTTAAGTCAGCCACCACATTCCTAAAGGAATAGTAATGCTTTATTAAAGGCTTCATCCAAGTTTAGGCATATATGGTGTGACGTGGAGGATGATTGGACTTTAAATGCATTCGCTCCTTGTTTGGAAGTAATCACTATCCCTTAGTCGTTGTACATAGCCAACAAAAGGGGTCGCACTTATACTCTATAGTCGTACTTCATATTTTGGGCTATGTATCAACAACTATAGGTAGGAGCAAATGCCATGGGATATTAAGGAGTTCACTCATAAGGAGAAATTGGTCATATAAGGGAGTGAAGTCGATCGTGGGTCTAGATTTGGACACCTTGGGGCCCACTGTTGGGCAATAAAGTTTCCAATAAAAATTTCAAATATGCTTTTAAATATGATATGACAGATTCATATTAAATTCAAAATATGTCCTATCATAGGTAGACTTTTTTATTGCCACCTTCTCAATATTAGGTGAATGCAACTTGACATTTATTTGCCACTTTCACAATATTAAGTGAATGCATCATGATAAACTTATTTCCACAACATAAATAATCTTTGCCACCTTCCCAATAAAAGGTTGTTGTAAAGGGATAATTTATTATCCAAAATATGTCTTATTGCATTAAAAGTGAGTTGGCATGCACTCAAAGTGAGTTGACATGTACAGAAGACATTGCCAACTGGTTTAGTTCCAAATATATTTTAACAAAATACATTTCAACATGTTCCATTTTTCATCTTCTTTTTACAGACTACTGGTTCTGGGTGTCCATATTAACCAATCTTTTTCTGAATTTATCTGCAAAATTGAAAAAAATGAACTCTTAGGCTCACTATGCATTGCAATTTTTCATTAAAACATGTAATTATTAGAGTATTATTTACAAATTGACATAAAAAACAATAATCATAATAAAAATTTAAAACTGGTTAGAATTCAAAAAAATATTAATATCATTTCAAATCACTAACCAGAAATCCTATGTACCCATGAAGCTATCACTTCTACCATTAATCCACTAAATGCAGATCAAATTCCCTCCCAAAATTCAAAATATGTAAACCTATTTATGCAAGCAATCCTTAGTTGTGCGGTGCAAGTTACAACTCAAGAAATTCAAATTTCTTACTTTCTATTGGATGCTCCTGAGCGACGATGAACTCCTCCAAGTTGATGCAGTCTCCTCCTTCAACTTCTACAATAAGTCTCAATACCTACCTTCTCTATAATACTTATGCATTCCATATACAACTACTACGTGAAATTGCCTTGTCCATTTACATTTAAATGAATCGAAGACTTGTTAATTTTTATAGCCATACTTTATGTTGTCATCGGCTAGTCTCCCTTAAAGCTTAGTGTTATGGTTCAAATATTTCCAACCCTTTCCAATACAACATTACGATACATACATATGTCTATTGCACAGATACATAGATACGTATGTTTCCTATAACCCTATTCATTTTCATGAAACTTACACATTTATCTATCTCTGCAATATATATATATATAGTGCATACTAAAATTTATATAATATTGTACAGTTCATCAGTAGTATAGTATAAATTTTCCCAACCCTTTTTGATACAGCATTGTGATACATATATATACAAAGATACATAAATTACTTATAGACTTGTTCATTTACATTCAATTTGCGTATCTATCTATCTTTGCAAAATATATATATTACAGGGATAGATGGATACGTAAGTTACCCATATCCTTCTTCATTTACATTCAACTTAATTAGATGTATGTTTGTTAGTTCTTCAATTAAACTGACTATAAATATCAACCCCTATCCCTTATAGCCAACTGTGATAATGGCTAACTCCTACTTATGTTAGAGCAAATATTTTGGGGCATGACATATATATAAGATTAAATATATAAACAAAATGTAGAAATATATGTATATCAGATTATATATATTTCCAATTTATATAACCCTAACACTTCCATACCATCAAATACTTTCACCTTTCTCTATGACTATCCTTGCATTAGGCTACTATCCAAGTCACTAGCATGTTTGATTAGCTTTCTTAAGGATTCATAGATCTAAAAATATGTCCTTTGTATTGCACTGCCATGTAGGGTGCCCTGATATTGCTCAATGACGTGCACTGAAGTAGATTTATACGTGGCATCAAAACACTCTTGCCCTACAATGCATGTAGTCAAAAGTGGTATAAAATCCATGGAAAATACCATGAATTATAAATTCTTGGCAAATGCCACATGAACTTTAATTTCATGGCAAAAAATATCCTCCGTTTCTTCATCCTGGAAAACATAGATGCAATACATGTTAATATTTTTTCCTTCCCCCTTGTTCACTTGCATTCAACTTAATTAGATGTATGCTTTGTTTGTTCATCAATTAAAGAGATTGTAAATATCGACCCCTCTCCTTTATAGCGAATTGTGATAATGGTTAACTTCTCCTTATGTTATAAACATTTTTCATACAACGTATACGTGTTTCCTATACCAAGATGTCACATACCATACCCACCATATGTCATATGTCCAAAACCATACCCACAATATGTCTTATGCCCACACATAGCTCCTCTCCCTTATGTGTATGCTTTGTTTGTTCTTCAATTTAACTAACTATAAATGTCAACCCCTCTCCCTTGCAACCAACTATGATAGTGGTTGACTCCTAATTATGTTATAACCATTTATGAAATAACATAAATAACTTGAAACAACAGTAAGATATATATATATATATATATATATTGTAGAGATAGATAAATACATAAGTTTCCTATACCCTTCTTCATTTACATTAAACTTAATTAGATGTATGCTTTGTTTGTTCTTCAATTAAAGTGATTGTATGGTAACCATTTCTCAAACAACATTGTGAAACATTTACACAACCTGAAATAGTAGTATGATAGAAATATTTCAAACCATTTCTTGTATCGTAATGCTCTTTGAAGATATACATATTTGTATCATATTGTTGTTTCAAGTTTATATGTATTTGTATCATAATGCTCTATTAGTTGTATCATACTGTTGTTTCAAGTTTATATATATTGGCATCATAATGTTTTATGAGGAGGGTTTAACATGATCACCCAAATGTTTATAAGAGATAGAGTTGGTGATATAATAGTATATCGTGCATTACTTGTTTCATTGCACACATACCCTTCATCATTTGCAATAAACTCAATTAGATGCATGGTTAGTTTGTTCTCCAATTACACTCACTATTACATGTATGAATTTGTTGTTTCAGTTGGTATCATTATTTTCATTGTAACAGTTATAAGTGTATGTTGTTTACTAATCACTGTGTTAGTTCAATGCAGAGGAAGAAAAAAGTGACAACAAATACAAAGCGACCTTTAATAAAGAGACCTATACCAAAGCACAAGAAAACAACTATGCCTACACACAAAAGAGGTGTGCATCTACCACATAGCGATGAGGAGGACATTGTGATTCCTATTCACTAGCCAACTGAAGAACCAAGTAGTGAGGAGGTAGAAATTGTTGTGGAGCATCCAAATGAACTTGTACTCCAAGCTAACCCAGTTGTATCAACCAAAAAGGTTGCACTGAGGCAGGAATGGACCATGGCTGACATGGACCGTGCCCTTGTAGGTGTCAAAGACAACGACATGTCAACTAGAGGTGTAGCCAAAAAGTGGGGTATTCCAACCACAACATTTATCAAATTGGATAGGTAGTGTGACCACTAGTAAAAGGAAAGGTCCCCCAACAGTCCTAATTGAGGAGGAAGAGGCATTGATCATCAAATGGTGCAAGGAGATGGTTGTTGTTGGCCATGGTTTGGAGATTTCCAATCTCAAAATAGAAGTGGCCCAAATATGCAAATCAAGGAATAATCCATTCAAGAATGAGCTTCCCGACAAGTCTTGGTGGACGGGATTCAAAAGAAGGCATCCTAATTTGTGCTTGAGAACAGCCCAGGGACAAGATAGAGACCGTACTATAAATCTTAGGCCTATAGTTGTAAGTTCTCTCTACGACACTTTGGAGAAGGCATATGCAGGAGGGAATTATGGACTGCAAAGGATTTGGAACTACAACAAGATAGGGCTACAAGATAGCTAGAACAGTAATATGAAGGTGCTTACCAACAAAGGCAATAGAAGTGTTGCTTACATTTTCAAAAAGATCCAGGAGTGGATCACTATTCTAGCATGTGTAAACGCTATAGGTCATAAACTTCCAAGTTTTTATTTGTTCAAAAGAAAAAATCATGTGCAAAACTACATAGCCAACTGTGAGGTAAGAGCATTGATGGTTTTTCAACCTCACACATGGATGACCAAAGAGCTTTTTTTCAAATGGATGCAAGTACCTAGGGGTTGCATGCCCAACCATAGAAAGCTCTTGATATTTGATGGCCATGGCAACCATGTAGCCTTCTCTACCATTACTAAAGCAAGGGATGACTTTCTCACCCTACCGGCCCACACATCACACAAGCTACAACCTCTTGATGTGATTGTTTTTTCATCTTTCAATTCTAACTTCAAAAAGGAAAGAACATATTGGAGTATTAGACATCCAAATTTGGAGATAAGAAGGGCAGAATTGGCTACACTTTGAAGCCTAGCTTTTCAAAAGTCGTTGACTATTTCAAACATAACAACTAGCTTCAAGAGGATAGGTATTTGGCCCTTTGATTGAATGCTTTGGAAAATGACATGAGGGTTAGAAATACTTTCCATTTTACTACCCCCAAGGAAGCATTAGCTGCTGAAAACATTCTAAGCCTATCTAGCAATGGTTTGGTAATGAATGAGGGTGAGTGTACTGATGGAATAGTAGAAGTTGGAGATCAAAAACGTGATGTAGGGTTAGTATGTTCTACAATTACCCATCTTCATTTCCAATCAACTCAATTATATGCATGGTTAGTTTGTTCTTCAATTACTCTCAAACTTACATGTTTGAATTTGTTGTTTCAGATTCCAATGAACCACTTGAAATAGTAGTATTGGGAGACCAAAATACTATTGGATACATCTCTCTTTCCATACCAACTCCACCCGAGAAACCCTCCTGGCTGTTAGATGGTGTTGCTAATCTTGGTATTGATATGCATGTGGAGGAAGACCAAAGTCTTACAATGTCATGTCCACCTCACAACATGGGTTCAAATACATTAGTTCATTTCTATGTTGATTGGGGAGATTGTGACAATGAGCAGTTAGGAGAGGGATTGGATGCTACAGATAGTGAGGTGCTAAAATCAAATAATGTTGATTTGATTGAGACTTTGGGAGGCCAACCAACTTCACGCATCTCACAATTCTTGAAGCTACTTGTAACGCCCCATCGTGTGAACCCCAAAGGACAACAAAATACCGCACAATTTTTTTTTTTTAAAGTGAAACATTACATAAGGTGAATATGTGCAAACATTATAAAGATGATTAAAATATATGCTTCATGACAAGACCTAACTAGTCCCATGGGGTTACAAGGTTGCATTACACGTAAACCTCTCCAGCCAAAACATCAGTAAAGATAATGCCCAGGAGTTAACAATAGAAGCATACATTCACAAGATAACATAATCATACAACCATCCATGATCAATAACAATGAAAAGATACATCCATCATTCTATTACATTTCAATTCATAGTTTAATATTACAATTGTGTAGCATACTTCCATAGATGTAACACACCATGGACACAATAATACATTACATAATGCTTCCCTTATATCAACGGGAAGAGTACATCAAGTACAAGAATGATACATCAATGAAGAATAAGGTACAAAATGTGAAGCAACCTTCAACCAAGTGAACCTCTGTAACTTTGCATCCTCTTCTGCATCACAAACACATCTTGGGGACCCAATGGGGTGCATAGCACATTCCACCCAACCACATGGACCTGAAGGTCCACCCCTCATGCTAGGAGATGACAAGAAAGGACCCATGACCATGACAGACAAGCAGCATGATCACAGGACCAAACCACAAGGTCAACCAAAACATAACATACAACAATCTCAATGACCACTTTACAACGTGACTGCTTCCAAAGGAAAACGAAAGAAAAAAAGGGATGTATCAAGCATAAAAATCATAATGAATGTGTGTGCGAGACATGAACCATCTTGCTCAAAGTCATAACTAAGGTAGAAAAAATCATATAACAGCTCATAGACTCATGAGAACTTGAAATAAGAATACAATCGATGGAAACACAAAGGTTCAATCATGGGAATACTCAACATAAGTGAGTTTCCCATCACCTCTGGAAGCCTAACGACCTACCACCCATGACTATCGAACAAGGAAGAAACTTAAGCATTCAGGTTTCCATTATATCCAAAAAAATTATATTCATAAAAATTACCTCAATAACGACATAAACAAGAGGAAAACACATGATCAGCATGGAACCACAAACATGCAGAAGGAATCAATCCCAAGGAGTATTCAGAATAATAAATAATTATCTAATCAGGTTCAAGATAAACTATAAATGTCCATTCACTTAAACATAGACACATACCAATCCTTCTAAGGATAATGTAGAAAATAATTAAATAATTAACTATATTTAAATGCATTTCCACCATACAATTCTTTTAATTAGATAAGCACTATGAAACCCTATAGTAGGTACCTTCAT
The DNA here is from genome assembly GCA_007258455.2 of Sequoia sempervirens. Lineage (NCBI taxonomy): Eukaryota > Viridiplantae > Streptophyta > Pinopsida > Cupressales > Cupressaceae > Sequoia > Sequoia sempervirens. The sequence continues at coordinate 38,465,296 of VDFB02000007.1, read as the reverse complement.
ATTTCACTTAATCTAAGATTCCTAACTTATTCCATAATTTACTTCAAAATAATTAACATTAAAATGAAACATATTTATTTGTTATTTCAAAATAATAAATTTAAATAAAATGTAGCATATTGGTTTTCTTCAAATAAATATATTTTATTTAATGCAATATGTGCATTTGTTAACCTTTAAACTGAATAAATTTAATTAAAATCTAACATTGGACTCCACCCTAAATAAATCTAATTTAAATCTAACATAGACAATTTACACTCAAATCACAATTCTAATAGTAAGGAGTTTGTAAATAATTTTAACTTTATATAACTTGAAATTTAAAACTAATTTAAATGTATTAGAGAATAAATCTGATTTTAAATGTACTAGAAAATAAACCCGATTTTAAATGTACCCGTCCCTAAACATAACACTTATTTACAATATAACATTTTGCTCATAAAAAGATCATTGAAATATTTAAAGAACTATGACCATATAATTCATCAATACATTTCATCTTTCACTCGAAAAGAAACATTTAAATTAACTATAGAACTCATTTACATATTTATGTATATATATATATACGTTTGTAACCCACCATCTATGTACTTTACACAATAATTTTAGGGAAGCTTAAGATTAATTTGTTAAGTATTAATGTGTTTGTGTATTTATAAATATATACATATATAAATCTCCTGATCTTTATTTAAATAGTAAAATTATTGTGTAAAGTACATAGATGGTGGGTTACAAACGTGTATATATATATATGACCATATAATTCATCAATACATTTCATCTTTCACTCGAAAGGAAACATTTAAATTAACTATAGAACTCATTTACATATTTATGTATATATATATATATATATATATATATATATATATATATATATATATATATATATATATTGTAACCCACCATCTATGTACTTTACATATATATATATATATATACGTTTGTAACCCACCATCTATGTACTTTACACAATAATTTTACTATTTAAATAAAGATCAGGAGATTTATATATGTATATATTTATAAATACACAAACACATTAATACTTAACGAATTAATCTTAAGCTTCCCTAAACACCCAAGTGTCCATTCCCAAATCAATCTAATCAATTAGTGTATATTTTATTATTACATCCCTATGGAATTCTTTAAAAATTAATTGAATAACTAACAAGTAAATAGACACATGATTTAAACCAAATAAGTATCCAATAAGAAATAATACCCACAAGATTAATTATATACATTTTATCATAAGTTACAAACTAATTGCCAATTACATGAGCATATATATACATATTTGTTAACATGTTACGTTCTTTTCTTTTCTGAGAGATTTACCCAAGATTTAAAATATAATAATAATTCTATTTAATTCCAGTTTCATTAAATCTCCACTAAACCTACCCTAGTAAGACAAAAGTCAATTCATTAAAATAATTGAATTTAGTGAGTCTAATCAATCAATTCAATTACTTACTTCACTAGCATAGTCACCTATTCATCTATCAACTAAGTTAATTACAATAATCACCACATTATGTTTGTTTACTCATTACAAATTCTTTTTAAATAATTAAGAGATTATATTAAATGTATTATACATATATATTTTATTTTATTTTATTTATTTATATATTTTTTATAAATAGATTATTGTTGGAGAAGGAATTATATCAGATGGTATGCAATTATAACTATACGACATACCTATATTTATATATTGTGATTATACTAGTCAGTTACCCATGTAAATAGGTATTTATTAGACATAGATTGCAGTTTTCAAAGTGACATAACTAGTAGTGTTTACTCCATCCTCCAAAGTATCTTGTGATTAAATGTCTTTAAGTTGGATGGGTTATTATCTTGTTTTTCCATACCTAGCTGGGACGAGTTCAAAACGCCATCAGAGGAAAAAGGGGAGAGTGATTTATTTGACATAACACACTAGTTTTCATTTGATAACAAATTTAAACCCTTCAGACTTAAGCATGAGTCAATAATGATTTAGATGAGAATAAAATTTAATAACAAATGCATAACACAATTCGTTATATACATTATTTAATCCCATAATTTAAAAAACAATTTAACAATATAATAATGAACACATAAAAGACAACTCAATTTAACCAGACGAACTTACACAAGATCCAAGACGGCTGAAATGAAGGGACACTACACTACTGGTTCATGTAGTGAAAGACAAGTCTAATAAGGTACCTGACTGTGGGATGAAATTGCAAAGAGGGGACTCCCAATTCCTAATTGTTGATGACTACATGGCCTTGCTAACTGAGCAAGACGAAAAGAAGAAGGAACTAGAAGAACTAAAATTGAGGAAGAAGCAATAGTTTGCAGAGGGAAATATATAAAGGATTGTAGAAATGAAGGTGAATGCTCTTATCATAATTTAAAAGGAAAAGCAACGACTAGCAGCATAGGTTGAAAAGGAGCTACAAAAGAAGGACAAAAAAAGGGAGGAGCAAAGGATAGAAAAGGAAGTTGCAAAAAGGGAAAAATATTTGGAGAAGGCACGAACAAATGTTGCAAAGGAGAGGCAACTCAACAACACTTTAAATCCCTTGCCTAACCACCATAGGATCTTCATAGATTTCGTGTCTATTCAAAGCCCCCAATATTGTCCATCACCTACCCAAACTATCAGCGAACATTTCAAAGTTGGAGTCCTCATTCAGAGTCCTACACACTCTCACCTAGCCCAAGTATTACCCAACTATTTTAGAATTGGAGTCCTCATTCAAAGTCCTATCAACACTCACCTACCCCAAGCATAATCCAACCAGTTTAATCTTGGAATCCTCCGTCATAGGCCACATCCAACTCACAAGATAGCTTGGCATCAAATTTTAGTTTTCCTGCCTTTTTCAATTGATTTGAATGTTTGGTTGCAACTTTTTTGTTGTGAAGGTTTTCATGGATTCCAAACTAATGTTTGAACTTTTTAGTTTTGAATGTTTGTAACTTGAAACAATAGTATGAATTGAATTCAAACAACATATTACATCATGTTAATTTCACCGACTATTTTGGTTATTGTAATTGAAGATCCAACAAGGCATACATGTAATTGTGTTGAATGTAAATGAACAAGGCTATATGAAACTTATGTATCTATCTATCTCTACAATAGATAGTTGTATATATATACATTTACATATATACACAACTATACGAAACATATGTATCTATACATATAATTAAGTTGAATGAAAATGAACAAGGCTATAGGAAACATATGTATCTATCTAACTATGCACATATATGTATCATATTTCCATTTAAAGTTATTTAGAAATTTCAATATGTTGTATCAAAAAGGGTTGGAAATATTTATACCATAGTGTTGTTTGAAGTTATATATAAATTTCATAATGTTGTATCAAAAAGTGTTATGTTGTATGAAGTTATATTTCAATATGTTGTTTGAGAAATGGCTATAACATAAGTAGGAGTCAGCCATCATCACAGTTAGCTGTAAGGGAGAGGGGCCGATATTTATAGTCACATTAATTGAAGAACAAACAAAATATATATCTAATTAGGTTGAATGTACATATGCATATATGTATATGTATATGATGCAAGAGCATCTACCAAAAACCACAAACCATCAAGGGTGCTTCTAACCCTATTCTAAACTTGAGAAGATCAATTCACAAATCACCAAAAATTCATTATTCATTTCACCAAAATCCATCAAATTTACTTAGAATTGTAAGGCTACCAATATGCCAAATCACTTCATCAATATTCTAGACCTTTATCAGACTAAAATATACCTTAACCATCCTCAAATTGACTAAATCAAAATAATAACATCATTGAAAAACACTGAACCAACCAAGTCATTCATTATTCACCAAATTACCCTTCCTTTCAACTTGTTTCAATGAGGCAAAAAAACAACCATTCACTCAATCTTACTTATAACTCTTATCAGAACTTGAAGCACCTTTAACCATCATCATTTTGAAAGAAAAAAACTGCATGCACTGCCTTATAACTCTATTTTATCATATTCTCAAATTCTTGCACTCAAAGACCAAACTTGCTTGTAGGTGCCAAATCACTAAATCGGGTGTATCTTGTAAACCACATTAAATATCCATAGAATAAATACATTTTTAGGAACCTATTTTAGCCTTATTAAACATACTTTAATAGAAGGTATACTTGTTTTGAAAAATATCAGAAAAAATTGACTGTTCTGCAACAAATGAACCTCAAATAGGCCTAATTTTCAAAGCAAGTACTCTCTAACTTACCAACCTCAAATAAATAAAAATAGTCCTTTATCAAGTCTCAAAATAGAAGATTCAACAACTCTTAGAAGTGGAAGGCACAAATAATTGTTGTTCTATAAAATCCTTGATTCTAGGCTTTTTGTAACACCAAAGAGTGAGGGTTTATTGGAAATACATGCTGCAAACCTCAAACCCATCTACAAACTGTTCAAAACTATTAAAATATACCTGAATAAACTATATAAATATTCTCACATCCTTCTTGCTTTCCTTTACATCATTTAGCATCTTGGAGCCATTCATTTTTACAAGGAAATCACTATTTTTCTGTCAGGACAACTTTCACCTTGTAATCTCACCTTCCCCTACACAAATCAACAAAAAAAAAAAACCTAAATCATTCTATACAAACCTACTCCACTGAACTAAAAATTCCTAATCGGTGGAGTAGTCATTTAAGATCTGTTTAGACTCTCAAAACCTTATTTAAGGTTGCAGATCGAGTTCAAGAAATTCTACTTAAACAAGAAATGTAATCAATAGACTTCTCACAAAATGGATGTAAATAAAAATAATTCCTTATTCAACTTAAATCAATGAGATTCAAGACCCCAAACTACTATACAATCTTTGTGACTAGAGAAACAATGGAAAGAAACACTGAAATTTGATAAATAGGGTACTTTTATTGATATGAACTCTTCAAGAATACAAAGATAATCACTTTCCCACCTTACAACTTCTTTTATAGATGTTTCCCCAACCAATGACTACCTTTTCAACTTCTTTCATCAACCTATCCCTTCAAATTTCCCAAAAAGACTCTTCAACTTCTGATTTTTTGCACTTTTTTGCAATTTACATAATTGACAACTTTTACAATTTTTTCAAATTTTGTTTTCTCCATCATTTTCCCATCTAGTGACCTATTTGTGACTTCAAATACATTATTTATGACCACTTCATGACCTTTTACAAATATTTACATGCTTTTACACTTGAAAGTTCAATTTTTACAAATTTGCCAATTAGAGGCATCTAGTGAGCAAGGTGCTCCTGCACCAGTATATGCATATATGCATATGTATATGCATATATGTATATACATATGCATATGCATATGTATATATAGATATACATATATGCATATACACATATGCATATACACATAAGTCAATAAAATTCAATACCATCGTAGAAATAGGAAACTCTGTCTTTAGAAGGAATCTATATAATTTAAAAATTCAATGCATTATTTTCACTTTTCTTGCACGAATCATATAGAAAATATCTAAATGTTTAAGCCCTTTCAACTAAAGTGTAATTCAAATAAGGAGGGGAAAGGACCTCCTTGAAATATGCTTCCCACAGACCTTCGTGTACTAACCTCTTTTGCGTACAATGGTCGAGCCTTGTGGCACTATTTACCAGCAATTGACCGATATGCACATGGAATAAAATAAAACCAACAATTTTAGATCTCAAACTAAATAATAATGCAACATGTAGTACAAAAGAAGCTTTCACTTTTTGCCCTCTATTCCTCCGTGAAAACCCCAAAAACCAATCATTTACAGGAAGAAAAGGCACTCCCCGTTACATGAGAAACCCAACCAACTTTATAACTACTTATGGTTAATTTTTAATTATTAATCATCTTCCCTCATTTTACCAACAACAACCACAGATGAAATTTTTGCAGACCCTTTTCTCCGTTCAGCCCCAAAACATAATAAATAATAAAAAATCTCCCAAAAGATAATTATTTACCAAAAGGAAGGTTGTTTTTATTTTTGAAAACCCAAAAATCCAATAAAATCTCTAGAATCCCAAAAAGCATTCAGTTTCTTTTTTTTAAAGAAAATTATTTAATTTTAATAATTTTTTGCAACATGTTGTTGCATGCTGATAGTGATTATTATGCACTAAATTTAGAATTGTAATGGAAGAAAACTGACTTATTCATTTATCACATTCTTTTTACTATTTATTAATTACAATCTCGCACTAAGATTTTATTTTATTTTAATATTACATTATAACTATGACTATTTACAAATGTATTTATATTTATATATATATATATTTTTTGATACGCATGATAGAAGTATTATATTAAAAAGGAAAAATTTTACAAGCGTCTGCTACGCAGGAAAACCGACCACCAACACCAGTGGGCAAGATGACAGCCCAACCACAAATTCAAAACCAAGAACCCCGAACCCGAGCATGCAACAACCCGATAAAACTTGATACAGAGATGAGGATTAATAGACCAAACCACCCCTCATATGAACAAGCAGCCAAAAAAACCAAATACTGCAAAAAACGGCCGATGGAGATTTAAGACACGGATCCACCTTACAAGAAACCATTGACCTCCGCAAAGCAAATAAAGCCCTCCAACCAGTCCAAACCCTCCATCGGCACCATCATTAATTTGCGCTTCAGGAACTCCACAGCCATGTCCGTGAGCTTCCGGTGGCGAGACAAAGCTGGCCCTTTAAGATCAAGGAGGAAGGGATACACCTTGACCGCTTCCTCCGTATGCCATAAGAGAGGCAAATCAGCCGGGCACGGAATACCTTTACCCAGAAGGGCCGCCTTCAAAGTATCTTCCAAGCCACCGAGTAAATCCGCATAGAACAAACGCTCCATTAGTTCCCGCGCCACCTTTTTCGGAATTTCCAGGTCCAATAAAACTGCTAGAAAACGCGAGGAAATGTGAGCATTGTCTCTGGCATATTCCTTTCGAAGCAAGTGTTCATTTCCCAGAACCATCTTAACCGCGACCAGTAACACAGGATCATCCTCAATTAGAATTCGTTTCAGCCTTTGGTCTGAGATCTCCCTAAAAGCTATTTGTCGCTCCGTGGCGACCAAAGAAACCAGTGTGTCCACACCGAAGCATTCCAAACCATCCAAGGAAATATGAATGGTAAACTTTGATTTTTTTGACCCCTCCATGATAACAGCTACACCCTGCAATATAGAAAAACAAAGCCAGAATGCGAAAGCCAAGCACCAGAATGAATATAACGGGTCCAAATTTAAGCCCGTGAGAATCCGCTTGGCCATCGCACAAATGCCGAAATTATGAAAGGACGATCTTCATATCCTCGCTATGAAGGAGGGCTACGGCCGCAGTCCAGGCACCATTAACTATAATCACTTCAAGTGAAGTGAGTCGCCACCTGTCTATACTGAAGTCTTGTCAAGGGTTGTCGTATTCGACGTGTCACCAAATGACAGACTTGAAACAAAGCCCAACTTGCATTCTAAAAAACATAAAAGCTCTGCATCGAACGAGCCGTCCTCATTAAGGTGGCCAACATTCCTTCTGCGAACTCAGAATCCAAGAATGACATGGATATGTCACCTCTGCATCCTCACCCTCCGTCGCATAGCCATCTCACACCCAGATTTATATTTATATATTTATTTATCAAAACATACTCTAATTTTATTTACATTTAATAATCAACTTTATAACTCATCTTAATAATATTTTATTTATTAACTTTAGTACTAATTTATTTTATCATGACTATGATTACACATTTAAATTTATTATAAACCATAATCATTAATAAATATATTTATATCTATTTATCAAAATACTTTTACTTAATAATTTATTTAATGCATCAATTAATCAAAAATATCATTTATTAAATAAATTTAAATTAAACAAACCAAATATCAACAATAATTACCTAAACCCTAACCAGGGTCAAAAAGCAAGATCAACCGACCACAAACATCTGATAATGTTGACAAAGTAATGGACTAGATACTCATTCTCTTCGAAGATGATGGCTAGGGTAGGGGGCCAAATGCTATCTCTAATCAATTGTTCCATTGGGTTTAAGGCACAATCAGACCTGCCAATTTAGGTGGAGTTGATGTCTAGTACCTGCAACTTGCAGCACACAAAACGGTCGAGCATATACATAATCATACAATCAGGGACACCATGCAAGGAATTCACAACGTAACAAGGTACTCACAAGTGAGTATTGCGACACTGTCCCTTTCACCCAAACACAACAAACAAGTAACCACATCAACTCATAAACCATCAACTACATAGTAATCAGAGTGATAATCACATAATGGTCATGATAAAATAATCACATATTGATCATGACAATGAATCTAACATCATATATTGTATCATAAAATAGATCAACTACTTAACATCATTAGCACATACCTTTAATTATCCCTATTATTTTGCCTTCACCTCTGAATTCCAAGGGCGACTACCTACACATCCATGGTGAGAATGGAAGGACACTACATATACAAACTGAAACAAAAAATTCATACCTGTAAGTGTGAGTGTGATTGAAGAACAAACTAACCATGCATCTAATAGAGTTGATTATGAAGGATCAAGGGTATGTGTGCAATGAAACAAGCAATGCATGTTATACTATCAGCATCACCCTACCCACCAACAGTCCATTGCCCTTAAACAAACTATACATATGTAAATATACATTTACATATACATATGTACATACACATTTTCATATATATGTATATACATATACATATGCAAGATTATATGGTAATTAAAGAACAAACTAACTATGCATCTAATAGAGTTGAAGAACAAACAAATCACACATATGACTATTGTTAATTTTATCTCTATTAAGCAATTCTTTAGGGAGAATTGAGTGTAATAGATGAACAAACCAACCATGCATCTAATATAGTTGATTACAAATGAACTAGGGTATTTGTGCAATGAAACAAAAAATGCATGTTATACTATCACATCCCCAATTCTAATTGACACAAATCAAACAATGATACAACCTCAAACAACATCATACATGTAAGATTGAGTGTAATTGGATAGTAATAATTGGGGAAATTTTTTGATACAATGTTCATCATGATTTTTAAGACTAGCTCGAAACAACCAACTCATAGAGCATTAAGATGTATTATGTATAGCTTGAACCAACACCTTTATATGAATTCATTAAATTTGTCACACTTGTGAATGTAATAGAACATAAATTAAATTATACATTTAATTCATATAAATGTAAATGAACAAGGCTATATGAAACATCAATTTCTATATATTTGCCATATGTAATTGTAAATATGCAACTTGAATATATATAATGATAGTATTGAAACATTATCATACACTCCATAGTTGAGGGTGCCATGCACCTATCTTTTGCCCGAAGTATGTATGTATGTATGATTGGTTTCCACAAATACATACATTCATCATATTGAAGTAATGTATGTATGTTACATATAAATTCCTTAAGTATGGCTACATGCATGACCTTCATACATACATAGATATGGACTGCCATATGTATTATCGTATGTATGTATAGTATACACACATTACATATATGTATGTGTGTACATGTATACACACATACATATATGTAATGTGTGTATACTATACATACATACATATATATATGTATAAAATATCTATGTATGTATGTGTATATTAACTGACATATCTATGCATGCATGGATGTATAGTATACAAACATACATAATGTGGTACTATGTATGTATGTGTTTCTACTATACATACATACATATGACATAATATGTAAGTATGTATGTGTATGTATCATATACACACACATACATACATAATAAATTATTATGTATGCATGTATGTATGTGTGTATACGATACATACATAATATTTTAATGTTTATTATAATATCAAGTTGTTAAACATTATATTAATATATGTTATTAATAGTAGTAAAATGTTTAGTCCATTAAAAAATTAAAATGATTACTAAATTGACTACAAAAATCCTATAAATGTTTAGTCAATTAAAAAACTAAAATGATTAGTAAATTGACTATAAAAATCCTATAAATGGATATGAAATATTTCCAAAAACTCCACAATTTAGGCAAAGATGATGGACAGGGAAGAGTGGATGATGGGGGTCGGGAATTCTTGAGCGAGGGGTTCACGACAACAGTGGAAATAGTCAGAAAAAACATAGATGCATGAAACCCTTAATAGTCGAGTTGTACAAACCCATTAATGGTATGTATATATATACACACAATTGGCCAAAAATATAGGTGCATGAAACCCTTAAAAAATATTATGTATATGTATATATGTCAATGATCGACTATGTGTATATATACACACAAACACACACACACACATGTGTGTGTGAATTTTTGAATATATACACAGTCGGCCATTTTTTACCTGCAAGAAACTCTTAATAGTGAAGAGTATGTTAACTTCTAATACTGCCATTATACATATACAAATTACATAGGTATAAAACGAAAACAAAGGTCTATATTATGGAAGACTATGTCTATATGTGTGTATGCATAGATATATATATGTATATATACATATATATGCATATATATCTATGTATACACACATATACACACATTTGACCGTATATGTGCATAAATATATATGTATATTCACATATACACACAGTCCGCCATAATATAGGTGCATTATTGTTGCAAAATTACATTTGCTCATCATTCCCATGTGTGCATGTGTGTATACACAGATATATATGCATATATATATCTATGTATACACAAATTTACACACAGTCGGCCATATATATGCATATTTATATATATTTGTATACTCACATATACACATAATTGGCCATAATATAGGTACATTATTGCTACAAAATTACATTTGTTTGTCCTTCCTATGTGTATATATCTGTATACAGATATGTATATGTACATGTATATATCAGTATAGAGATATATATACACAAAAGTAGCCATGATAAAGTTGCAACAAAGCTTCATTGGATGGGGAAATCATTACTTGTGGACATAAGCTATTTAAACAAAAAAATATTGCAAGAAAAAACTAGAAAATTCTTGCAATACATAGTTACTGCCTGTGTGAGGTTGGAACACAACCTCACCTGCATAGCAAGAAGTTAAATAGTTTCCTTAGATTGAATATGGTGTTGGTCAACATAGAAATCTCGAGAAATTCATCACCACCATTTTCCCATGGCCTCACCATCGTCGACATCCATCCTAACTAGAGTTGGTTCTTAATGCAACCACTCAAAGTGAATAAATTTTTCATGAATGGATGTTTCGTAAACCTAAAGCAAAAGGTCAAGCAAATGGTGTGTGCATGTTGAGGTGGTAGGTGTTAAGACTGACGATAGGTGAATGGGTGGCACTTAATGCGCATTTACTAGGAGTGTAATGAGCCAGTACTAGAGTGACGCAAAACCACCATCGATCATACAGATGTCCATTATTGGTAGACGCCAAAGTTTTAGACATTTTTGGTGGTTTTTGAAAAGCACCCCAAAAACATTGGCAAATGTGCTTGAATTTCCTCCAAAAAACTGGGGGACTGCCAACTCGATGGTCAAAGGACGTGGCAAAAAAAAGTGTCTGACTTAGACGCTGATAACATGGACCCCTCACTCAAAGTTACCCTACCCACCATCGGATCCTCTCCCTTATCTCAGGTTGGTCCATTTAATGTATGTGAATTAAAATTTCTTATCTATTTTTTGTAAATGGATTGCTGAGTGAAATAAATATTTCAGCTATATGCTCTTATTTGTTATAAATTCCATTTCATCACTGTTATATTATTCGATACCCAACAATAAAACTATGAGAGGAGTATTTTGTGTATGTAATGCATAAATTTTGAACTTATCTTGGAAAAATAATTTACATGTTCTAAACTACATTATGACAACTATTTGATAAAACACCTATTGGAACAAACTAGTGAAAGCCAAAAAAATTTATATACAAAATTAGCTCAGGATATTTCATATTACCATTATTTATTATATTTTATTATTATTTGCATCTAATCAATTAAGTAAAAAATACTTTTATAATTATTTAAAATATTAATAATAAGGTTTTATAATTTAAACGAGGCATCACAAAGAATGTTGTGGTTGATGTACTATTTAGAAGGCCAAATCTAAGTTTCATGTCTCATATCTTTGTGGATTAGAAGAATTAAATCATAATAGAGTATGCTAAGAATGAATTCACACCCGATGTATTAGAAGAGAAGTTATTGGATGATAGGTATATCATTTATAATAAACTCATTCTCTATAAGGCAAGAGTCTAATTAGTGCTAGAGCCAAACATACGAAGGGAAATATATTATGAGAAGTTCACAACATTCCCTTATTAGGCCACCCAAGGTGTTTCACAACCTACAAATAGATTAGGGAAGGTTCACATGACAAGGATTCAAAGATGATGTCCTCATCCATATCAAATAATGCATCATTGTCAAAAGAATAAAATAGGTCAAAAATATTCAATAGGTCTTTTACAGCCTTTGGGCCCACCCTAGAGTAAAAATGGGAAAGTGTTTCAAAGGACTTCATCATATAACTTTGTATAGTCCAAGATAAGGACTATAAATATGTGGTTGTTGATAGACTAATAAAATATACACATTTATTTGTCATCTCTTTATATTTTAAGGTGCTACAAGTGGCTAATATGTTCTCCAAGAAAATAATGAAACTCTACAAACTACCAAATAAAATTATGAGTGATGAGACAAAGAAATGTCTCATCTATTAGCCAAATAAAAGTGTGTATTTTGCTTAATTATGGTGTTTATCAAGACACATGATGAAGAAAGTAAGATATTTTTAGTTGCATTAGTCAAAGATTTCATCATATCTTGAAAATTACGATCTGGGTTGTTAAGATTTTTGGATAGAAATTTGAAGACAAGAAGGTGAAAAAACTCATTAAATTTTACAAAAACCTAGTTCGTCGTTTGAGAGAAAACTTTACCAGTCCGATGCTCTAAAAAATTTTTTCCATGCTCTAGAATTTCCATAATTTGTTCATTTGTTTGCTTCAGAATTTCAAAACTAAGTGAAGGATCATTTATAAAGAGGTTGAGAAAGTTGGGCTTCTATGAGTAGTTAAGGGACAATAATTGAGAGCATCTAGGGGGTAGTTCCAAGCATTAAGGCAGGTTGTTGGGTTCTGCAAATTAATGAAGCATATCTAGGAGACAATTTTGTGTAGTTTGAACATTTTTGCAAGCATCTAGGAGCTATTTTATGAGCTTTAATGATGCACAAGGGAAATACATGACTTTTTCAGCAATCACATGTCTTTTTGGAGCTTTTTTAAGAGCTGCAAAATAGGAATATTTTTTTTCGACGACTCCAGAAGATTGACTCAACAAGATGAATGAAAGACTTATCTTTTTCACTCAACACATGTTTCTATCTTCTAGCAAGTTATTGCACAACAATTAAAGTTCATCTTCTAGATTAGTTGAAGATAAGAATTCTATAAATTAATTGTAATCAAGGAATCAAATGGGAAGATTTTTATAAAATAATAAAATTTAGTTTTTAAAAGCAATTGTTGTTTGTAATTTTATTTCTTAACAACAATTTCATTTCCTGGAATTACATTTCTAGTATTTTCCTTTACAAGTTTCTTAGGATAGATTTGATTCCAACAATTATATTTCTAGTATTTCCTTTTACAAGTTTCTTAGGATAGATTTAATTCCAACATTTTATTTATAAGCTCTTAGATTATATTTGATTCTAACAATTTCTTTCATGCATTGCCTTTAAATTTTGTTTGTAGATAAAACATGTCATGTAATTGATTTCTTCTCCCTCTTGCATATTGCCATGGACATCGCCCTTGGTTGACATTGATAAGTTAAATGATGAGGAATGCAACGACACTCATCATTTTTGGTGTCATTGTTGAGGAAAGGTGTCATTAGGGAGTTGTTGATGATCTAGTGACAACAAGTCAAAAGAAATATTAGTTTGGCGAGATTTTTAGGTTTATTATTTTAGAACCCCCCCTCCCCACCCAAAAAAAAAAGCAGATCCAAAGGAAGAGATTCTTGCATGAAAATGCGACAACTCTTGTGCAATCTTCTTAACCAGAGGACCATGACTTCAAACCATGACAAGTAAAAGATTATTGTTTAGACACCTTCAAAGTCTAAGAAGGGTTTCTCGATCAAATATTTGAAGGACAAGGAGATGCATCCAATCATGCATGCAACCAAATGTGAGGAAGGATTGAAAAATATTTCTAATCAGCCCATGCATCTACTAGAATAAAATATTATAGAAAAAACTACCATTTCAAAGAAAGGAGGAGCATCAAAGTTCAAATATTTAGCCATCTTTTTCTCATGGTTTTCTTCTTCTTTTAAAAATTTGAATGCAATGATCCATCATTTGAGAAAATGATGTTATTTTCCACAACCAGTTGATGGTTTAATGTAACCTATCTCTACATCAATAAGTAGAGTATGATAGAGTAGGTTTCTTTTATGCAACATAACAATAAAATCCCCATAATATCTTTAGAAGTATCTCTAGTACACCTCCCAAAAAATCCTCGAGCAATTGTAATAAAAGTAAAGAGATTAGCTCTAGAAGCTCACTATAAGTTGCAGGAGGACCTAAAACATTTTAGGTGTGGAGGGGATGATGAGACAAAAAACTGTCACATCTATTAGCCAAATAAAAGCATGTATTTTGCTTAATTATGGTGTTTATCAAGACTGAACATGATGAGGAAAGTAAGAGATTTTCAGTTGCAGCAATTAAATATTTCATCACATCTTAAAAATTATGAGTTGGGTTCTTAAGATTTTTGGATAGAAATTCGAAGACAAGGTGAAAAAACCCATTAAATTTCACAAAAACCTAGTTCGTTGTTTGAGAGAAAACTTTACCAATTTGATACTTCGAAAATTTGCTTCCATGCTCCGAAATTTCTAGAATTTGTTCATTCATTTGCTCTAGAATTTCAAAACTAAGTGACGGATCATTTATGAAGAGGTTGAGAAATTTGGGCTTCTATGAGTAGTTAAGGGATAACAGTTGAGAGCATCTAGGGGGCAGTTCCAATTATTAAGGTAGGTTGTTAGGTTGTGCAAACTAATGGAGCATATCTAGAAGACAATTTTGGGTAGTTTGAACCTTTTTGTAAGCATCTAGGAGCTATTTTATGAGCTTTAATGATAAACAAGGGAAAACCATATCTTTTTCAGCAATCAAATGTCTTTTTGGAGCTTGTTTAGGGGCTGCAAAATATACATATTTATTTTGGACGACCAAAGAAGTTTGACTCAACAAGATGAAGGAAAGACTTATCTTTTTCACTTAGCACATGTTCCTATCTTCTAGCAAGTTGTTGCACAAAAATTAAGGCTCATCTTTCAGATTAGCTGAAGATAAGAATTCTAAAAATTCATTGTAATCAAGGAATCAAATGGGAAGAGTTTTATAAAATAATAAAATTTAGTTTTTAACAATAGTTGTTGTTTGTAGTTTTATTTCTTAGCAACAATTACATTTCTAGTATTTCCTTTTACAAGTTTCCTGGGATAAATTTGATTCCAACAATTATATTTCTAGTATTTCCTTTTACAAGTTTCTTAGGATAAATTTAATTCCAACATTTCATTTATAAGCTCTTAGATTAAATTTGATTCTAACATTTTTTTTCATGCATTGTCTTTCAATTTCGTTTGTAGAAAAAACATGTCATGCAATTGATTTCTTCTCCCTCTTGCATATTGTCATGGACACTGCCTTGGGTTGACATTGCTAAGTTAAATGATGAGGAATGCAATGGCACTCATCAATTATTAATAGAGGTAGTTGCTTCATGAGCTTGTTTTGGTAAGATCTTTTCTTTGTTATAGGAATTGAAATTGCCTCTAACACCAACTACCACCTACAAAAAAATGGTCAGAATGAGATTGTGAACAAATGGGTGAAAGGTTATTTGAGAAATTATCTCGCTAATCAGTATAAGATTGGATCAAGTGGCTCTACTTAGGGGAGCACTATTATAACACCACCTTCGACATGCTAGTTAAGAGAATTCCATTCATGACTTTGTATGGGTATGAATCTCAAAGATTCATTGATCTCATTTTGGTAGATGGTAAGGTGGTGAAAGCAAGCAATGTAATGAAACAAAGCCAAGACATTCCAAAGTCACTCAAGAATAATCTCCAATAAGCTCAAAACCAATAGAAGATATATGTAGGTTGTCATAAAATTGAGAGAATATTTGAGATTAGAGACATGATTTTTGTGAGATTGTAGTCGTACAAGCAATCTTCTTTAAAGGCATGTGGAGTATAAAAACTCAAACCATGTTTTGATGAGCCTTAGAATTTTATTGAAAAGGATTGATGAACTAGCTTATGAGTTGGAAATGTTCAAGGAAAGTAAGATACACAATTTATTTCACATGTCTTGCCTCAAAAAGGTTTTAGGTATACATATAGAACCATTAGATGAGTTGCCTTTGATTGAAAAAGATGATAAACTAGTCTTTATTTATGAAGCAATCATGGATACAAGAGAAATGAAGGTGAGGAACACAATCACTAAGGATTAATTAATTTAGTGGGAAGATATCCTTGTGGAGGATGTAATATTTGAAGGCCCATAGATATAGGAACATCCAAACTTGAAATTATGTCCTATTCCATTTGAATAATCTAAGTTTGTATAGATGAGGTTTTTATTTATGTCTTCCATGTTTTTGTTTGTTGTGTGTTTTCCCTTCTTGAGTATTATTAGAATAAGGTGTTATACACCTTGCACAAGAATACATATTTTAATCATTTAAAATAAATTTTTAGTTGTGGTGCACCTTTAGGAGGTGTGTTTAGCCATATTACGTATTTATTTGGGTCCATTTGTAATGTTGTATGTGATATTGGCTAGATATTTTATGTGTGGATTGTACATAGAAAAATATTTAATATTGAGAAACCTGGTACCAAAAAGTAAATGTTGGGGTTGATGGTTTTGAGGCATATGGTTTTACCTCACTACTTGGTTGTTTTATGTGAGCTTGATTCTATAAAAGAAAGCAAGTGTTTAGTGGTTGAGGTTGGTTAGTTTTTGAATGGGTTGTCTTTTGTATTTGTCTATCTTGTTTCTTGTTGAGTATATATGTGAAGCATGGTATGGGATGTGTGGATACATGCTTAGATACATCAAGGATGCATTGGAGGAGCATGATGTTTTAAAGGTATTAAAAAAGACTCTATAAGTGCATTATGATATTTTGATTGTTGAATAATACATTGAGTGTGAATAATTTTTAAATGTTGGGTTTTCCCTTCTGAAGGTTTTTCTATTTTCTATTTTCTTAATCTAGTGGTATGCCTATAATCCTTGCATTATGGTTATCCTATAAGCTTTTATGCATTATTTTCTCTCACGGGATCATGTAGGAAATAGTTTGATCAAATTGGTATTATTTTCCTAACTAGTATACTTTTTCTTCCAACTCTATTCTTCCCTTCTTCCTATTAGAGTTTCAAAATTCTCAATCTTGTCATACCTTTATTTTTTCACCCATGTCAACCTTATATTTGTCAGACTTATCCATCTTTTCATTCTTCACATCTATCACTCCCTTTCCATTGTATTTGTTAAAGAATTATCCATCCTATCATGTTTATTACTAAACACCCAATGCCTTGACTTGTGGTTTGATTCTTGTGATGTGGTTGAACCTTGATCCTTGATATTTATTCCTATGTTTATGCTTCCCTCCTTACTTCCCAACACATGCCCTATTGTTCCTAGTAGTCTATTTTTGGTACCATTTCTTTCAAAGTAGAATATTTCTTGCCCATGATCATTATTCAAATTTGAAGTTGTGGGTATACATGGTGGCCAACTTGTTTTATGTGTGGAGGATATAAAAGAGAAAATGGTTTCATTCAAAAGAATTACTATACTTAACCAAATTCCTTTTTGAATCCATTTTGAGTACTTGTGTTCACATGTGGGAATCCTATAATGAAAACCCTAGTGATTTTGAAGGATGATCTCATACAAAGATCTTATTTAAGCTTCATTGAACCTAGACTTTAGTTGCATTGTATTGATTTGAATTCTCATTGATTAGGGTTGATGGTTTAATGTATAGGGTTGAGGGATTAAGGGTTGAGGGTTATAGGATTAAGGGTTTAAGGTATAGGGTCAAGGGATTAGGGTTGAGGGTTTAATGTATATGATAGAGGGTAGAGGGTTGAAGTTTTAAGGGTTTGAGGATTTAAGGGTTAAGGGTATAGGGTCAAGGGATTAGGGTTGAAGCTTTAATGTACATGGTAGAGGGTTGAGAGTTGAAGGTTTAGAGGTTTAGGGTTTAAGGGTTGAGGGATTATGGTTGAGAGTTTGATCTATAGGGTAAAGGGTTGAGGTTTGAGAGATTAGGGGTTTAAGGTATAGGGTTAAGGGATTAGGTTTGAGGGTTTAATGTATAGGGTAGAGGGTATAGGGTTTAAGGGTTGAGGGTATAGGGCTTAAGGGTTGAGGGTTGAGGAATCAAGGGTTTGAGGATTAGGGTTGAGGGTATAGGGTTGAGGGTTGAGGGATTAAGGGTTTAAGGTATAAGGTCGAGGGATTAGGGTTGAGGGTTTAATGTATAGGGTAGAGGGTAGAGGGTAGAGTGATTAAGGGTTTAAGGTACATGGTTGATGGATTAGGGTAGAGGGTTTTATGTAGAGGGTAGAGGGTTGAGGATTGAGGGTATAGGGTTTAAGTGTTTAGGGTTTAAGGGTTTAAAGGTTTAAAGGTTTAAAGTATAGGGTTAAGGTATAAGGTTGAGGGTTGAAGTTGTAGGGTTTAGGGTTTAAGTTATAGGGTTTAGGGTATAGGTTTAAGGTATAGGGTATAGTGTTAAGTGTTGAGGGTATAGGGTATAGTGTTAAGGTATAGGGTATAGTGTTTAGTGTTTAGGATTTAAGGTATAAGGTTAAGGGTTGAGGGTTAATGTATAGGCTTGAGCGTACATGGAATTGTAGTGAAACTTCATATCATACACAAAACATTTGGATGGGTAGGTTTACGCTAGGCAAGGTCTTGTTTCGCACCCCAACATGTCAAAACGTTTTGGGCTACATTGCACTAATGATTTCGTTTAAGAAACAAAAGTCTTAAAGGGCAACAAACTTTGATGAGTTGTTAGTTAGAAGCTGTGGCGCTTAGAAACATTATGTCTAAAGGTAAAGGATTATGTAGGGCCCCTCTATAATAACCCTTCCTATTTTTTCATATCTCCAATCCATTTTCCTATGGTGACAAGTTTTTAGTTGATAGAAAATGTGTTAAATGCATGCAATATAAAGTTGCAAAGTTGTGTAATTTTTGTTCTATTTTTGTGTGACCAAACTGATAGTTCCAACACATATAGATGGGTAGGTTTATGCTAGGAAAGGTCTCGTTTCACACCCCAACATGTCAGAACATTTCGGGCTACATTGCATTGGTGATTTCTCTTAAGAGACCAAAGTGCAAAAAAGCATAAAACTTTGACAAGTTGTTACTCATAAATTGTGGCACTTAGAAAAATTATGTCTAAAAGTACACAATCATGTAGGGACCCTCTACAATAACCTCTCTTAATTTCCAATCCATTTGCTCATGTTGACGAGTTTTCAATTGATGGAAAATGCGTCAAATGCATGTAGTGTAAAGTTGCAAGGTAGTGTAATTTATGTTATGGTCATCATGCAACCAAACTAAGAGTTCCAACACCTCTAGATGGGCAGTTTTATGCTAGGAAAGGTCTTGTTTCACACCCAAACATGCTAAAATGTTCCAAGATACATTGTACTAGTGATTTCCCTTAAATGACCAAAGTGTGAAAGGACAACAAACTTTGACAAGCTATTACTCATAAACTGCGACACTTAGAAACATTTTGTTTGAAGGTACAAGATCATGTAGGGAACCTCTATAATAAATTCTCTCATTTTTTCGTATCTTCAATCCATTTTCTTGTAGTGATGAGTTTTCATTTGATGGAAAAAGCGTTAAATGCATGTAGTGTAAAGTTGCAAAGTGGTGTAATTTTCATTATGTTCATCGTGTGACCAAACTGATAGTTCCAACACATCTGGATGGGTAGGTTTACACTAAGAAAGGTTTTTTTTTTGCATCCCAACATGTCAGGATGTTCCAAGCTACATTGCACCAACAATTTCCCTTAAGAGACCAAGGTGCAAAAGGACAACAAACTTTGATGAGCTATTACTTGGAAAAAATGGTAGTTAGAAACATTTTTTTTGAAGGCACAAGATTATGTAGGGCCCCTCTATAATAAAATCTCTCATTTTTTCATATCTCTAATCCATTTTCCTATTGTGAGGAGTTTTTAGTTGATGGAAAAAGTGTCAGATGCATGTAGTGTAAAGGTGCAAGGTAGTGTAATTTTCATTCTATACATCATGCGACCAAATTGACAATTCCAATACATTCAAATGGGCAGGCTTATCCTAGGAAAAGTCTTGTTTCGCACCCCAACATGCCAAAATGTTTTGGGCTACATTGCATCGACAATTTCTCTTAAGAGACTAAAGTGCAAAAGGGAAACAAACTTTGATGAGTTGTTACTCAAAAACCATGGCACTTAGAAACATTTAATTTGAAGGTACAAGATAATGTAGGGCCCTTTTATAATAACCTCTCTCAGTTTTTCATATCTCCAATCCATTTGCTCGTGGTGACGAGTTTTCAGTTGATGGAAAAAGTGTCAATTGCATTCAAAAGAAAGTTGCAAGATAGAGGTAATTTTCATTCTTTTCATCATGCGACCAAACCAATAGTTCCAAGTTGTTCCACCGTGGAAACAATGTTTTAGATGTTCCAAAAAGAATTAGTTGTATACTGTAAAAAGTTGTCAAGAGGCATTGTTTACATTTTTCATCTTCTAGGGGTAAACTGACAATTTGAACACATTGGGGTGGCTACAGAATAAGACCACTTTACAATTTTTGGTCAACGTAGGTGTATCTATAATCTTATGAATGAATGATTTACACCAAATAACTAGTCTCCTCTATTGATTGAATTCAATGTAGTCATAAATTTTTTGGTCAATATAGGAATACATTTTTTTGAGATTAATGAAAGTGTGGGCATGAATAATACATCTATAAATTTAAAGTAGTGATTGGCCAACTAGAGATGGGTACTTGAATATATGAATAGAATTATTGGAAACATAGTGAAATTGTTTGTACTAATTAATTATTCCATAACTATATGCCAAAAATATGTCATCGAAGACCACAAACACATACTGGTGTAGGAAAGATAATAATTAACCAACAAATATAGGTGAAATGAGTGTGAAATAAGTTATGAATCATGGAATACGCTTAGATTTTAAATATTTGATGTAAACCATCGACAAATATCCCTTGAATCTTGTCATTCTATAATGGAGGCAACATATTATTATCAAAAACTTGAATCTAAAAATATAATCCTTAATTAGCTCTTTTTCCTTGTGTTTTCATTACATGCTTGAGAGATAAACATCTTGGCATACCTTGAAGCACTTCGTTTATTGCAAGGAAATAATATAGAAACATTTTTGTGAAAGTGGATTGGAATAACATTTTAATCATTTATAGTTACATCAAATAATTATTTATTTATTTAAATGATCATTTACAATAAAAATATGGGCACCATCAATAAAAAATATATGTATTAACCAAATATCCATATAGACATACATCAATATATGTCAATATAAGTATAACATATATACAAAATAACCGTATAGGCTTACAAGAATGTCATATGGGCATACAATGTCACGTATATGCAATACAAAATATATGTCCAAAAATGCCATATAGGCATACAACAAAGGACCCTAATAAATAGGCATTCCCCTCTAGGTGAAGAAAATATATCACAGACAACCTTTGATTATCGGAGGAATGGAGATGTGTATGATGGTGGTCTACTTTGAACTCAAGGATTGGTCCTCCTATTTAATTCTTCATGGAGATGTATCTATTACAATAAAAAGTATAGACATTAATATATAGAAATTACATTATATAAAATGAAATATTTAACAAAATAATCACTTACCACCTCCAAATGATTTCTCTCCTCATCTACAATAGTAGTATGCTCACATTATGGCATTGTGAAGCCCTATAGCAACCATATAGATAGAAATTAAACTAAAAATCAATAATAATTTATTTTTCAATAATAAATAGCTAAAACAACAAATGTAATTTGAAATTTACTAATCTGCCTCATACCCCTATCAAAGGAATCAAAATATGTATTGCAGTAGAGAAACCATGTTCCATTGCCCTATCAATATTGGGAGGATTCTCTACTTGCATCATCTGAAAATAAAAAAAATATTATTCAATTATGAAAACTAGAAGAGTGATGCAAGTCATGGATTATAATGCATGACATAGTCAACAAAATTTTGAGTGCTTATTGAACTATATATTACTTCATAGTTTAATATATGGTTATTACAACATTGTGTTCCTTAGGATATGTTAATGCATCCAATTCTATTTCAAATCTTGTTTTATGATCAAAACCCTTCATGAACAACATAGTAAACAAAAGGTTGATAGAAGAAAGCAATATTGCCTAGAGAACCAATAAGAAAAAGCACAATGCAAGAGAGCCATACTGGGCAGTTTCTAAGTTGGTTGGAAGAAGTTGATAGAGGAAGAGACATAAGAGCATCTTGCACAGTAAGGGGTCTCATGAATGACAAGGTAGGGTTGTAATAGAAGGACAAATGACAGAGCATTGTGATAGTTAAGAGAAATGAGGAGAAAGGACAAAGTATCCAATCCTCTTGACTCTGGACATGGTAACCTCCTATTAGTAAGATTCTTCATGAGTATCAATCGAATGTCAAGGGTTTGCATGTTTCAAAAGGACAATTTCAAAGTAAAGGATAGTCACAAGATGACAGTCCTAGGGACAATCATATCATGCAAGCAAGGGGAAATATCATGATTACATAAAGAAGTCATGCACACCTTTGTTGATGTGAAGTCTAAAGAATTTTTGAAGTGGGGATAAGATTTATGGAAACAATGTAAAGCATGATAATGAGAAGCATGAAAGAAGCAATAATGAGCATTGTTAACTAAGAACAAAATTATGTAGTGATAGTGAGCAATGAGGGGGTCCTGTGGTCCTAAGATCTTGATAACAATTCACAACTATAAAGAATCTCCATGATTTTCATAAAACCTCAACATTCTATTCATATTCATGGGTGAATCACAAATAAGAGATAGCTAAGAAATGGAGTGAGATATCTTCATTACAATGGACAATATAATATTCACATAGGAAAAGTAATGATCAAAAGGAGAAATTATGAATAAAGGACAACAAATGAACAATAAAGGACATAACATAAATAAAGAACTATAATAGGATAGTTGCATAAGACTAAATATGATAGTCTAAAGTCACAAGATGTAATAGGACAATCACATGCATTTCAATACCAAAGAATGCTTCAAGGGATAATTGTGGAAGATGGTTTTTTATGAGGAGTACTTTATATGTTTTCAACCAATATACCTCAAGGTAAAGAGTGCATAATAGTCATGAATGTGGTGGTAATCACGTGAAATCCAATGCTACAAGATAGTCTAGAGGATTAGTATGTTGTATGAGGCTCTGGGTGAGGGAACTAATCGATTGCAATGTAGTGACCTCAACACTCTCCTTCACAATAGAAGGGATAGTCACATGCTCATACACAACATAAGAGATAGTCACATGCTCATATGGTAGTCTAGTGAGTGCTCGTCTTATTGGCCGCTGTGCATCAACACGTGCCCCCACTCTATCTTGTGTGGAGCCCCCATCTCTACCCTGGAAGTCCCACATGCCATTTAATAGTTTGGAATTTTATTGAGGACAAACTCACATTAGAGTTTTCTCAAAAAATATTGTGGGCACCTCATTTTTTTTGCATGGAGGATGGTTAAAAGCCATCCACCACCTCCTTTGAAAATTTTTTCTTTATCCCTTGGTGGTTGTACTAATGGATAGGGAACCTTTTGCTTGAAGGATGTAAATGCTGATTCATTTTAGGGTTCATGAATAGTGCACACAAGTAAAATTTTGTAATTTTTTCATCTTTAACTTGTTTATAGGATAATTTATCTGCATAAATTTCTTGAAAATCTCATCTCTTCTCTGGCCAACTACTTATTTGCTTGCTAATTGAATCTACATGTGATATTATTGATTCAAGTGATTGAGAAAGCATAGTTCTATGCAAGGTTGTGCTTGCAAGATCTCTCAACTTTGCAATTAACTCCTCAATTTTTTTTTTCAATTTTCCCCATTAAATTTTCTTGCTCAAGTTCTTGGAGCATGTTGAGGAATAGTTGGAGGTGTTTTTTGGGGTTGATATTCAGGAGGGTTTTCAACATGAGGTGAATTAGGATTTTGAGGAGGAGAATGAGGTGCATTATCATTTCCTAAAAATTAAATAGATTTACATCAAAAAACATATTAAATCTACCTATTTAATACTAAATTCACACAAAAAACAACTTACTTGTTTGACCTCCGCAATGTCGTGGTGGAATTATGACAATGATTTGGCGAAGAAAGGGAGTGATTTGAGCCTTCTTGGAATATGAGCATATTTTTGAGGGTTTGTAGGCGACAAAGGAAATTGGAAATAGTAGAAAATGGAATGAGATGATTTTTTTTGTTTAAATAAGTTAAAACGTGTTCACGTTATAACATGAGCACATTTTGGCCTTATAGTGGTTGAGCCTAAGGCTTGGTCACTCCAAGCCATAACGTGAGCATGTTATAATGTGCTCATGTTTTGGATTTAAAAAAAAAAATTAAAGGGGTTGGCCACTTTTTGGCCCCCCATCTTTCTGCACCCACCCTTGAGTTATCTAAGATTTGAGTAAATGTTAGGATTGATAGTGTTGCTAATCAAATAATTATTTTTAGAAAGTTAAGAGTCAAATTTACATTATTATTTTGGCCTAAGATAATACATTCTCACACTTGTCCCAAGTGTTCTACATGTGCCACCTTTTGGAGGGTTAGTTAGTGTTACACTCTCACCTTCCTATTTCCTAATTGTCCTACATAAATGTAAGGAGTTTCTTTGTGCATTTCGTACATTTTATTGATAGTTATTTGGCTTATTTTCTTGCATAAATTCTGTTGCAAAAAATCTTGGGTATTGCATTAATCTTATTGTTACTCCAACATGCCCTACTTGCCTATCTTCTTGTTTTGGTGTTGTCTTGTGTGCTTGGTTAGTTATGTTAATTTTTGCATTGTACTTGTGTCCCAAGGTGTGGTTAGTCAACCTCTAGTGACACTTAAGAGAGATGTCACATCTTCCTTGTGATCGACTGCTCATGGTGTGATATGATGATGATTGGATAATGTGAAATCATTCCTCAGGTGTTTTTTGTGGACTTGGATGTGGGAAGGGTGAACTTTAGTTCCTCCCATCCTTGTACTTTTCTTATGTTGATAGTGTAAGTAAGCACTCTATTGTTAGTGGCAAGGAGGTTCTACCTTCTCCATTTCTTGTCATGATGATGTTATTCAATGTTGTAAATGTAAGTCTTTTACTAGTTTTATTCTATGTTGTTGTGTATTGACCATATACCACCATGCATTTTGTGGTGTTGTCACATTATGATGACATGTGGTTATCACAATTAGAACATAAAAAAATATTCATCTATGTTTTGTTCACTAGTTTCTCGATGTAAAAGTTGGGACATTACATATTGTTTGGAAGCAATGATTTATTCTCTTTTGGTCAAGGCCCTAGATGAACCTATTTAATAACAATGAAAAATATCAAAGACAATAAGCAAGCATGTAATATGCCTAGGATGATAATACATGTTGACAATGTAATTAAGATGCTCTATGATATTATTGTTGTGATACTCTCATGTGAATGCTTCTTTATCTTCTAAGGTGTTGTGCATGATTTCAAATAGAAAAGGAATGCCTTTAAACATAACAACATAGCACACAATCCATATAAACATGCGTTAGATCCACTCACAATCACTGATTGGAAAATCAAGTGTTAGTTGTTTCTGGATTGAAATTGTGTAAATTTTTTATATCAACATTTCAGATCATACTCCATGATCCATCATGTTAGGATGATATGCAAGCAGAAAGAGAAAATAATGTGAGTGAGGTAGCAGACTTGGAAGGCTAAATAGGCAAGGTGAATGGGAGGGGTAGAGGAGAATAGGTTACAATTTGACAAGTAAGAAAAGGGTTAAAATAATGTATAAAATACTACTAAGAGTTAAAAATTACAAAATACATAATTTAAACGAAAATAAAAAGAAAATAATCCTTTTAAGATAAAAATAAATAAAATCGAAACACAAGAATGGGATAAAAGATAAAGAAAAATAATGAAAGTAAAATAATGTTAAAGCAAGAAAACAATAAAAAGACTAAGGGAAAAGGAAAAAAGAAGTTAACACCTTTAAAGTGCAATAAGGACAAATAATTAAAGAATAATATCGAAATAATAAAAGAAATAAAATACTCTAAAGAAAGAATAAAATAATGGACTTTTTTTGGATTAAAAACAACCCAACGACCCAACAACCCTTACCTTGGATACCTAAGGCAAGCTAGGGCGAGACTAGTCCCCTGTGGATGAGATCCCCTGCCCGCAAGAAGTCCCACCTCTTAAACGCAGGAGCAAAGTCAAACCTGAGACCAATGGGGAGTAAACCCATTGCCCAAGCCAACTCTACTACCCGTTTAGGTTAAAACAATGGAAAAATTAACACCTACTAGAAAAAAAGTGAAACAACATAATAAGAAAGGAGAATTATAAAGAAAATAAGATTCTAATAAAAAAATATGACATTAAGAAATAAAGAAAAAATGAAATTAAATACTAAGAAAAAGACAAAAGAAAATAAAATTCTACTAATACATAATAATACATAGAATAAAAAATAGGAAACGAGTAAAATCAATGTAAAGATAAAAAAGACAATTAAAATGAGTGATAATAAAATGAAATTAACAATTAAAATGAATAAGACACAAAAAAGAATATTAAACCCAAAAATAATTTTTTTTTTTTTTTTTTTAAGATAATGGAGAACTTATTAGAAAGAAGCCAAATAATATTATAAGAACTAAGGACAATAAAGAAAAAATAAGATGCTCAAAACTACAAATGAATACTAATAAGAAAGGAAGATCAAAATTAAATCTAAAATCTAAAAATTATAAAAGAGAGAAAGAAATAAAAAGATATTAAGTATTACTATGAAGACAAAAAATAAGACTAAAATTAAGAAAAAGTAAAAACTAATAAGAAAAACAATCCTCAAGAGATGAGATGTAAAAAAACATGAAAGTAAATGAAATTAAATAAAATAAAGAAAAAAAACTATGCATAAACTAATTACAAGATATTGAAAACCAAAATAATGTGAAGCTAAATATTAATTTAAGATACTAAATGCTAATAAGATAACATAAAGAAACTAAATACTAAATAATAAGAAAATAAAATTCCAAAACTAAAAAATACTAAATAATAAGAAATAAAATGAAAAGATAAAAAAATACAAAATATAATAAATTAAGAAAATAATAAGGAAAAAAATTCTAATATAAATAAAATAAAAATAAAAATAAAAGATCAAAAAATTAGAAAAAGAATGAAAAAATTAAGAAGATAAATACTAAGAAGAATAAATTAAATAAAAGTGGGAATTTTTTTGAAAACATAATATATAGTTGCCTTTAAAAACTAATATGATAATAAACACTAATAAGATACTAAATACTATAATGAAAAACCCAAACACTAAAAAGAGAAGAAAACACACTAAATGTAATGAAATACAATAAGAACAACAACAAATGAAAATTACGAAGATTCTTTAATATTATTAAAAATATTAATGGCTAAACTTAATAATGAAAGAGGAACGGAATTTAGAAAACATAAAGAACAAACACAAATACTTGGAAAATGCTGATTCAATTTGAATTTTGAAATTTAAAATTTTGAGGTTTAGATTCACATATGAGAAAGTGACCTAGATTAATCCTATACCTATCTAAATCAAAATGGTGAATATAGATTTATGGATAAAAAATAATTCTTGGAGATGAATGATAATAAAGACAAGCTAACATAAAATAGTAAGATGAATTTAACACTAAATATACTATTTATAAACTCATTATTATATAAAATAATTTAATCAAAATAAACACAAAATATAAAGTAAAAAATATGGAGATGCGATTTTCACCTTAGGAAACTCCTACATTTTATATTTTAAATGTAATTAGGATTCTTACAATTTAAGTTATAATTTGGATTTGATATTAATGTAAATATGAATCGCGTGTTGCATTTATTTTGTTGTACAACTCTGCTAGACGTTACTATTTTATTGATTACGTATCACTTATTTTTTGTTGTATAGCTATAGTGTTTAAAGTAACCTATAAATGCTCTTCACTCAGTAGCAGCGGTACTTGTGTTCCCATAGGCTGCTTAGGTCGCATTAAGAACATCTTAAAACAAAAACTTAAATTTTCTGTGCCATACCAGTTGTCAGAAATGAATTTTAGTCGTTAGGTAGGTAGTAGTTTGCTTTTGCTATTAGCTATCCTAATTTTCGTGGCAAAGGCTATCCAGCCCCCAAAACAGCATGGGGGCATCGGATGCCATGCCTCTGCATACCCTGACAGCCGTGCGCATTTAACCGTGTGCTGCAGGGATTTCTCAGATTTTTTGTTTTACGTGCCCTCTACTCCTTTTAAATGATTTTATATTTATTTTTAAGTTTGTATAATTTTATTTTTATTTTAGATTTGGTTTTTTCTTGTAAGTTATAAGTTGTAAGTATAATATAATGTGATAAACATATATAATAATTTTTTATATAAATATAATTATATTAATATATATTGTAAAATTATATATTTAAAATATATTTTATATATTGTAATAAATGTGATATATAATATATTTATAAATTTAGGTTTTTTTTTCTCTAATATATTTATATATTAACATACCTATATTTAAAAAATAAATGTAATGTGCGGAGAAATATATTTGTGGAGGCACCTATGATATAAATAAAATCAAATAATCACTCTAAAGTAAAAAGTAAAATAACTTAAGAGTGACAAAATAATTTAATTATAATATTAATTGAATTTTATTTATAGTTTTTTTTCATTTTTTTGAATTTTATTTACTTTTTTAAAGAGAATACCTCTTAACCTACTAAAAATATATGTAATCACCATGTTTTAAAATAGAAAAAATTAACATTAATTATTTTTGAATAATAAGTTGGTAACTATCTAGACCTAATTATATGTTATGTGTTTTTATGGATCATTAAATATACTAAAAAATATGTATTCAAAAATATGTTTAATAAATTAATCAATTTTATTTCATTGATCTAAATAATCAAAGTTCATAATATTTTATTTTTAACATCTCAAGTGTAAAAGTGCTTCTGATTTAACTATGTGCAAGTTTTAATCACACTAATATAATGTATTAGTATATCATGTTATAAATGGAAACATATTAGTTTAATTAAAATATATCATTAAATTATAAAGGGTTGTGAGCCATTTTTTTTCAATTAAGTTTAAACCTACACTTTCTTTTTTCATTTCTCTATTTATAATTAGTCTATTTTTTCCATCCAATTTATTCTATGATTTAATCCTATTTACTGCTCCTTTTAACTCTTATGCTCTCCTACTCTTAGTTTTTTTATTCACGATGCAATGTGTAAGACTTTAAATTATTTAGGGTTACAGTTAGGGTTGGGGTTAGGGTTAGAATTAGGATTAAAGTTAGAGATAGAAATAAAATTAGGATTACAATTAGGGTTAGTGTTAGGGTTGGAGTTAGAATCAAGATTAGCATTATGGTTAGGGTTAGATGTAGAATTAGAATTAGGGTTGGATTTAATGTTAGTATTAGGATTACTGCTAGTATAAGGATGAGGATTAGTGTTAGGGTTACGGTTAGGTTATAGCTAGGGTTATGTTAGATCTAGGGTTCATTTAAGGTTAAGGTTATAGCTAGGGTTATGATAGATCTAAGGTTCATTTAGAGTTAATATTATGATTAAAATCTAACCCTAACTTGATTAAAAATTTATCTTAATCCTAACCATGTAATTGAATCTAAAAGAAAAAAATATATGTTAGATTGTTAAAATAAAATTAAAATTATAGATTGATATAATAATATTATAAATTATATAATTATATAATATATTATAATTTAAGTATAATATATTTTTTCTTTAAGTATATATTTTAATATATTATATTATTATATTATGTTATAAAATCATAATATTATATGTAATATATTGTAATAAATGTGATATATAAATGTATTAGAGAAAAAAAAATTAAATTTATAAATATATTATATATCTCATTTATATAAATATAATTATATTAATATATCTTGTAAAATATATTTATAAACTTAGGTTCTTTTTTCTCTAATATATTTATATATCAGATTTATTACAATATATTATATATAATATTATGATATTATAATATAATAATATAATATATTTATATAAATGAGATATATAATATATTTATATATTTATAAATTTAATTTTTTTTCTCTAATATATTTATATATCACATTTATTACAATATATTATATATAATATTATGATATTATAACATAATATAATAATATAATATATTAAAATATATACTTAAAGAAAAAATATATTATACTTAATTATAATATATTATATAATTATATAATTTATAATATTATTATATCAATCTATAATTTTTATTTTAGATGTTTAAATATTATTTTTATTTTATTTTAACAATCTAACATATATTTTTTTCTTTTAGATTCAATTACATGGTTAGGATTAAGATAGATTTTTAATCAAGTTAGGGTTAGATTTTAATCATAATATTAGCTCTAAATGAACCTTAGATCTATCATAACCCTAGCTATAACCTTAACCTTAAATGAACCCTAGATCTAACATAACCCTAGCTATAACCTAATTGTAACCATAACACTAATCCTCATCCTTATGCTAGCAGTAATCCTAATACTAACATTAAATCCAACCCTAATTCTAATTCTACATCTAACCCTAACCATAATGCTAATCTTGATTCTAACTCCAACCCTAACACTAATCCTAATTGTAATCCTAATTCTATTTATATCCCTAACTTTAATCCTAATCCTAACCCTAACCCCAACCCTAACTCTAACTGTAACCCTAAATAATTTAAAGTCTTATACATTGCATCGTGAATTAAAAAACCAAGGGTAGGAGAGCATAAGAGTTAGAAGGAGCAATAAATAGGATTAAATCACAAAAGAAATTGGATGGAAAAAATAGACTAATTATATATAGAGAAATGAAAAAAGAAAGTGTAGTTTTAAACTTAATTGAAAAAAAATGGTTCACAACCCTTCATAATTTAATGATATATTTTAATTAAACTAATATGTTCCATTTATAACATGATATACTAATACATTATATTAGTGTGATTAAAACTTGCACATAGTTAAATCAGAAGCACTTTTACACTTGAGATGTTAAAAATAAAACATTATGAACTTTGATTAATTAGATCAATGAAATAAAATTTGTAAATTTATTAAACATATTTTTGAATACATATTTTTTAGTATATTTAATGATCCATATAAACAGAGAACATATAATTATATTTTTTAGTATATTTAATAATCCATATAAACAGAGAACATATAATTAGGTCAAGATAGTTACCCACTTATTATTCAAAACTAATTAATGTTAATTTTTCTTATTTTAAAACATGATGATTACATATATTTTTATTTTTAGTAGGTTAACAAATATTCTCTTTAAAAATGTAAATAAAATTCAATTAATATTATAATTAGATTATTTTGTTACTCTTAAGTTATTTTACTTTTTACTTTAGAGTGATTATTTGATTTTATTTATATCATAGGTGCCTCCACAAATATATCTCTCCCACACATTACATTTATTTTTTAAATATAGATATGTTAATATATAAATATATTAGAGAAAAAAAAAACCTAAATTTATAAATATATTATATATCACATTTATTACAATATATTAAATATATTTTAAATATATAATTTTACAATATATATTAATATAATTATATTTATATAAAAAATTATTATATATGTTTATTACATTACATTATATTATACTAACAAGTAAAAAACCAAATCTAAAATAAAAATAAAATTATACAAACTTAAAAATAAATATAAAATCATTTAAAAGGAGTATGTGGGCACGTAAAACAAAAAATCGGAGAAATACCTGCAGCACACGGTTAAATGCGCACGGCTGTCAGGGTATGTAGAGGCATGGCATCCGATGCCCCCATGCTGTTTTGGGGGCTGGATAGCCTTTGCCAATTTTCGTTTGGGAAGACTGTTAGAAAATCTGTCTGAAGTACTGCAAAGCATTTAAGACAATGGTTGTACCGACTGTCCGTGAATTGCCTGGACCTGAGGCAATATGTGCACTACTCATTCCGGTGAAGGTGTATTGTGCGAAGAAACTGTGGGATGAACATGGAGTATTTGAAGCTTCCCAGCAGCCCAAATGCGGATGATTTCCATCAACATGGAATAGAAGGAGAAGGAGAAGAGATAAATGATAGTTATAATGGAGGAGATAATAGTAGGAAAAATGGAGACGCAGATGGGGATGGTGGTGCAGCCTTTGTTCTGGTCTCCAAAGGTATTTTCTGACTACCCTTTAAACTAAAACTTGTACATATGCAGGGTTTTATAGGTAGTGAAATTTGATAGAATTTACTTTCTTAATTATTTGGGGCTTCGAACTACATAGAGGTCTAGTAGCTCAGTTGCAAGATTGTAAGAGTATATCATGGATCTAATTTTTGGTCTATAAAATTTAACATCATATTGATATTACTGTAGGATTAGAAGTTCAAGCATATAAATGTAGATTTAAAAAAAAAATAGTATTATGATATTTGTTTGAAGATTTAACAGTATGATTTTGAAGTGAAATTCATTGATTCATATTTCAATGAGTAGAGTCTATTTCTTATGAGAATGACTGATCCACTTAATATTCATTACATCTGGATGATGTACATAGAGATGAAGCGTTGTAACTTCTATGGAGATCACCATTCTGATACTAAGTGGGTTTGATCTTGGGAAAACTCTTTGATTAAATGTATTTGAGTCAGAGTAGTATTAGGGTGGATGACCACCTTGGAAGTCCTAATACTTCACCCTTCTGAACATCACTTAGTACAAAGAGTGCTCAAATAGATCATTCATTCTCATAAAAGATCTTAAAAAACTAATCAGTTGAATCTTCATAATTTGAAACATTGCGAAAAATGTACCACTTATCAGAAGGCTAATATGTCGTTCAACATCAATAACCAACTGCATATAATTGTTCGTGATATGATTCATGGAAAACTTAACACAGATTGGTTCCAGAAGAAAGATCCAATACTTGGGGCAGTAAAATCCTATGCAATTTATTCCAAAACAGTTTTACATTATTCTACGCTGCAAACAAGACCGCTTAACTAAAAACTTGAGTTGGTTGTTTCTGTTATTGCAGGAACATGGTGGCATGCGGGGTTTCATTTGACAACTGCCATTGTGGGGCCTGCCATTCTTACTCTACCATATGCCTTCTCTTGCATGGGATGGACGTTGGGACTCGTCTCCCTCTCTGTGGCAGCGGCTGTCAGCTTCTACTCGTATAACCTGATGTCCAAAGTACTTGACAATTGTGAGAAAAATGGCCGTCGTCACATTCGATTTCGTGAGCTGGCAAGTGATATCCTTGGTACGTATTGCTGCATTTTGCTTTTTTTTAATAATCCAGATTTATGAATTATCCCTCAGAATTTTCTGCATAACTGCCTTTAGTGTAAACATATTACCTCACCTATAATTCATCCTGCACTTTTTTGTGGATAAACAAGAGGTGCAATCAAATTATTTCTATTAACACAACTCTCAATTGAATGCTCTGTTCACCTAATTCCTGATTTCGTTTAAAATTTTGAATTGATTATGAAGTCTGTCTGAGGACAATCGCATCAGAAAACAAGTTAGACTTCCATAATTAGCGTAAGCATTCAACTTCTGAGCATTTGGTGACTGTTAAAGTTTGTGGGTGATGGAGTAAGGAAAAAAGTAATTGTAATTGTAACCTTTGTGGATTCTGCAAAAGTTCTTGTTACAGTTGTGCAATATAATCTCGGAAAAATGGAGAAAATGGAATTTCCAGTTGAGTGGGAAGAAACAACATTATATATTTATAAAAGGGCCATTGCAGAACTGGCAGTACCCACGAATTATACAAATATAAGCAAGAAAGGCAGTAGTATATGTGAAAGGATGTCTCGCTATCACCAGCTGTTCTCGTTATTAAGAGCCCTTTATGTTTTGATATTGTTTTCTAACTTTAAGTGAGGCTCCCTGTCCAGCTATTGGTAAGGGTAGAGCAAAGCAAAATTAGAGTAGAGTTGTTGCATAGATTTAAGAAGGGAGGAATAAAAGGGAGTTGGAAAAAGAGAAAATGGAGCTCAATGTGGTCACAGGTAAATTGCAGGTTTCAAAATAGAAGAGAAAAATTTCGTACAGTGTCTCTTCCGGAATGGCATAAGCGATGATTTTTTTCTTTCGAGTTTGATTTGATCTTGCTTGTACCAATCTACACCCCTTTCCAGATTGATAGGTATTTATATTTTAGCCGTTCCTTCAGTTATGGTTCTTAAACTGAGTGAGAAAAGGTTATTTTTGCGGACTGCTGTATTTGTTGTTTGAGGCCTTTTTTAGCTGCCTTTTTCATATGACAAAGAATAATCATGTGAACTTTCTAACTCTTAAAAGGCAATAGTTGTAAAGCAGAGAATGATACAATGTAGCTAGATAAGATCTTTTGATATAAATTTTCAAATTTTTTCATTTGTGCCTTGGCACCTCTGGATCTTTTGGGGCTCTTGAATCCCTTATCTTTAGATCTTTCTTTAACTTAAATTAATTATAATTTAAGGAAAAAATTGGGAATTATGTCTTTTTTAATAAATAAGTGTTTTATATTATTTTGTAAAAAGATAAGTATTACATATATCTAAAAAATTTAAAAAAGTGGGTGGAAAAGTCACAGTTCAAAGCTTAAGCAAGGCCAAGTCTTAAAGGACAATAATCAAGGCCTCAATGTCAATGTGGAATGGGATCCCGCCTCAAAACCAGCGCACTGGGATGAGCCTAAAAAGACAAATAGAGATGAGGTAAAAGGCTACAACTTGGGCTGGTAAAAAAATCAGATCCAAAAAATTAGTATTTTCAAAGAACGAGTGATTCATTTGTCTTCATCCACAGTCTTCTCCTTGAGAAGCTGATTTTTATGAGAGAAATCATTAAGGTGCCTATCATCATTTGTAGTTTTCTAATTAATAAAAGAATGAAAAATGAGCGTAGGTTTTCAAAGGAGTAAAACCCTCAACATTGCCCAGAGCAACAAAAGTCGCCTCCAAATCCTTTTGGACATATTTTCTACTATTTTGCCTCATTCAGTTTCTTTCTCAAAATAACTTAAAGACTCTCCTTCCAAAGAGCTTTGTTGTCTACCTCCCTATGCATTTCTCATGGACTGACTTCAACATAATTATACAATTCCTCTTCCAAAAGACCTTGAGATGTTTCTCCTAATATTTCAAACTTGTTTGAAACAATAGTAACTTGATCTATTGGACACCTTGATTTTGACTATTTTACTGTTGGAAATGTCTATTTGCTTTGGCTGTGTTGAATGTGTGTTAACAGTTTTGGAGTGCCTGAAGCACATTTTGTCTTTTTAATACTCAATGGAAAAGTGACAATATTCATGGCATTCATTACATTTGAATGGCAACTGGTCATAGTCAAGTTCCTGCATATATGAAGATCCATAAAGATTTAGCTCAATAGCTTCAAGGAGACCTTTCTCCAAATCTACTTCCTTGCAGATTTAGGCGCAAGCAAAGTTTCTTTTTGGCTCAACCTTATCAATGAAATGGTTCAAAGTGTTGCCAATGGTAGTCAAAGATTTATCATCCCAAAAATAAAAGGGAGATGTGGAAGTTTCACCTAAATAGGGTCTGCATTGAGTATGTTTTCTCTTGGGTTAAAATCCATGGACTAGCGATTCAAATACAATCCTCTTGCCCCCATAAAATATGGACCATTTCTGAAAATTAGATCTAGTCCTTTTTTAGCTCAAAGAAGGCATAGAATCCTTTTACACCAAACCAAATGCTTATTCTACCCTTCAACAAGGGTTCCTATAGAGATCAATTCACTTGTCCATCGTTTTGGGTTTTGGCCAAAGACCCGTAAACTTTCCAACCAAAATTTTTTCAAAAAAGCCAGAGCTTTTTTCCTTGTCGAATCATTGGTTGAAAGAAACTTTAGGTGTCATGCTCAACTTTTTTGCAAAATGAGATTGAGGGGGTTTGACTGTAGCTTGGCCAACAACAGGGCTAAAATTTCAATATAAAAGGCAAAGTTTCCATTTTTTTGTAATAAATTTGAAGGAGAACCCAACAAAGCCTCAGTACCGGCTACCTTTTGATGAGTAGAAGCAGCAACGTCTGCTGCCAATGATAGGTAGTCCGTAGTAGTATCCTATTGCATTTCTGTTCTTTGCTCCTTAGTAACCGTAACAACCCCTCACATCCCCTGCTAGCCAATCTTGAATTGTTACTTTGTTACATGCTGCTTACTGAATTGCTTTCAAAAATTGTGTTTTTCATGCCAAATAAAGGAAGAATTGCTGGCTTTTCCATCTGGTATGGCCCAAAACAGTTTTTATTTTTTGCTTTTTTAAATCAAAGCAGGGATCTGGGGTAGCAACTCTCAATGAGATTGAGGGGCATCATGATTATTTTATTGCTGTTAACCAAGCTCAAGCCTTCAAAAAATGTGGGTGTTGAGGCCATAAATAAGTAATTGGGCCTAATGCGAATGGAATAGATATTTGCTGAAGAATAAGTTCTCTCAAGTGTGATCCATTTGATCCAATGTTTGGTTACTTCAGCAATGTCCAAATCTGTAAATGTAAAAAATAAATTTTGACAGAAATTAAAAAAAATGTACTTCACAGGCAAATTGGAAGAACCAAATGAAAAAATCCTAGTTTATTTGTGATTAAACTGGCCTCAGCAATCATGCCAACAACCATAGGGAAAAACTACCAACCTTGGGAATCATGCCGCTAATCAGAGAAAAAAATCAGCAATCTAATTCAGATTGGATTGCCAAATAAGTTGAGCAGGATTTATTGTGATAGATCGCGATTTCTGAAAGAGTTTTGCTACTGTGGGAAACAATATTTTAGGCATTGTAGTTTCTCATGTAAAATACAAAAGTTTAATAAAAGGAGTATTGCTATATATATTTAGACACATTCCT
Organism: Sequoia sempervirens; assembly: GCA_007258455.2. Taxonomy (NCBI): domain Eukaryota; kingdom Viridiplantae; phylum Streptophyta; class Pinopsida; order Cupressales; family Cupressaceae; genus Sequoia; species Sequoia sempervirens. The sequence continues at coordinate 38,427,587 of VDFB02000007.1, read as the reverse complement.
ATATCGTTCAATCTTGTAGTAGGCTTTCATATTTTCTTGGAGTAAACTATGGGTGTTCTATAAATTCTATAAAAGATGCTTAATTCATGCCAGTGGAAGCATGTATTTCAGTATTTGACCATCATTATTCTTGATAGAATAACCCTTCCACCAATAACTGACAATTCTCTAGATGATGAGCCGCACAGATATTTTGGGAACATTAATAAGAAAATAAGGTTTTCATTTCATTTAAGCCTTTTTGTAGAATCTGCTTAGTAACTTAATTCATATCCGCAATATGCAAAATTTCTGTTTTATATATCACATGATGCATAACTTGCATTGATAACTTATTCCAATTTCAATAATTACTACAGGTTCTGGATGGATGTTTTATTTGGTTGTGTCAGTTCAGACAACAATCAACATGGGCGTGTCTATTGGGAGTATTCTTCTAGGTGGCGAGTGTCTGCAGGTAAGCAATCACTCCCAATGTTCTTTGCTTTTTTTTAAAGTTACAAATGTTGGGAAGGGCAAGAATCTGGTAGGAAAGTTAATATAATAGGATGTTCATCAGATATTGTGTGAGAAAGTAGTCACAAAATTGCCTTGATCAACAAGATGAATAAGAAAATGCCACTTATTCAAAAGGAGTTTCTCTAGTCTGGAATAAGGTCTACTCTTACCTTCCCCGTTTTTACTCCAAGTGTTCCAAATCCCCTAATTTATTTTCTCATCTCAGTAAGTTTTTTTCCGTTCCTAAATAATTTGTATGACATATCCCCCTCTACCCTTCTCATACTATATATTAGTAAATTTTTGTGAGACTTTGTAAGTATTTCAGATTTTTGAATAATATCAATTAAATCAATACATATTACACTGCTGTGCAATTTTCTATGTTTGATTTCTCTGCTGAGCTGTTTTACATGTTCTGAAATGCTTTGAAGGGTGATTGTCATGAGCTAATCATTTGTTTGGATGAAGATCAGTAATTGATAAAAATAACTAATAAGCTATTAAACCCTAGGGATATAACATTGGTATCAGAGCCATTTTTTCTGCCAGTTTGTGGGGTTGTGTGTTATGCAGATTCATGCAGAAAAGTGATCAGGAAATTAGGTACTGGTGAATGGAGAAGATATAGGAAGAGGGTGCACAATAGGACACTCCACCCATGAGGACAGACGATGTTGAGCTAGGGTTAGTATAAGCACATCTATCAGGAGTAGTACAGGAGAGTGGGGGACCATCACAACTACCCAATCCACTGGGCGACGAGGAGGATGAGTCGAGTGGGACAGAAGGGTTGTGTAATGTCCCCATTTCTGGAGTGATCACAATTCAGGAGGTGATTAGCCTATTAGCCATTCCTGTAGGCTAATCCAGTTGGATAGGGAATGAGAGTGCTTCTTTTCTGGATTTTGCTCTGTGAATATTTTTTGCATCAATGTTTCGGATCACAATTCACAATCCATCATCAGGATGAAGAGAGCTATAGGAGAAAAATGGGTGAATGTAGACCAAGCCTGAATATAAAGAGGAGATTAGGATGCATGAGATTCAAGAAGGGAAAAAAACATGAGGAAAAAAGTTGAGACATGGAAAATAGAAATATTGTTTATAATATTTATAAATATTTTTCATAATATTTTCAAATTTTATTTATAATAATTGTTAATATTGTTTACATATATTGTTTATAATTATTTATATTTATTGTTTTTAAGTGTTTTAGAAATTTACTTTTATGCATAATTTTGAAAATTTTCAACTTTGCTTCTCCTTCATTTTTATTTGGTTTCTCTTTTTTGGATCCCTCCTTGTTTTAGTTTCCTCCTAATTTCTCTTGTTTATCTATTTTCCATGTCTCAACTTTTTTCCTCATGCTTTTTTTCCCTTCTTGAATCTTGTGCGTCCTAATCTCCTCTTTATATCTAGGCTTGGTCTGCATTCACCCATTTTTCTCCTACAACTCTCTTCATCTTGATGATGGATCACAGAGTGTGATTCGAAACCTTAATGCAAAAATTTTTCACAGAGTAAAAATCTAGAGAAAAAAACACTCTCATTGAACATGGACTGTGGAAATCTAATGTCTCTTATGGATAGGGAATGTTTTGTTGCAGCTGATCATATTTTCATATTTTTGGCCATGGGAGATAAAAGGGAAATATTATTATTTTTATTTGGCCAAGGAGAAAAATAAATATTATTATTTTCAGCCTTTATGTTATAATATTATTTTAAGCCACTTTAAAAAAAAAAATATAAAACTATAAAAGTGACTTAAGTGGGGAAAAAGGCAAAAAGTAATTTAAAAATAAATTATTTCTCCTCTAAGTGGGATGCCTAGGTTTGGAGGGGAAATATTTTATTAAAAGTCATTTAAAGTGTGTTTGAGGTCCACCTCCTTTGGAAAGAGTTTATAAAAAGGACCTCTATCTTTCTTGAGGCTCATATTGTGGATTTGATAAACTTGTTTTTTCTCTATCTTCAGTTGAGGATTCAGTTGCAGCCATTTCTGAGGACGAAACCCTTGGAAAATTGTAGGTTGGATGAAAACCCAATCCTACTTGTGAGGTGGATTCATTCAGGATTCACTATTGGACATATTTGCAGATCTGTGAGCAGTTTGGGGTTATTTCCAGCTAGGGTTTGAACCCATTTTGGAGCTAAATTGTAGATTTGGAGTGCCAAAGAATTTTTATGCATTTTCCACCATGGACACCCAGATCTAGGGACCTTTTAGCATCATTTGAAGGTGGTTTCAGAATTTTCGGAGCTGTCCCTGATTTTATATGATTTTTCCTCTATTTTGGGCAACTAGGGTTTTGGAGGATTGCAGATTTTAGTTTTAGATTTCAGTGTCATTATTTCAGATTGCAGGTGCAAGGGTTTTGAGGCTACATTCAACATCTTTTGGACCTATTTACAGTCTAGGGTTTCAAGGGTTTCATATTTGCCCTAGCCGATTTGCAGTGGAGGAGTTTTGGACATTGATAAGGGCATTGTTTTGAGCTTTAGTTAAAGATTTACATTGAAGGAGTTGCTGGTCTGAAAATACTCAGAAAATTAGTTCATATCCAGCCATTATCATCTTCACATCATTGCTCTTATTGTCCAATATTACTTCATTGCAACTGGGTATGTTTGCCTCATCAATAAACTTTCTTTTGGTGTGAAAATCAGACCTGAATAGCTTGCTGTTGTACTCAGATCAGAACTTCATTAGGTTTGATATACTTTGTTTTTAAGGAGAAATAAGAAGCAATTGGTGTCCCTTTCTATTGTGTTGCTTTATATAATTGTATGTTATCATTTTATGTCATTGCACAACAAATCATAAAACAAAAATCATCAAACAAACATCCAAAACCATTAGCATTCTCAGAAAATCAGATTGCATGCAAAGTGTTTGACAAAACACCAAACAACATGTTGACGGGTGTTTTATGACCGCACCAACACAAAATAAAGTTTCCCAATGGTTACTCTATCCTCTCTTGAACAAAGTCTCCTGCATGCTAAGATTGCTAGAAAGATCATGCACTTAACTCCAAGGTTCCTTCATGCAGTGGATAGTCTCAATTGGCTTGATGTGATTTTCTGGTATCTCAAGGGGGACTTATGTAATTGTTCAATCGAAGCTCAAAGAGAAAGGGGTTTTTAAAGACTTAGAAGATTTCTCAGTGAAGTTCAAGTTTCCTAAACTAATCGGAAAGTACTGAATTTAAATGGCTGCATGGATAGAAGATGCTATGATCTACTCTAAAGGTGGGACGTGGAGATCAACTCTTGCAAACTTCAACCAAGCTTTGCTTCGCCTCACTTCGGACAACTTCTACAAAACCGGTGCAATCTTCAAAGGAGTAACTAGAGATATTCAGATCACGATTCAACATGCAGATACCGTCACAACGACGCATACTGACATTCAAACTGTAAACGAAGTTAGGCTCACAATATTCCAGTTGACTGCACAAGGCGAACCCACTGTCAGTGAGCCCGCTAGTGGTATGGATAAAAGAAACTTGCTCAAATTAAACACCACATTCCACAACTACCATCTACTTGCATGAAATGACATCTACTTTACTTTAAGCTACTTTAAGATTCTATGCGAATTGGAAGGATGAAGAAGCCTCGCTAGCTACCCACAACAAAAGATGGAACCACAAGCAATGATAACTCTTTTTATTATGAGATTGTTCACAACAACTTGTTACAAAGCATTCAAATTGGAAACTTTCCTTCCTCTTCAAATCTAAGTGTTGGCGTAACAACTAACACCTCTGGAGTGCAAGTTGGTACAGACAGCTATGCACACTATGCAATGAGTGCTCTTCAAATTAGGAGGGGAAGCTCCTTTGTTGTGCTAACAAAAGTGCTTGAAAAGAAAAGTAAACTAAACTATATCCTGTCTTTTTTGTCTCAGCTGTAAGAGGCATAAGGCTTTCAAGAAAACTCTATACGTTGCAGCTAAGTATTTTTTGGTTTCGCAAGACTTAACTACAATACACAAAACTAAAGCTTATCCATCCAATTCCCTCAAGAATTCAGAGCATGAGGAAAAGGAGCGGGAATGATTATTGGATGATAAACCGGGTACAGACTCACAATGTGAAGGCAAGGTGGCGCGACTATTTGCTTGTCTGAATAGGCTTATTATTCACACACATCACACGATAAACCAAGTAAAGATTCTCAACTTGAAGGCAAGGTGGCACAACTATCAGCTCAATCTGAATAGGTTTATTATTCACACACATCACATGATAACCAAGTACAAATTCTTAACTTGAAGGCAAGGTGGCGCAACTATCAGCTCAATCTGAACGAGTTTATTGAACATGAAACACAAAGGATAGCCAACTAGGACAGTAAATTGCATAAGCGAGACGCATACAATCTATGATCAAACTAGCCACTATATCTAACTAAGGCAAGCATTCACCATCATAATTGCATGAAACCCAAGTGGCATAACAATTTATCATAAAAATAAATACTCATGAATAGATACAGAACAAGCAATATTACAGGCAAGGTAGGCGCAACATATATTTCTCTCTCATGCAAAAGTTATGTACAAATGAGCAAAAATTCTTATTTATAGACATCAAAAGGTGTAAGGAACCCTAAAATCACCTTGAGTCAACTACAATCTTGCAATGCATACAAGATTTATTGTTAAACCCTAATAAAGCAAACTATACAGTTAACTAGAAAGCTACCATCAGTTAACTGGTACAACTTATCTAAGTGGACAATGTGCAAGCATGCACGTCCTTATTGAAAGCAAAGTTAACTGGAATACTACTATCAGTTAACGTAAACCCTAAATACAACTCCAAGTGAACATAGATAATCCCATAATAGGCATGCATGAGATGTGACAGTGAATTAACTTGAAAAGGTAACACCAAGTTTAACTCCTGTGTTTAATGTCTATCCTGAGAGGTGGGAACTGAAGTCTACTGGCCGTGATCTCAAGCAACCAATCCCTTAACAAGTTTGTTGATTGCATCACTGTCTGGAGAACTGATACTCTGCTGAAGTATGCTATGTTTGTGCAGCATGTCCTCACCAGCTAAGATCTAACACTGAAGTTCACCTCTGCTCCTGGTCGCTTCATCAAACAATGTTGACATGACTGTAAGTTGATTAATCTTACAGCCAACAGTCTCTCCATTGAAAATACTATGAATGAGTGCTTGGAGCTCTGATTGAATGTCAGCAAGCTCAACATACGCACCACACTCAATCTGATACCGGCACAGTAAACTCGACACGAGTTCTCACATACCGGAGTGCACTAGTGACGTGCTCTCTACTCTTAGTTGATTCTGATGCCATCGTTTCTTCTATCTTTGCCTTGAAAACCAACTGTGTCTTCCAAGAGTAGATAGCTTCTTTATCTTCTACATCTGTGACTGATTCATATGCCACACTCAGGTGAGCAATCATAATCTCATCCCGCGGTCTGTCAATCGCCATGCATCGCTCCTCATCTTGGAGACATAGATGGAGTTCACGTGCATTGTACCGCAACTGGTATAACTCTATAAGCACTGAGCGGCCTCTAGCAACAAACTCCTCTTCCCACTCCTCCAAATGCTTGCCATATGCAACAAGGTGATTGAGTTGACCCTGTTCTGCTGGTGGCTCTAGCATCGACGAAAGTGTAGCGACGACATTTGACTTGTGTACAAGGCTAGAAATGTACTGACGAAGCTGTTTGATTTCAGCCTCGAGGGCTACTTTGTCTTCTCTGTCTTTGATCATCCTATCCCTTGCATTGTCGATAGCAACTTGTAGGAGATCAACCTGTGTCTGGCGGGTGCTTCGACCAAGGTTGACTGTGATCACCTCGAAATCCTGAGCATCAATCTCATCCAAACTCTTCCCCTCTGGAGGTATGGAAATCTCTACGACGATCTCCATATCAACATTCCTCTCTATATAGACCTGTTTCTTGATCCTCTTGTTGGGTGCATCCTGATAAGGCTGATCAAAATCTAAATGATCAAGCACATAGGATGGCTACCTCCTCTTCCTTCTCAATTGAGCCTCAATCCAAGATTGGTCTCGACTAATGCCACTGGAAGGATCTGTACTAGCAATGAGAGTCTCCAACGTGAGTGAATATGTAGAGGAATTGCTGCAAGGTGGCGAGTCTAAGTCCAATTCAATGTGAATCGGGATTGGAGACTACTCAGGTGTAGGTGATGGAACATGAGGCTGTATCTCAGGCTCTGGCAAACTCTGAACTGGCTCTCTGACAGGCTTCGTGTGTGTATCAATGGCAAGCGCCTTCCCTTTTGAATTGTTAGGCGCTTGACTTTTCTTTGGAGGGTTACTCCTCTTCTTCTATTTGGGTTTAGACGAGGAAGGTAGCGAAGGATCCACCACTGGCAGCTCTACTCTAGGTACATTTATCCTCTTGGTCTTCTTGCTGTCAAGGTAAAGTATACTGTTTTGGATAGCTCTACTTGACCTCTCTTTTACTGATGCATACTCCTTGGTGTACCAATCAATTACCGGCAATGGTTGTGTATCAACTTGCTCCCTAAAAACTGAAGAAGTATCTCTCCCTCATCATTTGATAAACCTCACATCTTCTGCCAAGAAAACAAAAATCTGTGAGAGAGAGAAGTGGCCATAGTTGCGTCTGTGCACCTCAAAGTCATTGTCACAATTCGCCCAATAATCCTCCATTGTAGGTTTATGGTATGAGCAAATGCCAAGACACTCTAAATAACGACCCCAAGGATCATAGGTGCGAGTATCAATAAGATACTTGAGTTTGCAATTCTCCAACTCCTGTCCTGCAGCTTTGGCATCAACTGCCATTCTGCACCAATAGATTCTGAACTGCATGGGAAATGTGTCGGCCTGTTTATGCTTGCAGTGCAAAAGATGATGAACATCATGTAACTGCCTCAGGAACTCCATGAAAACTGTCCTATCCAAAGGATAGCGTGGAAGCATGGCTGGGTTTCCTGTAAATCCATATACTCTGATGTAGGTGTATGTAGGGAATTGAATGAACTAGTTCGCCCAATCAAACATTGCTGCTCTAGCAACCGTTGAGATACGAACATGCAACTCCCGGTCCAAATTTCTCACTGTGTAAGTCAAGAAAGCCTCGTGAACACGCTTGAAGTGACGTTCAACCTTAGTGAACTCAAGTTGATCATAGTAGTGATAGACCTTCTGAACATTGAGTATGCTCACCGTGTTCAACCCTCTAAACTGACCTTGGTAAGCGATCAAGTACACGAGGTAAGAACACATGTGAAACTTGTGGGCAACTAGGAAACCTATGATATGCTCGTGGAGAATATCGTTGATGAAGGATGCCCAGTCATAATGCTCTTGCCCAAATATGATGCGACCAATGATGTAATACATCCAGGGCTGGAAAATGTTTGCATTTGAATGACCCGAGACACGATTCAAGAGTGTAATTAGAATTGCATACTCATCCTTATATTCACCGCGACCCACGTTGTTTGGCAATTTGTTCTTCTTTTGCTTCAACCATCGCTCTGCCATCTTATTTTGGCACTTGTCCATATCAATGTTGAATGCATGTTCACACTGCTCCATAGAAATAACCAGACTGCTCGGGTGTTGAGCGATACCAAAACATCTTTTGACGTCCAGAGGCTTGAGACTGCATATAACTTGTCCATCTACTGACACTATCCACGCAGTGAACTGAGATAGGTATGGAGGTGGCCTCAAGTAACCCAGATTGTTGAATGTTCTGAACTATCAAATCTCTAATCTTGGTAGGATCTAAGATTGCTTCTGGAAGCACCTTATGGAGATTCGTATCAACCGTCCTGATGAAGTCATGAGTTAGGAACGATTTGGTCTTGAAATCGAGATGAGTGTATTGCATTTTGAAAAACTCGCCTGTTGATTGTGAACATGGCTATATTTTGACAAGATTTCTGGAAGGCTAAAAATAGCTTGCTGAGGCTAAAAATAGCCTATCGAAGGGTAATTTTCGGTGAAAAATATGAGATATGGGTTTTGTCCAAAAAAATATTCTAAGACAACTCAAAACATTAGATTTGCGAAAATTTGACTTCTACTCGACCATGCAAGGAATTTTCAATTGAGAAAATTGGAGCCTCAAGAATTGATGCTCTATAGTAAAATTTTTCTGAAAAATCAAGCACATGGATTTAACTGAGGAAGCTTTGTAAAATCGATCTAGATGAATTAATTTGCCAAAATTTGCCTGTTTCTAGAACATACAAATTGAATTTGAGAGAATTCTAATGAATTTGAGAGGAGAAAAGACATTTTTTCTTTGTTTTTCCTTGTAAAAAATGCCACTTGCTTCTCCAAATTCGCTGATATCTATGAACTTGTACCTGCAAAAGGAATATTTGTTGCTTTTGAATTTGATTGCTAATGATAAATTTGCCCACCTTTGGAAAATTCGCCTCTGCTCTGAAGAACTGCGAATTTGCTCAAGCTGGATGAATGATTTAATGATAGGCACCATGTTTGAATAGAATAAAATCGCACCATAAAGATGACTGCAAGATTTTAAAACCCTGATTGAAATAGAATGTTTTTGATTGGACCCCCTCCAGTTACATTGACACTGACCCAAAGTCTAGATTATAGAATAATAATATAATATTTAGTTTGAAAATAAGCATCACAAAGGTGCCAATTTGAGAAAAATCGCCATTTAATACTTATTTATGCAAAATAAATATTTAATATTATTTTATTCAGTTGATAAACCACATAAAACACTTGGATGGATTTAGCAACTTTCACCGATTTCAAAAATTCGTCATTTGACCTCACAAGCGTCCATTTGCTCAAGATATTACATTTTTTATTAACTTCCTACTTTGTAGTTGACTACAAAGTTACAGTTGACTATATTCAACACTGATTTCCAGATGACTGAGCAAGGCTGTGACTGCAACGGGTTATTCATCGCAAAGCCTGTAGAACGAGGATGAAATGTCTGCTGGGAGCTACAACTGCAAAATCCAATGTTTAACACCTCAAAAAATTAGGCGCCTTTGATTAAATTGATTTTTAGTCTCTAGACTTGGCCATTTCTCCATTTAGCCATCTAATGCTTCAAACGGCTACTGACGGAGAATGGTGAACCTTGCTAACTGGACGACAGTTTCATTGTGTGACTGGAAATATTCTATATCCAACGACTGTATGGAAAGCACTAGAGGACTGCATTGAGGACCCCAAAAGGAAAATCGCCCCTGGCCTGTGAAGGCTCAAATACCATTTTGTCAAAAGTGCAATTTTCAACCAGATAGCCTACTTTGATCCTTGACACTGGAAGTTGGAGTGCTCCGAGTCGCGTGCCGTCTGTCTCATTGCATAGCTAGAATGACTTACAAGAGATGTCTCTGGAGCTGTCAAAGCGAGAAAACTGCTTCTAAGACCTCAAAGAGACGATAGCCTTTTTAAAATAAAATACAGGCTCCATACTCAGCCACTTTCTAAGTTGTCTTCACTTTTCAACATTCTACAAAGACCTCGTTCGTACGAGCGTTTGCCAAATCTCGGAGGTTGACGGTTGGGCTTGTTGGATAGTTGGAGTAATTCCTCACAAGTCTTGTGAAGACTACGAAAGCCAAAAACTCCACCTGACAGGCCTAAAGGCTGGGCGCCTTGGCCTATAGAGGCTACAGTGTGAATACTACATTTCTCCATGCTCTGATTTACGTGCCTGGTAGGACCTCTATCACAATCGCACAGAATGTCGAATTGACTGGTGCACTGCGAAGCTAGACTAGATTAGCACAAGTCTGAGGAAGACCACATCTGCAAATACATTCATCTCAAGGGCCATATTCAGGTGCACCCCTGGGCTACAGGGGCTCAAAAGTTGAATACTGACCATCTTCTGTAACATGCAAGCTCAGGTACCCTCAACTTCTGACCTCAGCAACCGGAGTTATGCAACCCAAATGACTTCGTCGAATAGCTCGTCGGATAACCAAACTAATTTTGAAGAGATTGACTGCATCAGCAAGCAAAAGCAACAAGATCTAGGCCCTCAAAGAGAAGGGCGCCCTTGGGCTACAAGGGCACAAATCTTCATTTTGCTAAAAATATTCATCAATTTGATCTCTAAAATCACCCTTCTGGCCATTGATTTGACCATGTAGTAGTATAATTTCCTCGTGAAGTGCTGCTTCATCGTGATATGCCTTGTTCTGAATCCTAGGTTCAGGTCTTGAGCTCCAGGTAATCACCAACTGTTGTTGACAACTAACATGACATTGAGCAAAGTTCACATTTGGCTAGCCCAAAAATTGTATTTTGACATCATTTTAGCAAGGTTAAGACTCTTTTAAGCAAAATGCCTTAATGAAGCAAAAAAATTTGGTTTGGGTACAATACTAAGCTATGCTATCACTCTGTGCTAACTCTAAGTTGTTTCTCTATGCTCTATCTCCACTCTAATGCTCTAATCCTCTAATGAATTACAAATGAGGGGGGATGCCCCTTTTATAGATGGCCAAATCCAATGGATGACTCAGATTGAATTACAATGAAGGCTCAGATTGAGCCACATATGCCCTAATCAAGATTCTTCCCTAAAAACCACCACAAAGAGGAGTGGGGTAATAAATGAGCAAAAGATTGTTCACTCTCTCCTGAAGTCATAATGAGCAATTAATGTCCATCATAGTCCTCTAGAAGGTCATCATCCAGCAAGGCATTCCTGTTCTCCTTCTCTTTGACCGCGAATTCAATGAACCTAGCCAACACTGCTTCAACTTCCTGAACTGAAATAGGCGGGATGTGGTTGAGCTGGAATTCAAGAACCGTGACTGTCTACCCCTGTTGAGTACAAGATTTTCTCTAGGCGACCAAGGCATCTTGAGTGCTTTGAATAATGTTGGAAAAGGTTGAGATATTTTCAAAATCATCCTGAATAAATGACTTAAACTCCGAAAAGTAAGGCCCCAATCTGTTCTTTAGGCCATATGCAGTCATCTCCTTTGAAGTCAGTCTTTTGGAAAATATAGACTCACGGGTGTTCAGGACCCCTTCCCGAATATTGCCCATTGCCTTTCTAACTCTAGCCGAATCTGCATGTGCTGCATCGAAGAAACCTCGGCCTGTAACCATTGAAGAGTACCAACTGGTGAAGTCATAGTTTTCACCATCCTGTATTACACCTCCCTCCACCAGAGTCTGCAAGGGCATGTGCATCAGAGCCTCTAAACGTAGAACAGTCTTAGTTTGATAAATATGTGTCTCGTTCCAAGCCTGATCAATGGTGTCCATGCGTGCCAGAATGCTAGAAGCCTGCTGATAAGCACAAACTAGATCCTCCATGAATTTCTCCGTCTCTGTGCGAACATTGCCAATCCACTTATCTGCCTCCTGGGCCATCTTTTTCAAAATTTCAGGCCCACTAACTAATTCCCTTGGAAGCTCGGCTAGGAGGATAACTGTAGGATTCTCCTGTTCGCATGGATGTGCTAAGTGTTGCACATAGCCAATGAACGTCCTATGCTCCTTCAACTTTTTGTATTTTCCCTTTGTACGGAGCAGTCTATCCTTCAAAGCTTGGTAGGAGCTGTTGCATTCTTCAATTATCTGAGCTCCAATGGGGCGCCCTAGCTCAACAGTAGTAATCACATAATTTTTTGGCATCTCCTCATCTTGATCGCACTCTTCTCTTGGGACAGCCACATGAAGTGTGCGAGAACTTGCTTCATCCGTAGAAATCTTTGAGAATTTTCTGGCCTTCTTTTTTGGTGGTGCACTGATTCTATTGAGGAGTTCTTCCATCTCGATTGTTGGGTTAGTCTCCTCCTCTTGATCTCTCCTCATTCTCTCTCTTAACCAATTCGGCACTGCCTGCTGTAGATCACAAACAAGTGGCTGTTCTTCCCTTGCCTCTTCTTCATGCACTTCTCTATTAACATTCTAATGAGGTTCATCAACCTCCATCTGCTGGGTATCTTCTCTTGAAACTTGAGCCTCCTGCCCTGCAGTAGTCTCATTCTCCAATGTTGCCTCTATCTCTTGCTAGAAGCGGGTGTTAGTTGTTGTTTCCTCTTCTTCTTCTTGCTGGTCACCTCCTCTAGGCATATTGATGCTCTGACCAATTGACTCCCTACGGGGTGGCTGATTTGCTTCCTGTAGTTCTTGTTCTTCATTCAATTTGTTTCTCTAACTCTCAAACAACGAAAGCTCCTGCATGCTTGAGGATCGAGCTTGCGACCGTAAGGCGATGCTTCTTCTATCCTCTAGGGTACCTGCTGAACTTGTACTTCTCTTTATGGCTTAGAAGTTTTGGCAACCTTTTTTCTTTTCTTTGCTGATGGTGGCCTCTGGTCACCTATGAGATTGTAGGTGAGAGCAATTGATTTGCTTTTGAGCTTATTCACATGCCTCTCCACCCAGCTCCTTGTGAATGCTAGAACCGGTATGCATAAGGTGTCCAAGTGAGTGATCTCCGGCTTTGACTAGTTAGGTAGTGGGACCGGTGTGTTTCTCACCGACTCATAGTTTGGTTGCATTACATTCACGTCCTCATCTACTTGATTCGGGATTGGGACAATCTCGCATTCACTGATCATCTTTAGCGGTAGCCTAGTAAACATCTCCTTACTTTAGCATCATCCTCTGCATTGGCCCAAAAATCTTCAATATGAGCCTTGTGCCTGTACTCCACATTCTACACCATCTTGATGTTATTGTGAGGGTCGAAATCCTGCTTGTCGGTGTGGTACGTGAGGTGAAGAATTGTAGCTCGTCCTCAGCTTCTCTGGCTACCTGTAAGGAAGGACTTACTCCATTTGAATTTCCCATGGTAATTGGGAAGTCTAAACCTCCTTTCTTCTTCTTCTTCTAAATTTTTTCATAGGCAATGAGCTGCCTAGACACTTCTAATGTTATCATCCTGTCAGTGGGGTACCTCGGTAATCTATATGGATACGATGTGAACCCCTGTAGCCTAATGTTAGGTGAACTTCGGAAATTGGACAATATTTGTATTCTTCGATCAACTCCTGAGCCTCTTTTGAAATTCTTTGTTGAGTTCTCTACTGAAGAGTCCTTGTTATATGCATTGTGAAGGCGTCGTTCACCCTTTTATAGCTGGCAGTGTTGGTCAAGTGCAACTGCGGGCAAGCCTCATATATTTTAAACTGCCCAGGACCACATCCAATTGGCTCCTTGTACGTTATTCCTCTATACTTGATCATCCGAGCCAATATATATATAACATATGAACTAATGTAAAATGTCTTCGTCCTCAAGTACCTGAACTGCTCATCTAAATTGTCACTTATTATCTGTTGTGACCTTTTTTCACACATCGCCCCATTGCAAATGGGGACCCCATAATTTTTTGCTTCGTCTCGGTCTTTTGGCTTTGCTTTTCAGTCATTTTGTCGTTGTCTCTCTTTTCTGCTGTCTGCCCTTTCCGGGGATGTGTTCGCCATTGTGCTTAAACGTGAAATTTTGGCCAAGTCCATAGAATTAGGGTTTGTATTTTCTGGTCAATCTGAAGTTAAATGAAGTGAATAAACTGAAAGCAGAGCTTCACGATGCGGTCAGTACACTTCCAGCAGGCTCAGCTAAATTTCATCAGATTCTGGCAACTTACTATTTTTAGTAAGTGTGTAATTCAGAGCATTCCTTCAACATTCTTGAAGTTTCGACAGTCACACCGCATTCAAAACATATCAAGTTGCTCATCTGCAAATTTTGAGTTGAAAGGGACAACTTACTATTTTTAGCAGTTCGGCTTCCAGAGCAAATTTTAGGGTTTATATGCAGAGTTCTTTAGCACATGTCTAGAGATTCTTTCTGGGTTTTTTGAGACCTTCGCGATGGTATAACATGCAAAACGAGATAATGACTTTCAGAGTTCAGCCTTCAAAGGCTATTTTTAGGGTTTGCATGTCAAGGTTTTCTTTGCATGTTTGATGATTCCTTATGGGTTTTTTGAGAGCTTCGCAGTGGTGTGACATACAAAGCTAGATGATCAGTATTCAATGACTTACTATTTTTAGTAGGTGCATTCTGGGAGCTGCCCAACACATCAAAACCACAAACGGGCGCAATGCAACTGAAATGAGGTCAAACAGAGGTCGTTTGATATACATGCAAATTAGATTAGGGTTTCCAACTTCGAGACCCAAAAAGAGGGGTAAAAAGTCAAAATTTCTGGAAACCGGTGTATCCCACTGCGTTCAACATCTTTCAAGCTATCCACCGGTAAAATTTGAAGGCAATCGGAGCACTTACTATTTATAGTAAGGCATTCCAGAAACTGGCTAAAAATAGTAAACCAGTGTCAGGCGCCAGTGTGAACGGGCAGGTCACCCGATGAGGAGCACATCATTCGAATTTCAAGTCAAACGGAATTGGGGAAGTCTCAGAAACAGGCAGTTGCTATAAATAGTAAACCTCCTTCAAAAATGTGCTATTTTTAGCAAGTCAGCTTAGGATGGCAGTGTGAACAGGCTGACAAGGTCATGAAGGTCTTGTGCTTAAAATTTCAAATCGATCCGAGCTTCAGAAGTGTGAAAATTGAGGGACTTACTATATATAGTAAAGTATGGAGAAGCTGGCAGAAGGAAAGAAAACGCCGAAGTCTGAACAATATCCACCTCCTTCTACATGTCTCAAATGTGCCCATATCAAGAAAAGGGTCAACAAGTCAAAGGCGTTGAAGGCTTTTATCCACTTCACCATGCTGAATGCGCCCACCACTAGAAGTCAAGAAAATATTCTAAGGCATAAAGTTCCATTCTCCTACCACCCCTAAATGCGCCCTCTTCAACAAGTCAAGGTGTTAGAAATTCTAAGTGTCGAGGTTTTATCCTCCTTATACATCAAAATGTGCCCATGCTTAACAAGGAGTCAAAGGAGGAGGTCAAAGGCGTTGAAGGTGTTTATCCACTTCACCATGCTAAATGCGCCCATACTCAAGCTAGTCAAAGGAGTCAAAGATGTTGAGAGTGTTTATCCTTTACCCCATGTGAAATGCGCCCAACTTAGCCTGGAAAAGACAAATTTTAAATTCCTCTTGAACAAATGAAATGCGCCAAGCTTAGAAGGAAGTCAAAGTTGCTAAGGTGTTGAAAGGTCAAATCCTTCACCTCATGCTAAATGCGCCATGCAAGATGAAGACAAGGTGAGGTAAAATGAAGTAAAATGACTAAGGCGTGGCTAATATCCTCTTCTAAGTATGAAGTGCGCCCAAGGGATGATAAAATATGCTAGGTGTTGAAATTAAAAACATCTTCCATGACATACAATATGCGTCCAAGGTGTTAAAAGAAAATTGTATAAGTGAGTTGATAAAAAAATTCCTCACCACAAGCAAAATGATTGAAGTTGAATGAAAATCTCCTAAGGCAAAATTCAAAATGTGCCTATTTAAAATTTTCTAAGGCACAAAATTTCATCTCTAAGGAAAATACGCCCAAGTTGACAGGGGTGATGAAATTTTCTGTGGCAGAGATGGATTGGCAGTGAAATATGTCGGGAGGTACCAGCTTCATGAAGTTGATGAAAATTGTCAAGGCAGAGCAAATAAATTATGCCCAGAGATGAAGAATGGAAATAAATTTGAAAGTATTTTTCTAAGGTTGTAGACACATGAATTCGATGTTTTCTGAAGGAATTTTCTTCTGGGTATCGAGCATCTTCGATGAGAAATGGATTTTAAAGTCTTCCACAACTTGCCAAGGATTCCGAGGTGAAGATTTTTGAAGGGCACCAGATTGATAAATTTTCTAAGGGGAAAATTTAAAAATTTTCTAAGGCAAGAAGGATAAAATGTGTTATTGAAATAAGATGCCTTGGCAAATGATTTTGGAGTTGATTGCCTAGGTAAAATTGATCGAATTCTTCGTGAAAACAATTTCCGAGAGTTGGATGAAATGTTAGAGTAACTGCCTCAGCTGGAAAAGTGAAGAGGATGCAGTTGAAGCTAAGATGATTTTAAAAGAGGCATCTCTTAAATGCACCCTTGAGTACAAGATGAAAATTTGGCTAAGGCATGAAGAATTTGGAGATGAAGTGAAACTCAAATATCAAGATGATATGCGCCTATGATGAAAGGTTGTAAAGAAGGAAAAGCCTACTGGAGAAAATGATGAATGAGGCCAATCAGGCCTTGGAAATCAAAATGTCGGATCAGGTAAGTAAGGTGAGTTTGTATGATGAAGTGTCTTGATACTCTTCTTTTTGTTTGTTTTGTAGGAGGAATGTCGGGGCCATGAGCACGATGACTCTAGGACAACGGTCGGAAGAAGATGAAGTTACATGTTGAATCTCCTCCATGATATCTCACTTGCAAAGATGGTGAAAGAAACGACTAAGTGTTGGATGTTTCTCCACAAAAACCTAGTATGCACCTGATGCAGTCAGGCGAATGGCAAGTGGGAATGATTGAATCCAAGAAAATCTTTCAAGTTCAAAACACAGGAAAAGATGAAGGCTCAGGCATTGAAGAGTTGGGAAGAAGATCATCCTCAAGCACTAAAATGCCCTCAAAGCTAAGGAAGAAGTTGTGATAACCAGATTGATCCAGTTTGCAATCAAGAAGAAGAACAGGAATGGTGGGAACGCGTCTCTGGACTAGAATCTTCTAGAGGGATGATGGACATTAATGGCTCATTTATTACCCCATTCCTCTTGGTGGCAGTTTTTAGGGTGAATCTTGTTTAGGGCTGAGATGGCACGATCTGGGCCATCTAGCCAATTGTAATCTGAGCCGTCCATTGGACTGGGCCATCTATAAAAGGGGCATCCCCCCTCATTTGTACCATCATTATAGTTAGACAGTAGAGATTAGACTAGAGAGACAACTAGGTGATAGCTTAGAGGTAGCTTAGTATAGATTGATAGGATAGTTTGAAGAAGAGGGAAAGTTTTCCCTTTGAAAACTTTGTAAGAAATTGTTGTGAACACTCTCTCAATAAAAAGAGTTTTCATTGATGGTGAATTTCGTCTTTTGTTGTGAGTAGCTAGCAAGGTTTCTTTGTCCTTCTAATTCGAGTAGTAGCTTAAAGTAGAATAAATTTCATTTCATGTACGTAGATGATAATTGTGGAATGTGGTCTTCAATTTGAGTAAACTTCGTCTATCCATACCACTAGTGTGTTCGCTAATGGTGAATGTGCCTTGTGTAGTCAACTGGAATATCATGTACTTAACTTCGATCATGATTTGTATGTTTATATGCATCATTGTGATGGTATTTTCATGTTAAGTTGTGATCTGAACACCTTGAGCTACTCCTCTAAAGATTGCACCAGTTCTGTGGAAGCTGTCTGAAGTGAGGCAAAGCGGAGCCTAGTTGAAGTCTGCGAGAATTGATCGCCACGTCCCATGCCTTAGAGTAGATTAAAGCCTTCTTAACCCAACACCATTTACATTCAGCACCTTCTGAAACAAGAACTTTATAGACAAACCTTTCGAGCATTCGAATTCCTTTCTCCGTTGTTGAACAATTCCGTAAGTCCCCTTGAAATACCAACAAAATCACATCGAGCCAACTGAGACTATTCGCATTGAAGGAACCTTGGAGTTGAACGCACGAACTCTCTCGCAATCTTAGCGTGCTGGATACTTTGATCAAGAGAGAATAGGGTAGCCGTTGGCGACTTTATTCTGTGTTGGTGCGGTCATGAAAAACACATCAACATTATCCTTGCCCAATCAACACATTCCTTCCCCTCCATTTCAACTCTGATGTAATAAAACATCCATGGCTCGAAAATACATGCTTGAGAGCTTCCGTTTACCTGGCTGAGCATCATTATTAAGTCGTAGTACTCTTGCTTCACATCATTTGATATAATCTGTTTAGGCAGCTTGGCGTGTGGAGGCCTGGGCTTTTGCATCCAAACTGAATTAATCAACCTAGCACATCTCTCAAAAGAGGAGGCGTACATCTTCTCATCTCTTTCCCTTGTTTTGTACACCATCCTATCGGAAGTGGGTAGTCCAAATGCTTCTCCAATAGCATCGGGCGTGAGATTGGCAAATAACTTGTCATCAGGTGAAACAATTGTCCTCCACTCTGGCCTATAGCAATTTTTGCACTCCATGATTAATTTCGGACATTGAATGGCTGGTCGGAAACCAACAGTTGCATAAATTCCACTCTTCATAATATGGTGTGTAGTGATTGACAAAGGGTGGCCTCCTAGCCCATACATTCGTCCTCTGAGTCTGAGTGCTCCCAAGTTAAATGAGCCGAGGTTGGTATCCGTCAAGAAGGAACGGCTTGCTGAGTTTCTTTATTATTGCCTGTGTGGATGCATTAGCCCTGCTTGTTTTAGCGTTTGTATTCTTGCTTGCAGCCTTATTTGCCCCTGCAACATCTCCTCTTCCTGCTTCAGCCATCTTGCAAGATAAAAGACAAGTATTAGAAACTTAACTTGGAAAATTAACTTTGTGATGACCAACATATGGAGCAAATTTTGAAAAAAAGTATTCAGCACTAATTTTTTTTACTTCAAACCTCAACACTCTCAGTAGTCTCACTTCAAAGTTCAACAACTTCAGCAATACAACCTCTGGCACTTAGAAAAATTTTGCCCAAGCTTGCTTACTTCAGCAACTTCTCTTCACACTTCAACTTTCTTCACCTTTAGAGTCTCAAGTTTGCACTTGCAGCTGTGAGGAGAAATGAAAACTTTCAGAGCTCTTATAACTGAGTCTAAGAATATCTTGGCTTCTAGAAGAATGCCTATTTTAGCAAACTCATTTATTTCCTGCAGGAATTCGAATTTTCCCTCCTCTGGTAGTTTGCAACAACCATTACTTCAAATATTTGAAATTTCACTTCATTAACATTCCAACACAATTCATCTTTTAGGCGCCATAAAAAAAATTATCACAGAGGACTTAGAAATATTTTATCATCCTTAGAAAATTTTATTAGTCATAAGCCACGGCACCCATTTTAAAATCACAATCCTATGCATAAAAAATTTCAACACCATTCTCGCTTTAGAAAATATTCTAAGATCCCTAGATTCTAAAAAAACATTTCCCCCTTAGCAAAATATTTTACAGCCTTACTATTCATGGGGGGTACATGAAGGGGTACATTTAATTTCTGACCATTGAAAATATTATCTTCAATGCTTATTTCAACTTCTCCAATATCTTTCTCATGGGCGTGTCTTGAAGGGGCTCTTTTAATTTTCATGACTTAGAAAATTTTTATACCTCCTTATTCCTCCTAGGACGAACATAAGAGTGTGTGCTTTTCTTTCAATACCTTAGAAAAATTTCATCACCCCTTTCAAGTTGGGCGCATCTTCACCCCTATGCTTTCATTTCTCAACATGTAGAAAAATTTTCTATCTTACTAGCATCTTGGGTGCATATGAGGGGTCCATCTTCCATTTTAAATGCCTTGGACAATTTTTACTCATCCCAGCCACCTTGGGTGCATTTTGATGGGTCTACTTCCAATTTCTATCACTTAGCCAATTTTCATGCCATCATCTTGTCAAGGGCGCATTCCAAGGGGTCTACTTCTAATTTATGCCTTAGAAATTTTTTCTCACCTCCATGTCATTCACGGGCGCATATGACTTCTTTGTGGTTTGATTTTCAACGCCTTAGAAACTTTCTTCATCACTCCTTGCTTGAGGGTGCATTTGGGGGTATCAACTTTCATTTTTCTGACTTAGAAGATTTTGTATCTTCATCTTGGTGACCTAGGCGCATTTGACCCCTTGCACTTTCATTTTCAACACTTAGAAAAATTTCAAGTCACTCTCCTCTTTGGTGGCAAGGGCACATTTGGGGGGTGGAGGTTCCACTTTATAACACTTAGAAACTTTTCAACTCAACTCCTTCCTTGGTGGGCGCATATAGAGGGGGCTTCTTCTATTTTTCCATGCCTTAGCAAAATTTGCATGCCTCTTGTGTTGGCAAGGGCGCATTTAGGGTGGTGGGCTTCCATTTTATGCCTCCAAGCTGAGGGCGCATTTGACATGGTGTTAGGCAAGTTGAGGGCGCATTTCAAGGGTGGTGATTCCATTTTATGACTTGGAATTTTCTTCTCACCTCAACCTACTTCATCTTGGGCGCATTTCAAGGGGGGTAGCTTCCAGTTTGTAACTTAGACAAATTTTTCTCACCTCACCCAAGTTTACCATTTTTAGAAAGTTCTGAAGCCCTTGTGATTTCTATGAATTTTCAACTTTCTCAAGGCCTGATTTTCGCTCACCCTGGTTCTCATGACCTAATTGTCTTGTTCACACCTGCCATCCGTGCTGACCTGCTATTTTTAGTAACTTCTTGATTTTCGAACTTTTGTAGCTCCTCTTGGCTTGAAATTTGCCAAGCATGATCCTCATGACCTGTTTGACTTGTTCACACTTGCCCTTCGTGCTGACCTGCTATTTTTAGCCCTATTCTAGAGGCGACTTACTATAAATAGTAAGTGCTCAGATTGCGCTCAAATTTCACTAGTAGACTACTTAAAGGATGTTGATTGTGATGGGATACATCAATTTTTCATTTTTCCCGAGCTTTTCCCCTCATTTTGAGTCCTGAAGTTGGAAACCCTAATTTCACTTGCATGTGCCCCAGATGACCTTTGTTTGACTCCATTTCTGTTGCATGTTGCTCCGTTCATGAAACTGAAGTGCTGGGGAGTTGCCGAGGTGAACCTGCTAAAAATAGTAAGTGCCTAAAAAAGTGATCAACACACTGCTGGATGTGTTTGCATGTCATACTACCCAAGAGATCTAAAAAAACCCAGAAAAACCCAAAAAACTGGTCTGCATGAGGGGTACTTGCTAAAAATAGCAAGTCATCAACTTGACTTGCATGTTACATCATTGCAAAGCTATCGAAAAACCCATAAAGAATATCCTGACATGCATTGAAAAATCATACATGCAAACCCTAAAAATGACTCTGAAGCTAGGACTAATAAAAATAGCAAGTTGTCAGAATTTTCTCAAATTTTGCGTGTAAGTACTTTGAAGTGTCCTAAATCTAATGCAACAATCAGTTTCGCGAAAACCTCAACAGAAAAGCCACAAATGGGGAACCTACTAAAAATAGCAAGTTGTCCGATTTCACTCAAAATTTATAGGCAAGCAGCCTAAAGTGTTTTGAATGCGATGTAGCAGTCAAAATTTCAAAAGTCCTGAGAGAAAGGTCCCAAATTGAGTACTTACTAAAAATAGTAAGTTGTCAAGATTCGGTGAAAATTTAATGGGAACCTTCTTGAAACCTTCTGAACGCAGTGCCAAGCTTAGATTTCAATTTGCTCACTTAAACTAACCCCAAATAAGCTTGAAGAATGAAAACCCTAGTTTCACAGACTTAGCTAACATTTCGCCCTAGGCCCAAAGACAGGGACATCCCTGGAAAGACAGATTAAACCGAGAGAGACAGCAGCAAAACAACCCAAAAACCAAAGCCAAAAGACTCGAATCGAGCAAAAATTAGGGGGTTCTCCATTTTGAATGGGGTGATGTGTGAAAAGGTCACAACACAACACAAATTGAAAATTTCAGGGAAAAATAAGCAAGGGTTCTTACATGGTATTAGAGCATGCATGATTATTTATGTCAATTGCAAAAGTTCAAAAAATATTCCATTGAGGATATTACAGTGGTATCAAAGCTTGGATCTTGCTAGCCTGGGGGTTTGGGAAAGGAATTGACCTATTCTTATGCAGTTGTGAATCATGGGTTTTGAAGTTGACAATGATGTAACGGTTGCTTATGAAAGGTACCTTGCACTTCCACAAGAGGTTGGAAATGATCTCTCCTTCGGTTGCTATATGGAGTGTTGGATGGACAGGAGCAAGAGAGGAAATCAAAGAAGCATGAGCAGCCAAATGTTGAGGACATCTTGAATAATTTTCAGCAAGAACTTATGCTTTCACAAAAGAGATTAACTCGTAGCTTGCAACGAGATGAAGACTCCCTATCAAGACAATCTACATCACAAAACAAGAATGAAAGACTTGGTGTATCTACAAGTGAAGTATCCAAAAGTCTCTATGATGTGTTTGGTTTAGAGTGTGGTAAATCATCAGACTCCCTATCAAGACAATCTACATCACAAAAGAAGAATGAAAGACTTGGTGTATCTACAAGTGAAGTATCCAAAAGTCTCTATGATGTGTTTGGTTTAGAGTGTGGTAAATCATCAATCATTGACTGGTCTGCAAGTGAACAATTTTCCAAACCAGCCATTGAAGAGAAGCATGTTGAAGATGTCATGAAGAGGCGTGATGCGAAGAATCAATCTAACCTTGGGACATGTGAATTGCATTAGGAAACACATATTGGATCAACAATTGATGAAGAAGATGCATCAAGGAAGGAAGAGGTGCTTGAGGATGTTGAGTACACTAAACAACGGTATGAGACAAGTCCTGATTTTCTGATTTGGAACAGCAGTCCCTTATCTTTGTAGAATCATGAGTTGGCAGCCCTTACGCATGGAGATGATAATGTTATAGAGTATCCCAATGTTAGCACTCAAGTTTTGTGTGTTAAACATGAGGAATGTATTGTGGTTTCAAGCCACAAAGGTTCTGATTTTATACATCATACCATGGGGGATGTTAAGAGGACACAAGATATGGGTGATGGATGGTTACAAAAACCTAGGAAAGCAAAGTTATTGGCTGCCCAAGCAAAACAACGCTTGCAAGAGGTCAAGGAACGTTGCAACCGGCTAGATCAAGCAAAGTGGCAAAGGGAGTCACACCTTAGATCTCTAATTCTTCCAAGGGAAGGATGCATAGCAATGGTGCAAGTGAAGAAAAGGAATTGTGAAGAAGGTAAGCAGGAAAAGTATGCAGATTTGGGTGGATAAGCAGAAAGGCATGAGTCAAGAATTTGGTTCTTGTATCTGATTTGCATCATGAGTTGCCTTCGTTTGAGGGTCCTTTGAAGGACCAAACCCTAGAGGAGGTAGGAGTAATTGAGCATACACTTAGTGGATCAGCCACTAATGTCAAATGTTCACATGATGAGGTAGATGGTTTTACATGTTGCGTGATGTTTTCACTTCCAGTCATGTGTCATCGTCCTTATGAGGATTCAGGGAGCAAGGTAATCAGAGTAGCACAACGATCTTTTGTGAAGACTAAGGTATGTAATGATGAGTTTTTTGATCACATGTTGAGAATTATTGCCCTACTATCCAGGAGAGATAAGATAATGTTATTTGTAGATCTCTTGCAGCATAGTGTTACAGATAGTAGAGTTTGCAAAATTCTGAGATTGATATGGGATCCTAGAAGTTGGTGTTGGGTATTTAGGTATTGATTGCTTGGGACAAGCAATTTCCGGGAAGGGTGGATTGTAATGTCGCCATTTTTGGAGTGATCACCATTTAGGAGGTTGATTAGCCTATTAGCCATTCCTGTAGGCTAATCCAGTTGGATAGGGAATGTTTTGCTGCAGCTGGTCATATTTTCATATTTTTGGCCATGGGAAATAAAAAGGAAATATTATTATTTTTATTTGGCCAAGGAGAAAAATAAATATTATTATTTTGAGCCTTTATGTTATAATATTATTTTAAGTCACTTTAGAAAAAATAACTAAGTTACCGGTTTGGTTTTGGGTTTGGGTTTGGGTTCGAGAACCTAGTTCGCCGGTTCGGTAAAAATTTTTTTGGGGGTTGGGTTCGTTTTGGGTTCGATAATACAAAAACATATAAAAATCAGAAATATATACATATTTGCAGCAGTAATTAAGTTTAGAATACACCACCATACTAATAGTCAAATAACATAGCAAAAATACACCACCACTTTATACTCAAATGTCATGATATAGATTCATTTGGCATATTTTATTGCTTCCTCTTCAAACATAGGATTTGAGAAGTATGTATCCAAATTTTGGATCTAAGAACGCGTTTTGCATTTGTTTGAGCTGTCAAAAGTAGGTATGCACAACTTGCCTAACCTTCATTGTAAGTCCTAGCTGTGGGTTCCTCTCTCTTTCTTGGGTCTATTTCTTAGCTTCAATTGGCAAAAATTGGTAAGAGACATTGTTTCATGAGATTATTCCTAAGAGATCTATACTCATTTAGGTAGTCCAAATAGCTCTGTCCTACATTCTTTTGTCCCTCTGACCATCGAGGTCTTCTGCTCTATCCAAAATTTAGGCATCAGGGGTCTAGTTACTGATCCT
This sequence comes from Sequoia sempervirens, assembly GCA_007258455.2. Taxonomy (NCBI): domain Eukaryota; kingdom Viridiplantae; phylum Streptophyta; class Pinopsida; order Cupressales; family Cupressaceae; genus Sequoia; species Sequoia sempervirens. The sequence continues at coordinate 38,402,907 of VDFB02000007.1, read as the reverse complement.
ATTATTGTTCTGGTATTATTATTATTGTTGTTGTTTGCAGAGTTAATTGCATCACTGTTCATATTTTCAACATTTGTGTCAATAACTTGGTCAACTGCTGCTGTCCCTGTATAAGTGCATTTAGTTGCTGCTCTATATTAATGTCCTCATGTGAATTTCTTTTATCTTTGTTTGCCATAATTTCTTCTACTTCCAAATCTGCAAATGAAAATCCTTCTGTATTTTCCAAACATTGAAATTGTGGCCTTTTGAGTTCTATGATTCTATCTGATAGCACTTGTTTATTCTATCACTTGGATGCATATGGAGTGTATTTCTACATCAATCTGTTAGTAACCCAACAGGCTAGTAGGAAAACTAGCTTAGATACCAGTAAAATATCCCTAACTGATTTTTTTGTATTTTTGACAAATGTTTGACAAAATACTTATGAACTAAATAAACGCAAGAAATTGATTTACTTTGGTCTAACCACAATTCACGCAGCTATAAAAGTGAAATATTAATGGTATTCAATTGAAATTTATCTCAACACAGCTACACGCGAAGACAACACATATCTATTTCATGTGTTAGAGGCAAATATTAGGGTTAGAGGGAATAAAAAAGTCTTTAAAAGTCAACAAAAGGTCAAAAAATTAATTAAAAATTGCAAAAACACGTTGAAAAAGTCTGTCTGGGCACAAATTCTACCCGTGTTCGAATTGGGTTTGAAAAAAACGAACCCTGGCCGAACCCATAGTCAGGGTTTCGAACCTTGGTCGAACCCACAGCGAATTTGATCGAACCGGACTCGAATTTCGAACCCGAACCGAACCCGTATCAAAACCGGGCTTCCCAGGGGTGAACCCGGTAACTTAGAAAAATAATATAAAATTATAAAAGTGACTTGAGTGAGGAAAAAGGCAAAAGGTAATTTAAAAATAAATTATTTCTCCTCTAAGTGGGACACCTAGGTTTGGAGGGGAAATATTTTTAAAAAAATCATTTAAAGTGTGTTTGAGGTCCACCTCCTTTGGAAAGAGTTTATAAAAGGGACCTCTATCTTTCTTGAGGCTCATATTGTTTATTTGATAAACTTGTTTTTTCTCTATCTTCAGCTGAGGATTCAGTTGCAGTCATTTTTGAGGATGAAAACCCTTGGAAAATTGTAGGTTTGACAAAAACCCAATCCTACTTGTGAGGTGGATTCACTATTGGACATATTTGCAGATTTGTGAGCAGTTTGGGGTCATTTCTAGCTAGGTTTTGAACCCATTATGGAGCTAAATTGCAGATTTGGAGTGCCAAAGAATTTTTATGCATTTTCTACCTTGGACAACCAGATCTAGGGACTTTTTGGCATCATTTGAAGGTGGTTTCAAAATTTTTGGAGCTGTCTCTGATTTTATATGATTTTTCCTCAATTTTTGGTGACTAGGGTTTTGGAGGAATTGTAGATTTTAGTTTCAGATTTCAGTATCACTATTTCAGAATGTAGGTGCAAGGGTTTCAAGGCTACATTCAACATCTTTTGGACCTATTTATAGTCTAGGGTTTCAAGGGTTTCATATTTTCCCCAACCGATTTGCATTGAGGAGTTTTGGACATTGATAAGGGCATTGTTTTGAGCTTCAGTTCCATATTTGCATTGAAGGAGTTGCTGGTCTGAAAATACTCAGAAAATCAGTCCATATCCAGCCATTATCTTCTTCACATCATTGCTCTTATTGTCCAATATTATTTCATTGTAACCAGGTATTTTTACCTTGCCAATAAACTTCCTTTTGGTGTGAAAATCAGACTTGAATAGCTTGCTGTTGTACTCAGATCAGAACTTCATTAGGTCTGATATGCTTTCTTTTTAAGGAGAAATAAGAAGCAATTAGTGTCCCTTTCTATTGTGTTGCTTTATATAATTGTATATTATCATTTTATGTCATTGCACAACAAATCCTAAAGCAAAAATCATCAAACAAACATCCAAAACCATCAGCATACTAAGAAAATCAGATTGCATGCAAAGTGTTTGAAAAAATGCCAAACAACACAAACTGAAAAATTCAGGGCAGAATAAGCAAGGGTTTTTATAGTGGTATTAGAGCATTCATAATTATTTATGTCAATTGCAAAAGTTTAGAAAATATTCCATTGGGGATATTATAGGTTGGTACTTGAGCTTTCTAAGCCTGATGCATCAAATCCTCTAGGGACAGTGCAAAGATACTTCCAGGAGATCCAAAGCATGACAGTAGTCATTCACGAAGTTGGAGAAATCTTTAAGCAGCTCAACATCAGCTAGTCTTCATTAGTAGTGAAGGATGTCCAAAGGATATTGGGGTTTCTCCAAACAGGGTGTGAGTAGGAGTTTGCACAATGCTTTACTATGAGAGGATGGCCTAGAGTAGAGACCTTGGCAATGCGGAAGGCATGGTGTGCATTGAGACCCTTGATGGCAAGGAGAGATGGCCAATTAATTTCAGCCTTATTCAATATAGAGGCAGCCTTCAGGGATGTCTTCTATAGGCTGAAACGACATATGGCAGCCACAGACGAAGCGGTGAAGGGAAAGATTGAGGCCCTCCAGTTGGTACAAAAGGTACGGGAGGAGTGGATTAAGCATATGAAGAAATTCTAGGTGGAACTTGGTCAGTAGTCTCAACTTGCTAGCATAGAGAGAGCCAAAGCATCGACCTTCGAGGCCAAGGTGTCGGAAGTGGAGAAGGTGGCAGAGCAAAGGACGAGGGAGGCAAAGTAGAAGATGAGAGATATGTAGGCTCAACTCATAGCAAAAGGGAAGGTGGTGGATTAGGCCAAACACTAGGTGATGGAGGTTGCTCACATGGTGAAGGAAGCCAAAGAGCGAGAGATTATGGCAAAGCATCAGCTGTGACTGCGTATAGAAGAGGTTCGTAGACTGAGAGTTACAATCACCGACTTCGACTTCGACGTCATCCATCCATCCAGGGACATCTTTGCACCCTCCCTTTTCCCAGTAGTTAATTTTTTTTGGTTGTAATTCCCATTTTGGTTGTAATGTCGTTTGGAAGACGACTTGTTTTGTGGGGGGGATGATGTAGTCAGCTGTATCATAAATAATTAAGTTGTTAGTCGGCCAAACAAATAGTACATAAAATAAATAAATAATACTTTGTGCACAACAATAGATTAGTATAAGTTGTAATCGGGAAACTAATCCCCGATAGTTGGGTAGTTGTAGCAAGTTGTTTCCGATGGTTGGTGTTCTCAACCAACACTGGCCAGCTATACATTTGATCATTCCATTGTAGTTGGGGATCCAACATTCCAATAAATGATGTACTTGCTATTACCTGATGAATGAAGACCATGCTATATTCTGTGCAATCTCCGTGTGACTAATATGTTTCATAGTTGCTGTTATATATTTTGCTATACATTCTTGTTTACTCTGTGTTCACTGGTTAAACCACATAGCGAGTAACAGGTAGTATTCTTTAGTTGTATGGTTCTATAGAGTAACAGATTGGGTTCATCATGCAAAAATGAGGGGCCAATGTAGTTGCTAAGTATACATTCTTTTGTCTTCTTAACTATTCAGTACAAATAACCTATGTACTTTTGTAGCCTGATATTTAGAACATTATGAAATGTAATGTTTGATAAAGGTCAAAGCTTATATATTTGAATTTCCATATAGTATATATATTGACATGCACATGCAATCCCCAAAAATGGCCTTCTGAGCTGCTGTCTCCGAAACATGTTTTGCTGTCCCCTGCCATCTCTCCCATGGAAACACCATGGAACATAGGTATAAATGCTTCCTACATAGTCATGCCTATAAAGAATTGTCCAGCTGACTCAAGGGATGGGATCAAACATCCTATTTGTATCAAATTTATTCTGATTAGGAATAAATGTGATAGGCCTGGGGTTGCCATAAAATGCCTGTTTTTTCAATTATGCAGTGAGGGTTGATGAATACTTGGATGAACTTGGGCTTATGTTTGCAACAGTAGGTAGCAAAAAGCCCAGTGATTGCTACCCCAAACCTATCCTCATTCAGCCCCTGTTTATAAGCTTCCCTTAACACAGCACAATTAACATGCTAGGTAGAAAATTTCCAGCTGCTGCATGTAATTCAAAGCTTCCTTTTTCTACAATCTGTGAAATCTAATAAAGACCATATTGAATCTTCAAGTCATATCCACACAAAAGCACCAAGTAAGCACTGATTTCTCTTCAAATATGAGTGCTAAAAGGAGCCCAAGAGTTCAAATGCCACTGTAAAGCAATAACTCATAAGAGGTCAAACTAAAGGGAAGGCTGGCAAAATTCCTACTATTCACTGCTACAAAAGGAAGGATGTCGAAACGAGAGCAAGTCTAAGGACACTACCCCCAGCCATGATGCCAAAATGAAGATTGAGACGGGGAAAAGACTAGAAATCATAATAACCAATTCTGATTGATGGAGATGAGATTACTGTTGAACAGTACAATGCAAGGTGATCCATCACCATTCTATTTCTCCAAGAACACACCATCCTAAAGAGATCAACCTAACACAGGTTATGGTATCTGACCATGCCAATGAGATGGATCTCAGAAGTCACTGCCACCCATATAATAACCCAAGGCATATAATCCTCACCAGATCTACTCTGCTTCTGACATGTACCATATTAATGCTAAAGCTTGAGCATTCTTGGCTCTCACATTCACTCACTTTGGTATTAATCCTAATGAGATCAGTATCCCAAAAGGTTCATATGTTGTATCCGCTCCCGTAGGACTGTTTCCTAACAGCCACTCTCAAGCCACACAATTCCTTCCTCTTAATTGCCACCCTACCTGCGGGATTGAAATTCCTTAACTAGTCGGAAAGGGTTTTCAGAACTCCCATCCATCTCCCTTATCTATCTCTGTCTTCACTAAAGCTGACCTTAGCCTCCTAGTTGTTCTTTATGAAATTATTGAGGCTATAAAAAATCAAACAAAAAATGATTCTGATAAAGTTGTTCACAACCCATGTCTGAAAATGGTACTTGTTTTGCTCCAACATGTAATTAACAAACAGCAAGAGTGAATTGAAGCAATGAACGCCAGCATTCATAGGATAGCTAGTATCATTTAACAACATGAACAAACTCTGCAAGCAATCATTTCCCCCTTTTATCTGAGAATGTAGGAAGGAGAATTTTTGAAATCATGTAGGAGAAGCTGAATTAGTTCCATATCCCAAACACTCAGGCAACCAGAGGAAAAAGCTCTAGTGATGTGACTATGAGAGGTGTGAGATGGTGGTGACCCACAATGCACCAGCACATTCTCATTCCTGCACTGGAATGGTCCCAAAGAGAACATTGCGAAGAGGCTAACCCCTCTCTCCTTGCCCAGGGATCTTCTTACACTCCAAATTAATGGTTTCAGCTTTCAGTAGCTTTTGTGTCATCTTTGGGATTTTCAACCTTCGTTAAAAATTATTCTGCCTAAAATACTTGTATGCTGTCCAGTATATCTCCTATCTATAATCCTAGCAAAGCTGAAAACTATGGTGGATGTCTCTCACGTTGGTCTTACTCTTCATCTGTTTGTTCATGCCATGGAAGCCCTAGTGAAGGCAGTCTGAAACGATTGTACCAAGTTCAAGCTTGCAGCTCTTCATAGAAAAATTAAAACCAGATCTGACAGTATTTATGTTCTGATGTCTACTCACTGAATGCTTAATTTTGTTCTAATAGGTATTCTATTTCTTGTTTTATCTCCCCTTTCTTTTAATATGATGCTTTACTTTTCCCAAAGAAATGCTAGATTTACTTGGGTAATGTATTATCTGTGTAATTTTGGCTCTGTTTTGTGCACACCTTTGTAAACTTTCTGCTTCAATTTTTTCTTGGAAAAAAGAAAAGCTCACAGTGCAAATGTGATATGTAGGTGATGTACTCAGGTTTGGATCCCGATGGAAATCTAAACTTGCATCATTTTATAATCATAATGGCTGTGGTTATGATCTTGTTGTCTCAATTGCCTTCATTCCATTCTCTGAGATATATCAACTCTGCATCCCTGTTTCTAAGCTTGGGATACGGCTTTTGCGTTGTGATTGCATGTATAATTGCAGGTACAATTTTACTCGGTCAGAATTCCTTTTATTAGTTTTGTTGAACACCATATCGATAAATCAAAAGCTCAAAAAACAATTCATATTGCACCCCTTCTTCTGAGCAAGGGGTACAGCTCTTGCATTGTAATTGGATAAATTTGTGGATACAATATAATTCTCAGTATTCCTGATTTTGCAAGTTCCATTAAACACCAGTTTTAGTCAATCAAAAGCAAGGAAAAAAAAAACTACTGTTTTGGACAGGTTATTCAAGTGAAGCTCAGTCAAAAGATTATTCCCTTACTGGATCAAAAATCATCCGTATTTTCAGTGGATTCAAAGCTGTGTCCATGATGGGAACCACATTTGGCAATGGTATTCTCCCTGAAATACAGGTTAAGCCCTAAACTTTCTTCTCTTTATCATCCAATTTCCGACTAAATGCAACCTGCTTTACTTTCACAATTGGAACTTTAGAGATACTGCTATTGAGATTTGATGAGATAACTTAAATGTCCTTCAGGATAGAGTGGCATTAGGACCTATCAAATATATCTGCTTGTTTATGATTATTTTTATGGATGTCTTGGCTTTGTTTAATTTTCTTGACTTAAGATTTTATATACTAGATAATGGAACTGTCATCATAGTGGCTAAAGAAATCATGTTTTCACTCTCTATATTATACAGGCAACAATTGCACCACCAGCTACAGGGAAGATGCTTAAAGGACTATGCATGTGCTATGGAGTAGTAATGGCAACATATTACAGCGTTGCAGTATCAGGATACTGGGCATTTGGCAATAATGTCCATGATAACGTATTGGAAAATCTTATGCCAGATGATGAGGGTATAGCTCCAGCACCTGTTTGGTTGCTTGTTATTGCTGTGATTTTTATACTCTTACAGCTTCTCGCTGTAACACTGGTAAGCTGATTTATCCTTGTTGCTTTAATTTGTCTCTGTTTAATGGTGATAATCCTCCACTAATTGTTGATGGAAAATAAGGTGTACTGTCAAGTGGCCTATGAAATCTTAGAGAAGAAATCAGCAGATGTGAGTATGGGCGTCTTCTCACTGCGGAATCTACTTCCTCGGCTATTTCTGAGATCTCTGTACATCATAATATGTGCATTTGTTGCAGCCATGCTACCTTTCTTTGGAGACATCAATGCATTGGTGGGGGCTATTGGGTTTATTCCATTGGATTTCATTCTTCCAATGCTGCTTTATAATATAAGTTTCAGGCCAGCCCGTGCTTCTATTATTTTCTCGGTCAACAGCTTAATCATAATCATTTTCACAGGTGTGGCAATCATTGGCACTATTTCCTCGGTCCGCGAAATAGTTGTTGATGCAAAACTATTCAAACTATTTAGCACCACTATAATTGACTAATTGTTTCTCTTTACCGCTACTTAAGTTCCAAGAAATTGTTTAATACTAATAATCCTCTAATTCAGAAATTCTTGATGGAAAATAAGGTGTACCGTCAAGTGACCTATGAAATATTAGAAAAGGGGAATTAGGAGATGTGAGGATGGATGTGTTCTCACTGCAAAACCTAATACCTAGGTTAGTTCTGAGATCTCTGTACGTAATAATATGTGCATTTGTTGCAACCATGCTACCTTTATTTTTAGACATCAATGCATTTGTGGGGGCTGTTGGGTTTATTCCATTGGGTTCCATTTTTCCAATGTTGCTTTATGATATAAGTTTCACGCTGGCTTATGCTTCTATGATTATCTTGGTCAACAACTTAATCATGATCATTTTCACAGGCATGGGAATCATGGGTACCATTTCCCAAGTCTGTCAAATAGTTGCTGATGCAAAACTATTTGAGCTTTTTAGCACCACTAATTGACTAATTGGTTTTTGTTTCCCCTGCCTAAGTTCCAAGAAACTGGCCCCGCAATAGCATTGTTACACTGTATTCCATACTTGTTATAAATGTTGAAGTTATCAGCTAACTACAGAGCCTTCTTTGGCTGACAGCTTAAACTATAACTTTTAACATCTGTATAGGATATTTTAGCATCCTGAACATTATAAATCAACAATGATATGCTTGATAATTTTACGTGAGAAACATCAATGTCTACAGTGCTCTAGAGTATCTGATTCCACTATGGATTTCATGTAAAATTATAAGAATTGAGGTAGTTATGATAAGGGCAAAGCAGACCATGCCCATTACTAAAAACAATGCATTTTCTGAATAAATGATCAAACCCCTAAAATAAATAAACTTAAAACTGGTAAAGAAGGTTCAAGGTGAACATTTTATTAAATAATCAAAGGCAGAGCAAGGCGTCTATAGTAGCTAGGGTTCCTTAGGCATTTAACACATCTATGTGTGTAAGCATCGCAAGTGATAATTAAGGAAAACTATCTTCTTGTTGGAAGACCACAAAACAGCATTTCGAACCGAGGTCTATGACTCAAACAATTGATTTTTATGACATTTCAATAATACAACAATGCAGGGAAACCTCAACACATCACAGTACACTATAATTAGTCAAATTAACTTTTATGAACAATAAAAATTCTTATTTGCTGATTTATAACATATTTATACTCAGCACATACACTAATTTATTGAACTTGAGCCAAAAACAAAATTAGAAATAAAATTCTTATTTGCTGATTTATAACATATTTATACTCAGCACATACACTAATTTATTGAACTTGAGCCAAAAACAAAATTAGAAATAAAATCTGAAAATCTTGCCAATTTTTTAATCCAAAACATATACAAATTTATGAAATTCGGTTCCCACAAATTAGGAACATTACATCCTATTTTCTTACATCAAAAACCCTTCTAATCAACACATTCTCTCAATCCTAGATGAAAGCCTAGAACACTGCATTACTTGATGTATACGTGCATAAACTTAATCTTAATGCTAAACTCAATTCCATTGCAACACTTGACTCAAAACCAAATTATGAAAATCTCAACTCTAGACAATCCAATGGAAATTGAATTTCCTCTTATAAAATTCACTTTTCAATTTTGATAAAGCACAACTCTTCATTCTCTAATGTGCATGACCAAATCCATGCAAAAACAACCTTAATGTTGATTTTTGTAGTCTTATCTTCTGAGTACTCCCCAATTCTCTCATTTCAGTTCCTTGTTGGTACTCAAAATAGCACTTCACAACTCCAAAAGGTGAACTTTGATTACAAAGCCTACAAAAACAAATTTGGGTTAGGCACTCAATAGGATCCATGATTATATTACAATTGGTCTTGGCCAACTAACAAAAAATGAGAAACATATGTGCTCTTTTGGTTTTTCTTCCTATAAATCTTTATAGGATAAATCAAAACAAATTGGCCATAAATCAAAACAAATTGGCCACATCGTTTAGCCAAGCCCAATGCATAAGAAGACTCCAAATATGTTGTCACTAAATATTTTTAATAATTGGCATACCAATCTTTTAGACCATAGATCTCAACAAATAGGTTACAATACATCTGAGAATGTAAAACCATATTCATATCCCCCATTATAAAACCCCTTATAGTTTCTTCATCCATAACCTTTTAACCATATAATGCATAACCCTCTAAAAATGATTCACAAGTGTAGGCTCTCAAAAGATTTAGCAAAAACATGTAGCATTGACTTCATGTAGATTGGTAAAACATATATTAGGAGAAATTTACCAAAATAATGTATAGAGGATTTATCATTTAAAAACTTGATCAGCTGGTTAAGAAGAGGATTAGTGCTTTGGTTGATGGGTAACAAAGTCAAACCCTAAAATAATAGGAAAACATGTAAGTAAATCAATCCATAATACAAAACTAGAAATGCAAATGAGATCCCACTAGTGTAGTTGCACTCAAATATAATACAAATATTAAGAACTTCACATGACTAAATATTCTTAGTAGTCCAAAATTAAACAAACAATTCCATATTATATTAAAGAAAATATTTTACAATTGCTTTGGAAAGTGGACTAATAAAAAACATCAATAAACTAGCAAATGTAGCCCTAAAGATTTGTCAAATCCTTTCAATTTTTCAAACAAATGAGGAAACATTTAAGTTAGAGATTTTTTTTTGCTTGTAAGTGTTGGCAAAACAAGGATAGACAACTGAGGGGAGGGGGGGGAGTGCGGTGAATCAATTGTCACAAAATATTTAAACTTTTCAAACTTTATTTAACTCAATCTCAGATCTGATGAATGAACAGTAAACCATGAACAATCAACACATCAGAAGCACAGATAATACCAAGATTTTTTACGTGGAAACCCTGTTAGGGGAAAAACCATGGTGGATGTTAGTCCACAATATTATACCCTGTTAAAAGTATAATGAAAGATAATGGGAATACACAAGCATTTAGGCACACTGCCTAGAGCTCACTGCTCAAATACAAGAGGGCTCACTACCCAACAACACACACCAATACAAATTAGATCTACAGGGTATGAACTGAGAAAATAGCTTCTACACAAGCTTGATTATAGTTCTAGTTAAGCACATAAAACCTTCTTCACACTTTGCTCAAATTTCTTCTGCCTTTGCTCTGCAATCGAATGAATAGATCAATATTCGCATACTTTCTCTTCTCTAGCTTTTCTCACACTTCACACACACTACTTTCACTCAAACAATCACTCTTATATATCCACAACATGAAATTACATCAACAACCCTGTCGGCCAAAAATATAAAACATATTTACAATGTCGGTCCAAATTTTTAGATAAATTTGCAATGCGAATCAAACACTGTTGGCTAATATTATGATGCGACCTAAAACAATATCCTCGAGTGCACTAAACATTCAAATTTCAATCTCCAAGGATCTGCAACACGTTACCACCTTCATGTCAGTCAGGAACATGAAAACCTGAACATACTAAGAAAAATGTTTGACCATGAGCACATTGATCAACACAAATGTACAATAAGAATAGAGAATGATCTAAAAGGTATCCACAAGCAACAAGAACTAATAGAGAATCATCTGCAAATCATCAGAATCACATAAACTTAAATTAGGAACACTGATAGAACCTACAAAATTATTGTCAGAACACAACTGTTCATAGCAAGATCAAATATTTACGTAGACCTCTAAAACTTCCGGTAGATGAACTAGATACTCATAAGTAAACCCTTTAGTCCACAACAACTGAGTGTTAACATACAAAACAAGACACCTTCATGACCTTTACTATTCTACTAGCAACCTACAACGCTTGCTTTAACAATTTTCTCAATATCTTTGACATATACAACCTTCAATACAATAATACTAATAGTGTTGATATCAATGACAACCACGTATTAGCAACACAACCACAACATCCAACAATAAGCACCTTCTCTAGATTTACAAAACAATGAACTACTCACTATATAAATGCTTGAATTTAAAATTTGATATTTTAGAACCAACTAAGACTAGTGGACATTGTATAAATTTGGGGCAAGAGATTTATGTTTGGCTAAAAAGACCAACCCATATTCCAAAGAGAGAGCCTATATTTATAATAAATGCATTCTATCCCAATTTCACATATAGTTGACATGCTCACATCTACATTGTTTCCTTGCTTTGTAACAATTAGAGGGATCAAGTCTACATTTCCTGCTTTTTATTTTATTGAAATTGCATGAAAGACAACTACTTGCATCTAGGGTCCCAAAATGTTTGATTTCACCCTAAAACCAAATAATATTTTTTTTCCCATTTGCTTAATACTCAACTCCAACAAACTTTCCCACACAAAATCATTCAATTTAAAAGGATATTTTACATTTTCTATGCAAACATTCAACTCAAAGAAGACAATTTTTCTGCACTTGCAACTTTTACTCTCTAGCACATAAATATTTGATTGCAATTACTCACTTCCATAGTATATTTTACTTTTCCCATGCAAACATTCAACTCGAAGAAGATGATTTTGTTGAAGTTGAAAGGTTTTACTCTCCAACATTTTTCCAAAAAGGAAAAAGCTAGTATCCATGTAAAACATTCTCTAAAACTAACCTTTACCTTTCTACACTCTAAATACTCACTAGATGTAATTGCTTAGTGCAAATAAAAAATTAGTATCTCAAGGGAAGTGTTGGATTCCGACTCCATGGGTCCGTCACACACTTGTACTATAAATAGATGAAATGAATCTACTAGGAAAATTCACACACAGATCAACAACCTAGGTGTAGATGGTGGAAATAAATATACAATTCAAACATTTCATTCTTGTGCCTAAGTGCACATAAAATTACACATTTTTCCTCAAATTCTTTGACATTATTCTATTCACTACTAGAGTCACTAAACACCATTGAGAATAGATAGCTCATAATAATCATGGCAAGAGATCCTAGAGAATTAATGGCTCATAACCATTGCATCAAGAGACCCTTGAGATAAATGGTTGTGGGCTATGAAGAAAGCAAGTGCAACTAAATTTCCAATAAAACGCCCTTGAGAATCAATAACTCATTATCATCATGGCAATAGACCCTCAAGATAAATGATTGTTGGCTAAGAAGAAAGTTAAGTGCAACTAAACTTGTAGCAAAAGACCCTTTGATCACAACTAGTTAGAAGTTGCCATGTTAGTAATTTCTATTTCAACAAATTAGGTAGGAGAACCTATGTAAAACACACTTTGGCCCCAAAAAGCTTTAGTGAAGACAACAGTTGACCCAAAAGTTACAACACGAAAGACACATGATGGGACAAGGAAGAGTCTAGAAACACTTCTATCTTCATAGAGTGCTTGGAGATAAACTCATTAGATTTCACCTTTCTATTGTGTGGTCTCACAACATGCCTCATTTTTCCCTTGGAAAAAATGTGGACCCCTCTATTTTGCTTTTTTTGGCTTCTTGCTTGCGCTAGTTGCGTCTTTTGGAGGGAATGATAAAAGGAAGGCCTTGTTTTGAATTGCTTGGTCTCTAGTTGTATTAGTGGTCTCTCTAATGTGGAATTTCACAAATCCTAAGTACCTTGAAGTTTTATCGCTTATTTGGATTCCTGGGTTTTTGAGTGTCGGGTGTTGGTGGTCTAAGTGTAGTGCAAATTGTGCAATGTTCAGGTTCTACCTAGTAGGTCGTTACACTTGGTGAACTTTCACCCACTTGCTTTTTATCCGAAAGGTTTTCCCCAAGTTCGCATGTGACATTATCCTTCGGCTAAACTTGTTTTTCGGTTTCTCTTTTCTTTAGCACCGAAGAACATAAGTTTTGTAAACTAAGTTTGTGTAAATTGTATTGGTCTTTTTTTTTCCTGTGCCTGGATCCTCATTGCACCTGGTCCCCTTAAACCCAATAAGTGAAAACTAGACCTGATGTTTTTGTAGAGTTGGATGTCAGATGTTTCATCCTCAAGTGCAAGCTAATTTCTTAGTGTGTGAGCTAAGAGCTTACTCAATCACTCTTGTCTAGTATGGAAAAACGTGACACACAAGTATGCCATGCCAGCTTCCTTCACCTTCTTTTCAAAGGTGGGCTGTGGCACAAAAATCCAAGGCTCCATGATGTGAACCCTAATATGCCATGATTGTACTTTTTTTTCAGTATAATTAATGCACAGTTGTTAAGGAATTTAAAGGTGGTAAAACATATGTACTTGGCACCACCTTGAGCATGCAATTGCTTTTGGAATACATCATTGTGTGCAAGGTAATATATTCATAAGGTCATCAACAAAATGAAATATAGTCAAGGCGCACGAGGAAAGCTATCGAGATACCAAAAGAGACACAATTACCAAAGTCTAATTTTATGTCTGTTCAACCCTGTTATTAACGAAACCAAGTATTTCTCTTGAGCTTCATAAACTCTTTCATGAATGCTTGATTATGGTGAAATAATATTTCCTCTGGGTGATTTTTGAAAGAAAATGTTTTTTAATTTGATGGGAATTAACCTAATTTTAGCAAGAAAATAGTTGTGGGTAATGAATTTTGATGAATTATTAGGAATGCATGGTTAGAATAAGCCCTAATTTGCATGCATAGCATATATACACTAATCATGCGAGAAATCGAATGAAACATCTTCACAGAAGAAACAACCAAAAGAAGGATTTGAATTTCTTGTCTCTCAAGCAATACCCACCTACAGGATGATAATGGATGCCTATCTAGAAGGTTTTAATGAGCATGGGTTTGTGTGAAGAACCCAACAACCAGATGCTTACCATTGTACTAAAAACATGATTTCCAGTGGAATACACTTGGTGGCAAGGTTCCCGTTAGCCATGGAAGCACCTGAATTAGTCTTATAGAATGCATGAAGTGGTACGATGGAGACAAGAGAGCGGTGATAAAGGAGGGGGGAGTTTATGTAGACCTCTCAACATATGGTATTGTATGCACATTTGGGCTTCCTATGTTCACCAAAATGAATGTATTGAAAATAGGGCAGGTGGACAAAGTTTATATGAGCATGGAAGAACATAATATAAAAGTCATGATGTTAACATGGTTTCAGGAGAAAATGGCAAGGATGTCAAAGCACATTGTAAGGTCATTATTCATCCAGAAAATCCAAGACATGATAATCCTACTAAGTAGAATGGTTAGTTGTAGAGATTCCAACAAGCTTTTGTATTAATAATAAGTCATTAAGTTGATACATTGTGCAAAATTGAATTCTGTAGCTGCCCTATAAAAAAAAAAATATCACAGTTTCAACTGCTATACATATGCCGAACATGTATATTTTAAGAAAAATGCAGACTCCTAACCTCTTATTACATCATAGATAAGATTAGACGCACAACTTTTTCTCCTTATATAGGGATATACACAATTAGACACTAGGTATATCAAAAAGGCTATACTAGTGATAAAATTTCATTATCATGAACCATGTGGCTACTGCCTGCTTCACCATCTTCACCTTCCTCTCTTACCGGCTCGGTAACTAAGAAAGTGTCCTTGTCTTGATGAGCATGATAGGCGTGTTGATAGGGGCCCTTGTGCCTTACATTCTTGTTATCTCTTGTTTGATTGAAAGCTCTCTGGAATTCCCTAAACACCTAAAGAAAGATCTTAGTTTCTTTTCCATTAAGTCCACATGCATGCCCATATCTGATTTCATCTTGGACTATGTTTGTTGTTCCATCCCTGTAGAGGTCTACAAATTTGTTGAGAGAAACTTCAATATGGAGTGAAACCTGCAAGACAACGAAGATATATGTGAGTCTTTTATTAGACTCAGTAAGAACCCTCCTATTTCCCTTCAACTTGTCATCATTCCTTCCTTTCCATATGTACCAGAGGATTTCATTAGTCAAGCAAATCCAAAACAACTTACAACCTTTTCTCACTTTTAAATCACAAAGAAGAATTGGATTCTAGTCTATATTATTACCAGATGACCAAATATTCAAATCATGATAGAACATGTTCCATATTTCTTTAGCATAAAAACATTCAAACAAAATATGAACCACAGATTTTGGAGTGCAGAAGATAGAACATATATCAATATCATTTGTGTTGGATTTAAAGGGAAGCCTTTTGAGAAGGGTAAGCCACTTGAAAGAAGCTTTCTTAGGTTCAACACAATTATGCCAGACCTCTGCAAGGATTTTTTCCCAACTGGTGTTCAGGAGAGATGTTCCCCAACAAAGGTTGAGATGCTTGAAAACAACATCATTCAAACTTAGCTCTTTATAAATTGTTTTGGCTTTGAGGCAAACCAGTTCAACCCTGTCCCTCCACACAAGGTCCCAGGTTGGATTAAAGGAAGGTGCTACACCTGAGGGGAACATCACCCCTATGTAGGCCATAGTCAAGGTAGAGTGGGTTCTTTCCGCAAAGTGGGGGAGAACAAAGTCAACACTCAAGGCCTCCAAATATTTGAGTTCCCCATTCCTAAGCACATCCTTGAAAAATTTAATGCCCACTATATATCAATTTTTAGTAGAATAGCCTTGAAGGAGAGGTAAGGGTTTACCATTTTGGTAGAGGTTCCACCAAATAGAAAAAAAGCTTTGGCACTTGGAATTGCTAAGGGTTATATTGCAATTTTTTAGCTAGACTTTGTGTTTGGTGAACTACCAAGCCTTCCAAAGGCTCTTAAAAACCAAGGATATAGACGAAGTCATGGGGTGATTGTTGATGAGAATTTCACATAGGGGTAGACCCTTCTAGGCTTTGGCTTGTTTAGGAACCACATTTTGAATGATGTTTCTGACCAAAACCTTCCAAGGTTCACCTCCCTCCAAAGATTTTACCACCCATTTAGAGGTAAGAGCAATGCCTTGGAGTCTCAAGTCCTTTAACCCCAAGCCACCTTGCAACTTGTCAAGACATCACCATTCCCAATTTACTGCATGTTTTTTCCTCTTCCCTTTTCCATCTAACCAAAGGAAGGCTCTAATTCTTTTCTAAATTTTATTTATTTGGTAGTTGCAGAAAAACCGGACTAAGGCAAAATATATGTTGTAAGAAGACATGATTTTTTGATAAACTTGAATCCTTCTTGCTAGAACCCTTTATTCCTAGCATGGAAATAGTACCCTGAACCCATGGTCTAAAAATATCCAAATCATAAGGAGGCTGATGATCACCTTTCAATTTTTTTCTATCCTAAACTATTCTATTTAAGAAAGAATTTTTCTCCATTTCATCCACTACTTCATAATCACTAGCAAGCTTTTCTAGGTCAATGTCGAAATTTCCAAATTCTTTGGTTGTAAACCCCAAGCCCAACACTTTTCCAAGTTCTTTTGCATTAATGGATAACAATTCTTCTTTGCTGTCTTTATTAACAATTTATCTTTTGTTATCATCATAATTTAGGGCACAGACCATGATAAATTTTGGGCAAGGGAAAACCTCATGTAACATCATGCGCCCTAATCTAGTTAACCATGGAGGATTGATACTATTAACTTGCAATTGCATTTGATTTGTAGCCTTATTCTTAGATGAAAATCTAAGTTCTAAGGTACACCTACCATAGGTTTCAAGATCATAAATATAATGGTATTCATCAGTGAAACATGGGATTTTAAGCAATTTTGCATAATGTGTTTTTTAATTCGATGTTGCTCTAGTGGTACTGGTGGTAGACATACTGTTACAATCAATAATATGAAATTTGTGAATTTCCTTTTAGTCCTTAATTTTTCTTAATTCTTAAGCCTCTTAACCCTAAACCTAAACTTCAAAGTTTGAAAAAATAATATTTTAAGAAATGTCAAGTGATGAAACGTACCCATAGGAATTCTTTAACTTACCTGAATTTTGAATTTTGATTCTTGAAGTTGAAACTGGGTTGAAAATTGAAACTAGGTTATTGGAATAGCTTTGTTGGAAGTGGAATTGTGGAACCCAGAATAGGGTGGTGCACTACAATGAGCAAATTGAATGACATTGAAATGTCTACTTGTTACTTACAGACTGCATAGTACACAATTAGGTAGTACAATGTACATGGCTAACAACATTTAAAACAAGCCATTAATGATTTACTCTTGCATTGACAACAAATTCTAAACCATTGATCTTTGTTAATCTAATGATTATAGGGTGATTATAGAGGTTTAAGTTTGCAAGCGTAGCACTCTGTGCATTTCATTCTGGAATGCAACTACAACCATACATTAAATGTTCATCAAACAATTGAGTAATTTATGATATAAATAATAAACATAAAACATGTGTTTTAAATTTTCTTTAAACTTTAATGCGATAGGATTGACATCAAGGCCAAGGGCCTAAAACTTAATGTTGCAAAGGCCTTAAAAAAATGAATTACAATGTCACATTAATAGCACATTGCACAACCATTAATAGCATTTAACTTGCAAAGGACTTAATAAAATGAATTACAATGTCAAATTAATAGAACAACCATTTATTTTATTACAACTAAATTACGACGTCACATTATTACATAGTAAAAATACAAATGTAAGCGCAAGCACCAAGCTTCTGCTAGATTGCTAGTGAAAAGTTGAAAATGTAAATGTGATACATGTATCTTTGAAAATAAATGGAACCTGTGGGGTCAACCATGAGCTCTCAAAATAAACTCATGGGACTTGTCGGGTCAACCATGGTCTCTAAAAATAAATGCATGGGGAAAGGGTGCCAAATCAGACTAGGGAAATGGGAGCTATGAAGATACACAATGTACTTAGTCCCTGTCAGAACCAGACTGATGTAGAAAATGAGGAGTTGTAAAATTGCTCCCATGCAAAAGATGAGCACTTAAAATAAATGCATGGGGCTTTCCTGTTACGCCATGGTGTCTCAAAATAAATGCAAGGGACTCTCTTGGCCAACCATGCAGATGATGAGGGTTAGTAAAACTACTCCCATGCAAAAGATGAGCACTTAAATTAAATGCATGGGAATTTCCTGGGAAACCATGCAGACGATGAGGGGTAGTAAAACTACTCCCATCTTCTACTTGTAGCTTCCATGCACTAAGATACCACTTATCTCCATCAGAGATCCTCATCTTGGTTCAAAAACCATTTGAGAAGTTAGGTAAACCAAATCAACTTCTTTCCAATTCCACCCATTCAGAACTTGAAGGAAATTGGTCTTTTATTCTGTAATGACATAATTGGAGGTAGGAGAATTTAGAGCATCCCAATAATACTACATCATCTTCTTCGTGAATCCTTATTAAGTTATTAACCCTACAAAATTAAAACCCTTATGAAAATTAAACAAATGATTTTAGTTGTGCCCACTATCCTTATTTATGGGCCAAAAGTGTCGCCAAAAGTTCCACTACCAGCCTGGTCCCTTGTACACCTCTCACATGTCACGTGTGAGGTTGTGTATAGTTACTACTGACTAGTAGTAATTGTGATTTGTGCAAACCAAAAATCCAACTTAATCATTACTTCAAGCTAGCTACATGCAAAGTTTCAAACTGTACCTCAAGCTGACAAGCTATCAATTGTCAAAATCGGCAATGCTGTGCAAGCTGTCGATTGTCAAAATCACTGGATTATTGACATCATCATCTATGATTCTATAGTACATCGTGCAGTTTTCAATATAAATCTAACCAATCAATCACTTTGGTTATGTATATGGCATTAATCTATGCCGCCGGCCAGTACCATAGCCAAATTGAGAATTTCAATAGAATAAATGAAAGGTAGAGTACTTCGACGCATTGAAAAGACAATTAAATGTCTAGTTTTACCTTAATCATTATCAATGTCCTAATAAGTCACAATAAATTTTTCTCACTTATGATCAAAACTATATGTTGATTTGTGAAACCAATAATTAATAAAATATCAACCTTTGATTTCTAAAAATCTAACAATTCTAATGTTATTTCGGAGGTTTCAGTTCACAAGTCTAGTACTTCAAGGATTTACTTTTGGAATACATCTATAGCTATCCATCGAAAATTCATCAAACAAACACTCTTTTAAAACAAACTTTATGCACGTGCATAATTTCAAATGGGGACATTGCTAGGTTGACGAGACTTGACCGTCATGATTAAAGAGTTAAGATTTAAGGCTTTATCATAAAATATTTTGGTTTGACTTGGGAAATATTAAACGGTAAACAAGAGCACCAATATTTAAATAGTAAAATATTTAATGGTTCTAGTGTAATTTTGGAGGTTTCAATTCACAAATCTAGTGCTTGAGAGATATACTTCTGAAATGCAACTACATCCGTCCATTGAAAATTCATCGAACGGTTGTGTTCCATAATGTCGCATGGTCTTTGAAATTTGGAACCTTAGAACCAAGGTCTAAAGTTTCAAAGTTTTCAAAACCTCCGACCCACCGACTACAAAGATGACCAAGAAAGACTTGCAACTAAGGTTAGGAAAAGCACCAAAACCTCAACTTTAGTGAATTAAGATAGGAAAGGTGGCAACTAAGTTTAGGAAAAGCACCAAAACCCTGAATTTGGTGAATTAATATAGGAAAGGTGGCAAGGATGATGCATTTATGAATTGAAGATTGCAGGAAGATTTTAGCAAGTGGACATGATTGGAGGATTGATGGGTAATTAAGATCAGTATGTTCAGAGTTTGGAAAATTATTACCTCTTGGCCCTCGATTAGTGAAGTTAATAATAGAGTTTTTCCTGGAGAAGAAGGTACACAAAAATTATGAAAGAGTGGTGGTGGCAGTGGTGTAGTTGCAACAATTTTCAAATGGAGGCCAACTTCACTCTACATTTGAGGAGGCAATTAAACCCGTTTTATGGTGAAGCTTCTAACAAAAGATTAATGGGTATATTTTTATTCATTGATAAGAGGTTGGTACAAAGTGTGCAGATGACTTTGGGGAAATCCTTTGGAAATTTGAGGCATAGATATAGGACTAACATGGATGTATACTCCTTGATTGTAGCATGGGGTTTAGACTTGGGGGAATCGACAAGCATAGTGAGAGAAGTGATGGAGATGATTGTGCATATAGATTTCTTGGAAGGATTAGAATCAATACTTGAATGGGTAGTTCCAGGTGAAGGTTTTGACATATGGAAAGGCTTTGAAAATGTGGAATTGGAAGGGGCAGAAGGATGCATCCCTTTCGTACATTGG
The DNA here is from genome assembly GCA_007258455.2 of Sequoia sempervirens. Lineage (NCBI taxonomy): Eukaryota > Viridiplantae > Streptophyta > Pinopsida > Cupressales > Cupressaceae > Sequoia > Sequoia sempervirens. The sequence goes on along the minus strand of VDFB02000007.1, from coordinate 38,382,269 downwards.
TCAGAGGATGAGATTAAAAATCAATGCAGGGAAGAAGAAAGGTTAGGATGGGAAGCATTGAAGCTCTTTATATATCTGATGAAGGTGGAAGCAATTACAACATAGTTGAAAGCATAGGAGAAAGTGGAGGCAGAGTGAATGGAAGCATAGGAAAAATTGGAGAAAAAGTGTATGAAAGAAAAAAGATAGAATGCGAGGAAGTAGTTTAGATGAAAGGAAAATCAACAAGGAAAGTTGGTTATGAAACGGGTAGCACTAGTTGAATTTGTAGTTCTTGTAGGGTTTTTACAGAATTAACGCAAGACTAGTAGTAAATTTTTGGCTTGTTGAAATATGTAAAGTAGATACAGATAGTTGTGAACTAGTTTTTGTTGGGAAGGGTTACTTTTTCTATTATGAAGCATGTTAAGATGCTTTTTTGAAAAAAATGTTATAGCTATAGGTGATTTTTGGATGGTTGATGAAAGAAATGAGGTAGATAATCTTTATTTTCATGCATTTTTTTCATTCGTTTGATATTATGTTTAATTCACCAATGTTTTTTTCTTAATCATTTGAAAATAGGTTTAATTCGCCAATGAATTTTATTTTTTAGTTTGGAAAAAAGTTTTAATCGCCAACAACATTATTGTTTCTGGTTTGAAAATAGGTTTAATTTTCCAATCGAAATATTTTATTGCTTTGAAAATAGATTTTAATCACCAATGGAAAAATTTTAGTGGTTTTCAAATTTTTCCTTTCATTAGGATTTTCCATTGACCTCTAGCAATTAGAAAAGATTCGCTAATGGAATTTTTTTCTTGAAAAATGAAAAAAATGCCAGTAAAATTAATATTTTTATCATGAAGTTTACAAGATTCACCAAGATTTTACACCTTCGCTAAGGGGAAGGTTTCTTAAAGTTTTCCCTAATGAGGATAATGCCTATTCCACATTTCTAGCTTCTCAATCTTTTCACTTATCCATTTCCATATCTCTTTGAGATTAGGACTAACAACAAAGGGAATCCAAAGATATCTCACTTGCATGTTGGCGCCACCCCATTGAAAGTTGAAATCCTTTATCCATTTTGGAGGGGATTCTTCCCACCTGAGAGCTACTGACTTGGAGTTGGAGATTCTTGCTCCTAAAGAAATACAAAAGGGCTCAAGTTTTACCATTAGGGATTCCATGTTGTCTCTATCAAGGTCAATGAACAAGGTGGTGTCATCCAAAAATTGAACATTGATCAGTTCATTACTGTTAGGAAGTCTAATTCCTCTTATTCTTGGGGAGAGTGTATGGTCCCTCAAAAGAAAATGCAAATCATTTGAGGCAATAAAAAATAGAGCAGGGGCTAAGTGGCACCCCTACCGAATGAACCTCTCCAACCACACCTCTTGTGAGAATTTCCCATTCACTTCAATCTGGGCGGAATCATCTTTTAGCAAAGTGTTCACCATCTTGAAAAATCCTCTAGGGAACCCAAACGCTTTAACAACCCTTAGGAAAGACCATTCCACTCTGTCATAGGCCTTCTCAAATTCTAAGAGCAACATTGTTACCTTTTGGTTGGTTACCTTTTCCCATTATGTGGCTTCCCAAATTGTTATGAGGTTTTCCAATATGTAGCGCCCTTTGATGAAGCCAGTTTGAGTGGAACTCACAAACTTGGGCAAAAAATTAACCAACCTTAAGGAAAACACTTTGGCAAATATCTTGTAAGAGACATTTTAAAAAGTGATTGGCCTCTAGCTTTTCACCAGGGTGTGGTCCCCCCCCCACTTTTGGCAGGAGTTTGATGATACCCTTGTTAATGGTTTTTCCTAGGGAGCCACAATTAATGGATTCCTTATAAACTTGCAGAAGGTCTTCACAAATCCAATTTGAGAAGGATTTGTAGTATTCAACAAGTAACCCATCCTAGCCTGGTGATTTTTCATTATTCATAAAGGTGATGGCCAATCATATTTCTTCCTTAGTCACATCTACAAAGGAGGAAACACCTTCACTAGAGATCTTCTTAGGGATGATGCATTCAATAAAGCTTGTTGCCTCACATCTATCTGTAAGAGAGGGGGACCAGTAATGTTCAAAGCCTGAGGTCACAAAGAACCAAGAGTGGAAGGCTACCCTAACTTAACTCACTCTAAAGGGTTGTCTCGAAATGAGGGAAAAGAATGATGAGGACTATAAGACCATTCAATCACTCCATATACCTAAAACTCAGAATAGGGCTAGGCAAGCTGGTTTTTGGGTTCAACACTGCACCTCAAGTAGGTCTCTACCCAAAGATGAAATCATGGTGCGCTAGTGTCTCCCAGGTGTGTTGGCATCCGTACAACTAGAGGATCGAAGAATACAATGGGAATTGCCAGAAAATGAGTTGACAACCTAGCTAGATATTTTTAAGGGAACAAAACAAAACTATGAAATAAGAAATATACAAATGAATATGATAAAGTAGATATGTTAAAGTTAGAGTGACAAAGATGATCTCACAAAAGATCTTGTTCACCAACAAGCTCCAAATGCATGCCCACCTACACACAAGAAAGAGGAAAATTGTTGGAGGGCTATATAGGGGTCTGCCTTAGTCAGGTCCTCATTTTGGTGTTTCCACCTCCATAGATAGCCAAGATAAAAATGATAGAGAAAAATATGATAAAGGAGGAAAGAAAGTAGAGAACACAATAAACATTACAAAACAATAATGTGCTTCTCAACCAAATTGTAGAGGAGAGGAGTGAAAATGCTTACCACCTCCACTAGGAGCTCACTAAATAATGGAGGAAAAAAGAACTCAAGCCCTTGTTGCAATGGTGTTATTCCACATGTGCTCTATGGAGTTGGAGTGTTGTTGTTGCTGCTATGGAGTGCCAAAGTGCTTCTTGAGAGTGGTGGATGCTAAGAGAATGCTAAAAGAGAGTTTGTAGAAGATCAATTGAATGCTTAGAAGATTGTTTAGAGAGATGAAATGCATGAAGAGTGTTTTTGAAGGTGGGATGATAAAATGACCATATTCGAGTCGATTGGTAAAAGAAGGGCATTACAAACCAACCCCAATGGGAAGTGTAACACCTCTTCTAGCTTTAGACGTAGGAATATTTTAGGGACATAAGCACACTACAGAGACGTCTGCGCACTGCACGAGAATCCTAAAAATTTATTCTTCTATCGACATGAAAGACAGATGCCAAGTGAAATGATGGCATAGGGTTGATGTGGAATTTCACCTTCGGATTTGGTTTTCTAAGGTAAGAAAGTGTAAAAGGGGAATTTGTGTAAGGGGTGCAAATTCATGCCTATACATTTTTCCCTAACTTTAGCGAGCACGAATACTGATGAGTTCTTTGGTAAAGTAGATCAAAAAGGTAGTTGGGTTAGAGATGTAAACCTAAACTGTTGAGAAAGTAGAATGTTATCTGGCGAACTCGAGAGTGCAAGACAAGTAAAGGACTTCATATCCCTATAAAACTATGAAGCTATAGAATGCAAGCATCTTACAAGCTTCTGGACCTACAAGAAGGTGACCCCCAAGATCTCTCACATGAAGGAAGCCCCAAGAAGGAACTGCCTCACAAGCCTGCAAACCTGTAAGGAAGGTATTGTCCAAGATCTCTCACATGAAGGATACCTAGAAAAGTGCCTTATAGACTCACAAACCTGCAAGGAAGCATCCCCCAAGATCTCTCACATGGAGGAAGCTGAGAAAGTGCCCTATAGACCTACAGGGAAGGTGTTCTTAAAGATCTATTGCATGAAGGAAACCCTAGAAAGTATCCTACAGAACCGTAGACCTTCAAGGAGGGTGTCCTTCAAGATCTCTCACATGAAGGAAACCTAAACAAAGAACCCTACAAACCAGCAGATCTACACAAGAGCCACCCCAAATGTCTCTCGCATGGAGGAGGCTTAGAAGAAGCACCCTTCAAACCTGCAGATCTGTAGGGAGGTATATTCAATATCTCTCACATGGAGGAAACCCAAAGAAGGAGATTCCATAGAGTTAGAAAGTGGCTTCATAGGCACACCTACAAAGCAACATGTCTATCCACAGATAGAACATGTCTGAAAGCGGCCATGTAGGAAAATAAGCAGACCGTCATGTTGATCATCAACAGATTGGAAAGCTTTCAAAGGGGTCCCTTGGGAACTTGACATGAAGGAAAGGGTCCACTCAAGGGACACATTGTTCGAAAGTATGAAAGAGATGTTTCTTTCTTGAATTGATCCATCATCAAGGAATCCTTTGAAAGTGTAGACACGTAAAATATACCGATTGACATTGTGCATCTGATCGTGACCCCTAACATCGTTTTATCCCGAATCATCCTTTGGTCTAACCGTTTAATCAAATACCCTTATCTAATTAAATTCATCAATATTCCTCTCTTAATTAAATAAATCGGTTATCTAATCAAATCATCTTCTCTCTCTCGATATTTAAATCAACCTGTTTGATCTAACTATCCCCATTTAATCAAATAATCAATTTTATTTAATTAAATCTCTAAAGTCTGTCTATTAAATTAAATAAATTAAAACCATATTTAGTTTAAATCTAACTCATCCCTTTCAATTAAATAAATAAAAAATCTTTATTTAATTGGTCTCTTATCACATTCTTCTCATTATTTGGTTTAAATAAATCCATAAATCTAAGTCAAATAAGTCTCACCATTTAACTCCCTTCATTAAATTAATTAACTTGGATTAATTTAATCTCTTATCATGTCCCATCCTCTAGGTTTTACCACTTGCACATGAAAATAGATTTAATTGATTTATTAAATCTCTATTTTCCTCAACAAGGCATCTATTGGAAATATTCTCCAAGTTTGAATTCAAAATCTAAGTTGACATGTACATCCAACAAGGCATTAAATCTCTCTTACATGTCCTTTTCCTTGAGCCAAGTGGCCTTCAATACATTCTTTCTTCCCTCTTGCATGTCATTTCAACAAAATTCAAAATTCAAAAATAGGCATTTATTGGCACAATCCTCAAAACTTGCACATCCTCCATCCACTCATAGGTTGACAAGTGGAATCTTGCCATTGTATGAATGTTAGTCCCACATTGCTCTATTTTGGACATTCATCCATCTTGGCAATCTATAAATAAGAGGTTAACTTATTCATTTGATTATCCACAATTTGAGTAAAGTTACTATGCTCAAATATTTAGCAAATTCCATCCATTCTCATTGAATTATAGCTAGGTTATGCAGATTTTTCCATTGGAGCACTCATCAAGCATAAAAAAAGTGGATCATTCATCAACATTCATCAATCTTGCATCATAGGAATTGGGAAAGGGCCAATTTTCACATCAAATTGGCACCAATTCCCCCATGGGATCATGAGTTTGCTAGTTTAAGTAGGATTCAATCTCCATTTTATTGTTTTCTCATTGTGTTTTTCATCTCTTTTCCTAATTTAAGCTTTGTGAATGGATTTCATGGGGAATCCTTGTTCTTGCTTGCATTTGATAGTCTAATGTGTTTTTTCTTATTGTTTTGCAGGATTGGGGTTTGCACAAAAAGATGTTCACTTCATCAAGGAATTTGAAAGGAAGAAGATGCCCCCACATGAGGGGAAGGTCGAATTTGCTCCCACCTCACAGGAAGGTTCTCAAAGCTCTTTCTTTATGAACCCATGATGAAAGAAACATGTTCCGTTAGGGTTTCAAGGCGAGAACATGATTCTTTGAAAAGAAGTTTGTAAAGATTCTCGAGAAAAGATTCATTGGAAATGAATGTATTTTATAAAAATTGAAGTATCATAGAAATAGTGTTGTCACACATGAAAGGGAAAACTCAAGCAAAGAAGAGGGAAAGATAAGAAAAAAGCAAAAGAGAAATGAACACAAACACAGGGCACAGGGGTAGCTTGATATTTCGGGGTTAGAACTGCTCATAAATATATATAAGCATAATAATAGTATATAAAATGAACTGTCATCAACCCCCTATTATATCAGACCATGTGAAGAATGTATGAGAAGATAAAGTAAAAATAAAAAATTGGGTCAACGTGGAAGGGAAGCCTAAATGCCCCCAATGGTTTGCATCATCCCCAATTTATTGAAAATCAATCGCAAACATGGAAGAATGATGATACACATAGAAGAAGGTTTATGACACAAAGACCATGCCTGTATCTAAGCACCAATAAGGGTGGAAGGTGTCATCCAGGAACACATAGCACGATTACAGGGGAACACATCACAACACACACATCTATTCTAAAGATAAAGAAGGGGCCTCCCATTAACATTGATCGACCAAGAGGTCATTTGTTTCCCACTCTAGATCATCGTAGGGGGAAGGAGGACAAGTCTATAGTGGTGGAATGTTAAGAGGAGGAGTGTCCGACCTTCTCGCAACAAGGGATAAGGAAGAGGGCTCGACAAGGTCATCTCCACTAAGTTGTTGTGGGCTAAGGTTAGGGATTTAACGAAGATCGCTGACAAGGCCAAAACTTTGTCCAAAGAGTTAAACATGAACTTTGCAGGACAGAGAAGGCTATGCCTGAGATTCATTGCTAGGCTCACTGAGTGATTTGAGAGTAGTGACAAACTCAGGGGAAGTCGAGACTGGTTTTGTCAATAGGACAAAACAAGTCAATGCAGAACCACCTTTCAGAGAAGGTAGGCTCCTCTTGTGTCCTCCATTATTGGAAGGACCACTCTATATACCTTATGCTTCATTGGGGGATGTAAACTATCTAAAGATGAGGTGAGAGGTGTGGAAGAAGAGGAGGAAGAGAAAACCACAGTACATACCACCAAAGTGTTTGTCATATCTATGGGTTTTGGGAAAGGTGGGACATCTAGAAGGGACATCAACAAAGGTAGCTCCATTGAAGTTGTGATAAACGCTTACACCTTTTTAGGGTTAGGCGCATTCATATTCACAATGGAAGGTATAAGTGATGCAAAGATAGATTGAATGGAAGTAGAGGGGAGGAGAGAGGTGGACGCGGTAGGAGGCTTGGATATAGGGGTGGTCATCTCCTCTTCCTTCCTTTGTAAGGTGGACTGCTTAGCCATGAGAGCCTTTCCTTGACGCTTGCGCTTGTGTGTAAGGTGGTTTCTATGACTCTTCAAACTAGAGGCCAAAAGCTGCGAAGGAAAAGAAAGTGTCTACTTGGCCATGGGAGTGTCCACTATAACTGTTTCTGATGGAGGAACATACTCCTAAATGAAAGCAAGAGGAACATGTTGGGAAGTAGTGGGGGGAAGTTGGCTCAAGTGCCTCAGTAGTGGGCCTCTTCTCGTTTTCTACTTTTGGGGTAGAAGCAATAGGAGGCCATGGAGGTTAAGAGATAGAGGATTCCCCATGGGGACCTTTTTATCTACCATACAAATAGTACCAAGGTCTAGGTGGCTTATTAGGGAGGTCTGATATCCTAATCTTGGGTCTACGCCAAGGAGGGATCATCAGACTTAATGAGTAAAATCCAGTCATGCTCATCCAAAAATTCTCTTTGGAAAGGGGAGGAGGAGAGCCATCCTGAGAATGGGGGAGCTTCTCTTTCCACTTATGAGAAGAGGAGGCGCCTCATTGCTATGCTCCAAGAAGAGCCAATTTTGGCTATCCCTTGCCCTCGGTCTTATACTTTACATAGTTTTTGTAAAGTAGGTCCATTCTTGGAGGAAGTAGACCAATCGAGGTTGGCCAAAAATGGTCTAATGAATATCCCCATGGGACACCAAGGGTTGGTATCTTATGTCATGCACTACATGCACAATACCTTCATGGGAGAATTTTAAACATTTATGAATAACATAGGTGATTCCATTCATGGAAGCTAGCCAAGGTATGCCTATCTTCATCCTGAACAAATCCGACTCTAGAATGACATCAAAAATAATGTCAATAGTCCTAGGTCCAACTAGGATAGACAAAGTTATCGAGCCATATGGTTTCAGACAAAGTTCATCATGTGTACAGATGGTAGATTTTTTTTCTTCATAATCTTTTCTATGTAGTGAATTAAGCCACAACGTCTCTTCTATAATAACATTCACTTGACTCGCGGGGACTACTAAGACTCCTATCACAATGTTGCCATTGAGGCGAGTGGGAATATAGAGGGGAGAGGGCTTATTATTTAAGGGTAAGTCCTATGAATTGAATGTCATGTTCGAGGATTTGGGCACAGGTTGTGTAGTGGAAGCAACCGTGACCATGTTAACATAGGCCTTGAGATGAGTGATAAAATTGATGGGATCGACAATTATCCTAGCAGAATGTGACAAAAATGGGTCTATGTATATCTGCAATTTACTATTCACTTTTTCCACCAATTTATTTTTATTTTTTTTATTTGCATTGAGACAAATAGCACCATCCTTGATGCGATACTGTATCTCATGACACAGGCACATTCAACATCTAGTGTCATTCTTGTTAACTCGATGGTACTAACAATAGGTATTTGGATCATACTAACTAGGGTAAGGTTCCTTAGGAGGTTTATGGTTTTGTAGGGTTATGATCTTATCATTCAATAAATTTTGCAAGATGGAAGGATAAGATTCTACTAACTTTGTGAAATTTCGGTTGCTTTTGAGGCCGTTGTCATCCACAACGACTACTACATTCATAACAACCTTTCCTTTCCCAGAGATCAATACAATGGACTTTACTTTAGGATGGGAGCATGGGAAGGATCCCCTGAATTGAACTACCGTTTGTTGATACTCTCGTAGTGTTGCACACAAATGCGTGAAAGAAGGGTATTTCATAAGGGAAAAATTCTCTTGCCAAGGCCTTTGCAAGTTCCCTATGAATACCTTCCATGCTTTAGAATTGGGTAGTGGATGTGAGATTTGTGAGATGAGCACTTGATACAATGCTATAAAATCAATAATCTTTTCATTATCTCCTTGTTTGGACTAGACAACATCCAAAAAGGTCATGTTCGGCCCGATGTTAGCTTGAAACTATTGTAGGAATTGGTTTACAAGTTGGTCAAATGAGAAAATGGAATTATCAGGCAAGGAATAGTAGCATTCATGTGTTGTATCCTTGAGAGATTGAGGGAATAGTTTTGCTATCAATGCATTGCGATGGAAGAAATTTATGCACAAGGTGTTAAAGGAAGACACATGTGTTTGTGGGTCCCCTTTTCCACCATTTTTTTTAATATAGGAATCTCTATTCCTTGAGGGAAGGGAGTGTTCAAAATTGCAATTGACAATGGGCTATGCTGGAAGAAGGGTTGAAAGATAGGCTAGGTAGAGGCTTGGGAGAGACTCACCAATTGGATCTACATCTTACCCATATTTTGAAGAAGAGTATTCAAAATAGGGTCATTAAAAGATATAGGGCTAGAGGAACCTCTTCCAGAATCACCGTTGGAGCCAACACTAGACCCATTGGTGTGACCATCACCAGGACCACTACTGGAGCCACTGCCACTAGTAGGGCCTCTATTGGAGCCACCTCTACTTCTAAAGCTACCACTATGGCCTCCACCATAACCACCTCCACCAGCAATGCTTCCACCGCCGAAGCCATTGCCGCTACTAAAGCCCTCATTGGTCATCCCACCAAAACCTCCACCTCTAGAGGTGACAGGAGGGGTGAAGCTAAAATCTGAGGGGATCTTGTTCACTTTGATAGTTTTGGGTCTCTTGGAGGCAGAGAGAATTTTTATTGAGGGTACGACATCAACCATGTACATAGATGTAGGATGCATCAACATTCCTAGTCGTCTCTCATTATCTTCAAAAGTGGCCCCTTGTACAATGTTAGGATTGTTTGTGGGAGCACATGCATCAGTTAGACTAGAGAAACTAGCCAAGATTTTTATGCCTATTCGGTTTTTTCCCACCATATACTTTAGTTCATTGATAACCCGGGCGACCCTAGCCAACTTCGGGTCTCTTTCCAAGTGGTTTTCCAAGTCACCCAAACCTTTGTTGAGGGCAGAGACATATTTTGAAGGAATGTGACCAACCTCATGCTCATCGAATGACTATGGTGTGGAAGATGTAGGAGGAGTGGGGATGTGGTCGGTCTCATCAGAGAATCCTACCTTTCCCCTTGACAACTGCTCCTATGCGGTGAGACCAACGACAAATCCAAGAAAAAGGCCTATAGAGAAACTAATAGTGACCTTTGTCCTCTCGATCAAAAGGTGTCATACACTTCTCCTAACAATATACCTAGAGGTTGTGGACTGGGTTGTGATGCTCATAAACCTTCACAACACTCAGGGGCACAACAATCACAAGGTATAAGGAAAAATCCTCAACACCAACGAACGAGCAGGCGTTAGTTCACATCGGGTTCACCAAAAATGTAAGAAAGGGGGACTAACCACATTTAAGGCCCCAGGTCATGAAGAGCCAAGAGCAGAAGGCTGCCCTAACTTACCTCACTCTAAAGGGTTGTCTTGAAATGAGGGATAAGAATGATGACTATAAGGCCCTTCAATCACTGTGCAGACCCAAAACTCAGAATAGGGCTAGGCGAGCCAATTTTCAGGTTCAACATTGCACCTTAGGTATCTCTTTGCCTGAGGACAAAAGCCCAGTTCTAGGACAACAACATGGTGCGATGGTGTATGTATGACTAGAAGACCAAAAATACAGTGGGAACTACCAAAAAACAAGCTGACAACCTAGCTAGATATTTTTAAGGTAACAAAATAGATCTATGAAATAAGACATATACAAATGGATATGATAAAGTAGATATGTTAAAGCTAGGGTGATAAAGATGATCTCACAAAGAGCTTTTTTGAAGCAAGCTCCAAATGCATGTCCACCTACACACAAGAAAGAGGAAAATTATTGGGGGGTTGTAAGGGGTTTGGCTTAGTCAGACCCGCATTTTGGTGTTTCCACCTCCATAGACAACCAAGATAGAAACGATAGAGAAAAGTATGATAAAGGAGGAAAGAAAGTAGAGAACACAATAAAAACTACAAAACAATAATGTGCTACACAACCAAATCGTAGAGGAGAGGAGTGAAAATGCTTACCAACTCCACCAAGAGCTCACTAGCTAATGGAGGAGAAAAAGAGGACTCAAGCCCCTATTGCAATGGTGTTGAACATTCCACATGTGCTCTACGGAGTAGATGGAGTGTTGTTGTTGCTGCTATGGAGTGCCAAAGTGTTTCTTGAGAGTGATGGATGCTAATAGAATGCTTGAGAATTCTAAAAGAGACTGTAGAAGATCAATTGAATGCTTAGAAGATTGTTTAGAGAGATGAAATGCATGAAGAGTGGTTTTGAAGGTGGGAAGAGAGAAATGACCATATTTGGGTCAGTTGGTTGAAGAGAGGTGTTACAAACTAACCCTAATGGGAAGTGTAACACCCCTACTAGCTTTAGATGTAGGAATCTATTAGGGACGTAAGCATGCCATGTGGATGTCTACACATCGCATGGGTATCCCTAATAGTTATTCTTCTACTAATGAGAAAGACAAATGCCAAGTGGAATAAAGGAAACATGTTGATGTGGAATTTTTCCTTTCGGATTTGGTTTTCTAATGTGAGGAATGTAAAAGCGGAATTTGTGTAAGGGGTGCAAATTCATGCCTATACACTATCATTCCCTTCCCCTTCAAAGGAGAAGAGGTTCCTAAAAAATATTTGGAACTATTTCAAGATGTCATCTTGAGAGCCGAGAAGATTCTCACCATCCCATATTTTCCCAATCTACTCCTTTATGTTTTTCTCTCTTAGGAATTTAAAGAAGAATTTAGACCCTTTGTCACTGGCTTTTACCTAGTTCACTTTAGATCATATCCTCATGCCTTTGATTTTTCAGGTTTGTATCTTCTCATGCAGTCTTTGGCCTTCACCAAATCTTCCCCTAAGCCAATGTCACCCAGGGCGTTTTGAAGTTTGGACTCGGCCTCAAATAGGCAGTTCTATAGCTCATTCTTTAGTTTCCTACTATCTAGATCCTTCTTCTTCCCTACTAACTAGAAAAGATTCCTCCAGGAATCAACATTGGTGTTCCATCTTTCAATGGTATTGGCATCTTTGAGCATCCACTTATTTATTTCTCTGATTGAGGAGATGGCCTCCCTACAATCAACATCTTCAAGAAGCATGGTGTTGAGCATAAAGACCTGATTCTTGGTTGGTATCATGGGTCTGACTTGAGAAAATGCAAGGTCAGTTTTTATAGGGTGTGATCAAAAAGGGTGTAGGGGCAAACACAAACCTTGACACTTTTTTCATTGGGAATGAAATTGAAAAAGTCCTTAATGGCATATAACCTGTCCAACCTGGAATAAATTATGGAATTACCTTTTTTAGCATTGCACTAGGTAAACCATATATCCTTACACTCATTTTTACAATCCTCCATTGAGTCCATTAGGTTGAACTTGTGTTTTAATCTGAGCCAAAAATGCTTCTCATTTCCTTTCTAGGACATGTCTATCCCTCCCCATTTGTCTTTAGAATGTTCAATCATGTTAAAATAACCTCCAAGCACCTAGGGGATTGTTGGAAGGTTAGAAAGCCATTGCCAAAGAGAGATTATATCCTTGTAGTCATTAGGAGCATAAACTGAAAAAAATCTAAACTCCTTATCTTCTTTTTTCAATGTCACCCACACAACTTTGTTGCATGGGGAACACCTAGATCTAGTTATGAATTGATAAAATTGATTGGAAATTAGAATGGAAGCCCCCCTTCCCCTTTCATGCATAGTGGAGAATGAGAAAACTTCCTTCCAAAAAAACTTGAGGTTGTTTTTGAGAGAAAATCCTATAGCTTTGGTTTCCTATAGAAGCACAATGCATTTACTTTTCTCTAGATTTAGGAACCTTCTAATTATATATTTTCTGTCAGGTGATTCAAGTCCCTTGACATTCAAAGAGACACATTTAAGCTTCATCATCACTGGCCATGGGGTTATCACTTTGGTCACTCTTGAAATTTCCAAAACACTTGGGTAGCTTCTCTTCCACCTCTTGTATTTTGGCTATGGGGGATTGGATCACCACACTTATTTTCTTATTTTTTCTTAATGTGTTTGTTCCTTCTTTGTTTGGGGGGCTATTGGCCCTTTGTTTTTCCTTTCTCTTCCCAAACCATTCTTCATTTTAGGTGTTGTTTTCAACTGCCCCAATATGAAATTCTCATCAACATTCACTCCCATAACCCTGGGGTCCTTTCTTTTTAGGATTCCTACGGGAGTGTTTGAGGGACCCTCAACCCCCAAGAGTTCTATCTTGGAGGGAGGGGAACTAGAGGCCAAATAAAAGTTAGTGGTGTATTCCTGATCAATACTAGATGATTGGCCAGAGGTGGTGATGGGGGAGATAGTATGGACAAGGGACACAAAAGGATCACTCAACGAGGGAGGAAAAGAGTAGGTCTCCATTTGGGAGGCCTCCACTTGTAAATTAGAGGCATTTACCTCTATGGAAAGACCATACCCTAATGCCATTGAGGGGTCCCTAGGGCCCTCATTCAAATTATCAACACCAACACCAACTCATCCTGGAGGGACCTTTTCAAAAGAAAATTGGTTTTCCTTTCTTCTTATTTGAAATTCAGTGACCTTTGGGCCTGTTTCCAAAATGCCCAATGATTTTTTTATTTTTTGCTTAAGATTTTTTAGGATAATATATTGAGCATTAAGCCTTTCTAGCGATAAAAAATTCCTAGTCACATGATGGCTCGACAATGGTCTAGGATATGGTTTATCCTTAAGAATTTCTTTAATTTTTCCACCCAATAAGTCAGGTCCATTGTCTTGAAGGGATTCAAAGGGGTTGTTGAGGGAAATTTCAACCTCACTGTTGTGTGAGGGGAGGTCTTCGACAAAACCTACAATAATGGAGGCCATCTCACCTAGACCATCATGCATAGGAGACCTAACGCCACCCTCGTCACCACCATCCGATGGGGTCACATGGGGATACCCCATATTACACACCATTGGTGATTTATGCATGGAATTTTGATCACCAGTGTTAGGAGCCTCACCTTCAAGTTGATAGGGCCCCATGGAAGCTTTTTTCCTCTGAATTATAGTGCAGTTTCTTCTTAGGTGGCCTTCCTTTCTTCAAAGGAAACAAACATTGATCCCACTCAAGATTTCCAAAGTGAAAGATGACATACCAAATTCTTCAACAATATTAATGGAACTAGGGAGTTTGACGCTAGGGCTGAGAGAGACCAAGAACTTCATATCAATATTTGACATAATGGCTTTGGTTTCCTCAACCCTAACAACTTTTCCAATTAGCTCGAGGATCTGTGGAAGCAACCTCCAAAATTCAGGGGTTAGGGTTTTTACCACTACGCATCTAGGATAGGAAAGGGTAATTATTTCTTCTTTAATGGCTGAGGACGACCAAGGAAGGGTACAAAAGGCACAACCTCCTACATTCCAGTAGTGTTTTTCAAACAATTTTTTTTGCATTTCATGAGACTTTAAGAAAATAACAAATAATCATTTTTGAATTAATCTACAATAAGAAATGTGAATTTAAAATTTATTGTTCCAAACATTAGAAAACCACGAGTCAAAAAATTTCTTGTATGCATTTTGCTTAAGTCTACAACCAAAAAAAATATTGCAGTCTTTTAGCTTGGATCTTTCCCCAACTTTTATTTCCTTCATCACATGATTAGGATGTCAAAAGAAATCTTTAGGGAAAAAAGAGGGGTTCTTACCTTCCCCTCCACCATCCTCATCGAAGCCCCCATCTACAATGAACTTATCGTCAACAGGAGCCACAAACACTTTAGAGGCTTGTGTTGCAATGACTTCTTTAAACATTTTTCATAGGATGAGAGTGGGAGTTATTAAGAATCTCATCTAAACTAGGTTGGATGGGGAGCATCGTACTCCCCTCCATAAATGGAAAAAAGACACTAGGACACAACTAGGGTTGAGGCTAGCCCTTCTCACAAGTGAAATAAACACAAGGACAACAAAAATAGAGACAAAATACCACCGACACTAATGGAAAATAATAAATGGCAAGAGTTTAGGGAGTAGGGTGCCTATGACCACATAAACCTATGGTGGGGAGGGCCCTACCTCCCCATGCCTCGAGATCTTCACCTGCACCTAGTTGCTAGCCATGCAAAAACCCTAGATCTTCTCATAGTGCCCCATCTCAGAACCAAGTCTATGAGGATAACATTAAACCGATGCCAACAATTTTGAACCATGGATATTTGAAATTATTAGGAAAATGAGGGAAGACCTTATTCAAATTCATTGGGAAAGGTTTATATAGTGACAGATTACATGAGTAGATACAAACCTTCCCTGATTCCCAATAGTTCACTATGTCCTCATATGTTGTCTATTCATGTTCCCTAAGAGCTAATATCTAGGGATTGAATAGAGTGGGAACTTTGGGAAGAGAACTAGGAAACAAATTAATTTACCAAAATTTTCCACAAATTATTGTTGCGTGGTATAAAGAATATTATTGTAGGGTAAATGTTGTATTTTCCATGAAGCTGGTTAGATTAATGGAGGGAGATAAATCCAAGAGGTTTTCCCTTGAAGTGTAGGATGCTATATGAACTATGAGATTCTGGTTCATTCAATTCCCTATGTTTACTTATATTAGAATTGAAGGATTCACTGGTTACCCCTTATGTTTTCCAGGTATCCCACAGATAAAATATTGCAACTTGAGTTTGCAAGGTAGGTAATACCATCTCATGACACCTTTCTACAGTTGCATAAAAAGGGGGCAGTAAAATTTCCTATTCCTATTGGGAATTACAAGTGCATCTCTATCAAAAGTGCCAAGCTATGTGAAGATGAACTGAAAAAATACGGATTGGAGTTCTTCATGTTTAGGAGGGACAATTATGATCCAGTGGACCACTTGGATAAATAGGTAAACATGAAGTATGCTCATGAGACCCACTTGGAGGACTTTTGGTATGGTTGTGAAGATGAGCATGATATGAGGAAGAGGTCCTACCAAAGGTTGTCAGTAGCCCAAATGAAGGCTTATGGAACACATGATGTTCTTGAACATATGGATGTTGATAACAAGGAGGTAAATAACCCCACTTATGAATTAGACAAAGTATATGATGAACCTATCCTAGACCCAAATTGGGGACAACAGGAGGTAATAACCCTTGAAGATGTTTCTAGGAAAGTGATGGATTATACTCAGTCATTGATAAATTGGTACCTCTAGGTGATAAGAGAGGATGATATGACACCCACATACTTGCAGGGAAGAAAGAGAAAATAAAAGATGGTGGGTGAATTAGGGTATGATGAGGGCGTGGAAAAGAAAAGAAGATTTTTTGAAGCAATAGCAATTGAGCAAGGTAGAGATGAAATCTCTGATATTCCAAGCAAAGAAGTTTCAATGGCTTCACAACCAAGTGATCCAAACAAAGAAATCTTGGTTTCTCCCACTAACATGCTAAAAAATCCGATGATGACATCTTTTTCTATGACATTTCCAAGAGCACAACTCTTGACTCTAGAAGAAGTAGTTATGGAAGCATAGGTGTATTCCAGAACAAAGTCAACATCACAACAAGTGGCTGCTATGTTTACTTCTCTGCCTTCTATTAGCACATCAATAATGAGGAAAAATCTAGGGGAAACACCCTTGACCATAGAGGAGGAGCCGAAGGTGGCTGTATAAAAGGATGTGAAGGAGGTGGAAAAATGGTCTACTATATTGCAATATTTTAAGGAGAAGCACTCTAGAGGGAGTTCAATGATGTAACTCGTGATAGAAGAGTTGTTAGATATAAAAATATTTCCAAAGGATAGAGAGGAAATATAGTTTATAGTGGGATATCTCACCCAAGAGGTGGGAAATCCTAAGGAAACTAATGTAGGAAGGGTAGAATCTCCACGAAGAGAAATAGGGGGCACTATAGTTAAAAACCCTAGTTCCATAATAGATGGGGAAGAAGAGCACAAATATGCACTTGATGATTGTGTAGGTAAAGGTCAACATTTTTTAGGGTTTACCGAAACTATTAATCAACAACCCTAAGAGTGGGAGGAAAATTTAGATGTAGGATCTTCTCAAACCCTAGATAAGGAGTAGGGAAACAATGAAAATCCTCATGCCCTGTGACAACATGGACAAATTTCTCTGGTGGAGGGTGATGAGAAGGATATGATAGAACTAGAGAACATAAAACCTGAAGAGAAAGAGAAAGGAGAGCCAAAGTGTAGTGATTTAGGTCATAAAAATCTAGAGTCCTTTCCATGGGAGTGAAGAATGTAAAAGATTTAGGGGTTATGATAGGTAATGATGAAGAATTAGAGAAGAATGTTCTTGAACATCTTGGTTAGTAGGAACAAGGTCACAAAGAAGTGAGAAGAGATGAAGAACTTGAATGGTTAGTTAGGAAATTGACTCCACTAGTGGAAGTGGAGTTGGTGCCTCTTGATTTAAGGAGTTTAGTGTAGGAGCTAGAAACACCTATGCCTAAGGCTAAAGCAAGAATCAGGTGTATCATTAACTAAAACTCGGATGGAGGGAAGACTATCCAAATAGCCACTCCTATGGGAGAAAAGGACAAGAATGAAGTAATGGTTAGGGATTATCAGGTCACTACAATCAACCTAGGACATTCTTCATGGGAGCAAGAATTGGAAGAAATGAGAATGAATTTTGAAGCTACAAATGCTCATAGGAGGAAGGATAAACAAAAGAAGAGAGAATTGAAAGAACAAGTTTCTCATTTAGAAAATTTTATTCAAGCTATAGCTTAGCTCGATCAGTCTTTGACTGAGTTGCCACCAAATCGAGTGTTGATGTCAAAAGAGTAGGTGGATTCCATTGAAGGGTAAAAAATAAGATAAATGTGTTTGAAGACTGGATAAAGAATTTGGTGCAATAGGGAAAATAATCAATAAGGGAGGCAATTGAAAAATGCAGAGGCATACTGCTGGTTCAATTTAAAGACTTTAGAGAGTAGAATGACATAGAGATGTAGTGGTTAAAGGAAACTCTTAGGACATAAGTCCAAGAATTGATAAAAGAAAAGTTGATTACAAAACAAGAAGTTTCGATGTTGGAGAAATGGAGATTACAATTGAGTTGGGAAGGTGACACTTTGTTACAATGTGTGAGTGGATTGGAAAAGGTCACTGAAAGGAGTGAAAAAATCATGGATAAAGATTTCAACCTCATTGAGATGTCAGAATAGAAAATTTGTGATCTTGACAAGATGGGGTAGGATGATGCAAAAGTAATGAGTTCAGAGGATGGATTGAGAAGATCAATAAAAACCCTATTCATTCTTTAAGCTGGGAAGTTATTGATGAGGTGATCAAATGCAAGAATCACAGGAATAGATATAAGATAGAAATTTTGTAGAGGAACAAAGCTGTAAAGTAGAAAGTGGAAGAGTATGTAAAGTGAAATTATAGTTGGAAAATGGCATAAAGTGTTCCCAGAGAGCACATAAATTGGGTGTTAATCACTTTTTGAGAGTATCGGCAAAAGAATGGAACAAATGAGTCTAGAGGCAAGGTGTCTAGTGAAGAGGTGCTTATGATCGAGTAGTGGAAACCTGAGATTTTTGTGTGAGTGTGATGATAAGTCACTTGAAATGAATTTTGCAAACCTATTCTCAGACTCGATGTAATTTGAATAGCTCTGGAGGTTTTGAAGAGTAGTGTTACATTTGGTGTGAAAGTGCCTATGTCTTGAGACTCAAATATGAAAGTTTCAAGTGATGAAGGAAGTCAAAGTGTTCATTGACTTATTTTAGAAGATTCTCATGCCAATTGTCATGTGCCATGTGCCATATTATGATTTGTTCTTGGATTCTCTTTCATGTGTTCTAATGGAAATCCTTGATTTCCTTGTCCTTATAAAAGGTTGGGAGTTATTTCTTTTTTAGTTAAGTTCATTTTTTTTGGAATTTCAAAGATCTAAAACTTTTGCTAGTTTTATTTATTTTTCCTATTTTGTATTCCATTCTAGTTTAAAA
Source organism: Sequoia sempervirens (assembly GCA_007258455.2). Lineage (NCBI taxonomy): Eukaryota > Viridiplantae > Streptophyta > Pinopsida > Cupressales > Cupressaceae > Sequoia > Sequoia sempervirens. The sequence goes on along the minus strand of VDFB02000007.1, from coordinate 38,363,340 downwards.
AATTGTAAGTTCCAATTGAAGCTAATTAATACCAAATCCAATTTAAAGCTATTTACTGAAACAAAATCATATGTAGCTGATTGTTTATTCCTATCGGAAAAGCCTGTGTGTTGCACTAGATTTGGGTGCATATTGATACTATCCAATTGCAAATTATCTCATATTTCTTTAAAATTACTGCATCATTCTATGCCTAGATGTGAAGCAAGCTAGTGAAGTATAGAGTGGTTTGCTTTGATTTAGTTTGTTTCTTAGTGCATGCTTGGATAATAACTGGGAGAATCTTTAAGTTTTAGGATTTTAATGCTTTATTTTAAAATTATGTTGAATATTTTCAGAATTTTTTTAAAAAATGATGGATGCATGGAAAATTATTGTGAATATTTCATCTCCATGAAGTTACAGAGCGATTTATGTTAAATATGCTGATGCTTTGCAAGGTAATTTGAATTCATGAAATATTGTTACAAATATTTAGTTTTTATGAAGTTGTGAAATGATACATGTGTGATCAAGCCAAGCTTATATTATGATCCTTTGGATACCAGTTAACCTAAGAAACCATAGACCCCTCATGATTAACAACAATTTACACAGTGAACCCTAAGTGAACCTAGTGCATCAAGACCTGACATTCTCGAGCCTTGGAATCAAACTAAGATTGCATTTGGATTTAGGTTTTCTTGGTGGATCTTTTAAGAAAGTTACATTCCTGTATTCTTTGGGTGAGAATTTATTTTCCTATTGGTGTGTGTGTGCAAGAACCACACCAAAAAGAATGGTGCTTGAAGGAGGGCCCATTTTCCTTGCTAAAGATAAAAGAAATTGGAGTTTTGCAGGTTTACTATTAGGAAATATTGCATTCAACCCACAATATTATTCATTTCCTACACAACCCATGAGAGATAAACATGCATACAAGTTACTAAAATGTATAGATCAAAATAGACAAGCCACAAGATAACACAAGATATACCCTGGGAAAACCCTCAAGAGTGAAAAACCCAACCTTCAAAAGCATCCATACTCCATATTATTTAGTAATAAACCAATACAAGAGTTGGTAAAAGTAAAAAAGTTGTGTCACACTTTCAGGTAATGTATCAACACAAGTGAATTTAAGTATTTCTAACTAAAAATATATTTGGGTCAAACATATGATCTTGTAAGATTCATTCTAGCTAAGTTAGATATATCCACAACTTCTCCAACTAAAATTGTTGGCTAAATGCACATGTAGCACCACTATGAGGCCAATTTACCAAAAACTATTTGAAAATTTGATGTTTTAACAATTTATACTCGTGTAAATAACATTTTTTTTAAAATATAAAAAATACCCTTTTGTAGATCCATAAGTCCAGTTTTCAAAAAATATATATTTTAATAACTAAATTATTATTTATATTTTTCTTTTAATTTTTACTAATAGTAGGTTATCAACACTAAATATTAGGTTGATTACCATGACAAGGAAAATAGTAAAACTCATTAATTTTTTTTGAAAAAAATATGATGCATTAGATAAAAGAATCTATATGAAGATGGCATTTTTTTTCCATTTTAGATAAATAGATAATATGAAAGTTGATGTCCGATGGAAACAACTATGTTTTAATATGCACACTTTCTAATATTTATTTAAAAATATATATATTTATCAAAATTGGAAAAAAAAAATCCATGCACTAAAGTTTCAAGTTATAAATACACAAAAAAAATTGAAGGATTAAAAATAAAAATTACTATATAAAGGTTGACTTCTCATGTGACTTCATTTTTTCAGCAACTAAATTGTAGTGTCAATTTATTAAAAACTATATTCAAAATATTTTTTTAATTTTTTTAAAAATATAAGCATAAAATATAATAAAAATAAATATTTAATTAGTTTACATCATTTCAAAATTCAAAACATGCATGCCACTTTTTAGTGATTCAAGTTTAAAACTTGGATCAGTGTTGGTCGTTTCCTTTAAAAAGTTTGACACAACGTTGTACTTTTACCTAGTTACAATGAATACCTTTGAAGCATCAAGCCCTCCAATGCATTCCCATGTGTCCAAGCAACATGAATCCACACATCCCATGCCATGCTTCACAAATGTACTCCTTAGAAAGACTCATAATAATAGCCAACCCACTTAGCCAACCTAAACCACTACACATGTGTTTTCTTTTATAGACACAAGCTCACACAAAATACAACTAGTGGTAAGGTAAAACCACATACCAAAAAACCATGTGAATACAAAACCACTAACCCCTTATTTAATATTGATTACTAAGACATCACTTTAATTAATATTCCCCAATATTAAATTATTATCACATGTATCCCACACATTAAATAATAATACAATGTTACAATACAACATAAGTGGTCCCCCAAATAATTACCTAGTGTGATTAACCACACCACCAAGGTGCATCACAACTAAATAATTATTTAATTGCAACATTATAATAAATCAATTTATGCAATAGTGTACAACATCATATATCAACATTCTCCCACTTGTTGTATACATTTCATAGGGGATCAATAAATGAAATACACCATCATAGCCATACATGTAACCACATGAATCTCCAACATGCTCTCATACTCCACCAAGATACTTGCAATAAGAACAAAGTGATCACCATCTCAAGCAAGAATTCCTCTCATCCTCCAACATGCCACCTAAGTAAGAAAAAGAATGTGTCAAAGTGAAGATGCACCAAACCATGAGCACAAGCATCAAATCCAAGTGATAAAAAAGGCTCTAACTAAGTTGTTGTCAATTGAAAAAACCACATGACTGAAAATAGCATCCACAACACATGCTAATACATCCAACCATCTATACCTCCAACGTATCAATACATCAGTAAAATCATGCCAAGAACATATGCAACCCATAAACCATAATCACAAGCTCCCTATATAAAACATGTCAATGAAGAACATACACATCCACAAACTCCCACTACATAGGTAATGTCAAAGCATATCAAGTCTACCAATCAACACTATATAAAGGTGTGATAAGTAAATCAAAGCATGAAGTAACAAGAACAATAAAAATGATCCACACATGCAACTCAAAGAGCTAAATAATATCTCACAACATGTTGCCAACATCCTCCCAAAACCACATGTACATGAACATCAAGGAAGGAACCATGAAGAAGAGAAAACCTGTAAACCATAATTTCCTTCTACCAACACCTCAAAAAGTGTACTGTCGTGTCAAGTATGATTTCCTAACAAACCCAAATGAAAAGTCTCAACAACATCCATAAAAATCAATCTCATAGATCAAGTAAAACACATGAATTGATGTAACAATTCCAACATGGATGTAAGCCTCTCAAATCAAGAAGATCAAACTCAAAGCAACCATCCTCAACACTGCAAATCAGCCCATAAACCATCTCCTAACAATCTTCATCAAAGAATGATATCATAAAATAAATGTACAAGGAGATAACCATGTCATAACATCCCTCAAATGAATCCTCCAGAACTAACTATCCATAGCTCAAGATCCATTTCAATGAAAGATAAAGCATATAAAATCATGCTAAACCAATCCTCAAATGAGTATCCAAATCAATCACCATGAATCAACTCAATCCCATGAGAAATCAAAGCATGAAACATAACACATTTGAAAGATATAATGGGAAAATATCTCTCAAATACAGAGCTACCAAGTAGATCAAGAGCGAGGAAAGAGAATTATCCTCTAGGATAACCAAGCCATCATGAATCACTCCAAGAACAATCTCCTCTATCTGTCTATCATGAACTCACATCCATATCTAGGCGAAAGCTCCTCAATCTTCCTGTTGAAACCTCCAAAGAGTAACTATCTCAAGAAAATTTCTATTCACAAGAGAACTCCAACCATCAACCACATCTCCAAGTATCCATGAGTACCTATAACCAATCAATCCATGCCAAACTCCAAATGCAACATAGCACCACCATGAAGTAATCAAGAAAATGATCAATGTACTCAATACAATGAGAACTACCATGATTAATTTCAAAGCTCCAATCATAGAATCGGGAACCTATCATGACAACATGATCTAACCATCTCCTCCTAGGAGATCACATGCACCATAACATTCATCTTGGTATCAAGAGAACATTTAATATTCCAAAATCTAATCTAGAGTCAAGAGTGTTCCATGACATCATAACAAACTCACTCTAAACCAAGAAACCATATGTTTAATCACATGTAGATAACCATCACCAATGATGCATCCACATCACTTCCAACAACTCCAATTAGATCATAATATGAGCTACACATGGCATGATGACTACGATCTCCTCTATGAAGATCATCTAGGTTTGCACACAATCAACTACAATATCAATAACATACAAGTGAAACCAAGATCTCCAAGCCAAGAAGATACATACATCTGCCAACAAAACATCACAAACATTGCTAAGCCATCACTATTAAAAACTCCTACTAAATGTGTATAACCAATGAATGTAAAAAGCTATCATGACATCATGATCAAACCACATGCTACAAGTCCCATCAATTGACTAATCAAATACTCTAACCATCCATCCTCTCAATCCCAAAGAAACATACCAATGTAAAAATGACCACAGACAAGGCCAACTAATAAAATTTTTAACAACAATGAATCAAACCTGGTGGATATAGACAATCCACATCCAAGTCATCCCATTGCAACTGAATGAATGATCAATCCATACAATTGTGTAACTCATAGACCCAATCACTGAAACATGCAAACTCATCATCACATTAGTAACCTGGAAATTGAGATATCAAAGAAGATAATCCTGTAGACATTAAGAATCAAACACCAAATCAACTACACATCTGATCTTCCAACCATGTCCACAAATGAGTAATCATAGTCAAGGAAGCAAATAAACATCAAGACGATAAGAACAATCTCCTAATACCAAACCATATCACCACCAAACAATCACATACATGATCATATCATGCCAATGCATCAAATGTACCTACATACCCATGACAACATAACCATAGCCATTGTTGTACTTGCACTCAACTATCACCCATACAAGACTCTAAGTCTCAAAACATGTTCAACCATGTCCTTAAAATTGAAGATAACCTATGTACCTATCACCATCAAAGTATCAACTCTGAAAAACACTTGTAAACTTGTACTTGGGAGCACCAATATGATAATCAATTGTAGCATCATAAATAACATATAAAAACATGTACTCCCTCAATGTTTCACCTCTTGAATCATTCAGATGCTCACATAATTACATCTTGAATCTCAAGAACCTACAAGTGATAAAAAAAAGTACCAAACTCAACCTACTCCTCAAACTATTAAAAAAATCTGAACCATTGTGTAGTACACTACAAATTCTCTCCAACACTTCTATGAAATTGAAAATCCGATTTCGTATGCAAAAGTTATGCTCAAAATAGTTAAAATAAGTACATCTATGTTTCAAGCCTCCAAAAAATTTCAAAAAAGAAAAGTCAAAAGACAAAACATGTACTACTACAAAGAGCTTGGAACCATCTTTCCAATGACTAAAAGAAGTCAAAAAATGGACATCGCGGCTGAAAGTTATGCCTTTAGGAACAAAAACTGTCCAATTTGACTATAGGGAAAATTCTTGTGGGTCCCACTCCAAAGTACCCACTCCAAAGTAAATATTAATTTTTTTTAAATTTTTTCAAAGTGGTGGATTTTTCATTTAATGTTTAATAAAAAAATCTTTAATAAAAAGATGGGGTAGTTTAGTTTTTCAAGGATTTTTAATAAATATTAAGATCCACTTATAAGTTACACAACCATCTTAATTTTTTTATTTGTTTTGAGTCATTCAAGGAAAGCCATCTTATTTCATTTATTTTCACTTTTTTTGAAGTGTGTGATGGTACAATGGGCAAAGGGAATAGTGGGTTGACAAACTAACAAGAAAATGTACCATGGGTGGGTACAGGGTCTGCGGACCCCACTGTTAAAAAATATTGTCATTAAAGTCAAGTTGAGAAGGAAGATGGTTCAGATTGTCATTGATGTCAAGGTAAAGCATGAAGATTAGCATGAATGAAGATAACATATATGTGTCTGTATATTCCATATTCTTGTGAAGATTAGCATGAGTGAAGATTTATATGCTTTGCTGAAATATGTTGATTAGATTCTAGATTTATAAAAGCATATTACAGTAGAGTCATGAGAAGATTAAAGCACATATTAGATAACATATCAATCATAAATAAATCAGAAATCCATCAAAGTGTTGAGGACGATAAGATAATGAAATTCAAACGCATTTGAATTTGAAAGGATTCAAAAATTGTTTTGGACGATAAGATAATCATACTTCATGAATTTATAAATAGACATCATGAGTTTACAATCAGATTTCAAAGGACATAAGAATATCTTCTGGATTAGTTTCATCGAATCTGAAAGAAGTGACAATATCAGCAATTATACAATCATCAGTGAAGGATGTGACAAAGCAAAGCATCAAATAAAAACATTGATAATACAAAGCAATAAGAGTCAAAAGAACAAACAAAAAAGAACTATATATTATATACAAGTTTTATACATAGAATATATATAAAAATAATAAGACAAAACCACAAAAGACAAATTAGTGATAAGACAAAACTATCTTTTTCTTACTTAAAATAATAAGACAAAACCACAAAAGACAAATTAGTGATAAGACAAAAAATAATAAGAAAAAAGCACAAAAGACAAATTAGTGATGAGACAAAACTATATTTTTCTTACTTAAGGAAGTATGCAGTGATTAAAAGTCTCAAAAAGTAACAATTAGGATTAAATTTTAAACTAAAAGACAAGGTGGCAATTTATCTTATGATCCATAAAAGACGATTTATTTTGTCTTATTCAAAGACAAAGCAATGATTGGAAATTATTAAAGGTGTGATCTTATTAGACAAATGAAGCGCCCCATTTTGAAATGATATGGTTTGGTGTAATAATACACAAACAGACTCATTAAAAGGTTGTGATTCATATGTATGAAAGAAGGCATCGATTAAAATATGTGAAGGGCATAGAAGACAAAAATTGTTATTTATGAAGAGTTATTTTGATGAGTGATATCCATTAAGAAAAGGTATGTCTATTGCCTTCAATTGAGAATAAATATACGATATGAGTTTTGGGAATTAGAAGAATATATGAATTCAATGAAATATTTTGAGTATAAGGAAGAGGAAGAGGCAACACAATGACATATTTCTGAGTTGTGAGAAAAAATTATAAGAATATTTGAATGGAAGGTTGATGTTGATGTAGAAGAGGTATGAATGATGATTTGAACAGAGAGTATAAATAGATTTGAAGGAGTTTAAGAGGAAAAATTGTAAAGTAAGAGGCAAAATTATAGAGGAAGATAGTACCAATCTAGAAGAAGATTATACTAAGATAAAGAAGTACTTACAGGAATTTATGGTAGGTTTGTGAGAAGAGAATGGTGATATAAAAGAACAAGATTGAGCAGAGATAAAAGAAAAGTTTGAGCAGAAATATAGGAGTCTATGCAGAGATAGAGGAAAAAATTGGGTAGATCTAGGTAGAAAGTTATGAGAAGTTGATGCTATGATTATGACCAGTTTTTGTGAAGAAGTGGAACATAGTTTGGATCATATTTGAAGAAAGAGAGTAAGCACAATTGTAATCAGATTTGAGAAAATAAGTTGTGAATATGTTGGATCATATTTGAAAGAAATATAATTGAGAAGAATTGTCCATCATTCGTTGAAGAAGCAACATTGAAGGTGGAACATTGTTCTTTAAGTTATTATTTTTGCTAAGTTGATGCTTGGAAAGTGGGGGTTGGTGCCTCCAATAGGTTGGTGCCTACAAACCTTAGGAGTTGGTGCTCCTTGTAGGTTGGTGCCTACTAAATCAGAGATAGGAGTTGGTGCTCCTTGTGGGTTAGTGCCTACTAAATTGTAAAAGTTGGTGATTCAAGTAGGTTGGTGCCTACATTCATTGTAAAACTTATATAATTCATAAAGTACATTATTTGTACCATGTTTTTCTATCATAAGGGTTTCCACGTAAAATATTGGTGTCAATTTGTTCATATTGTTATATTCTTGCATAGTTGATATTGTGTTAAGATTTTAAAGTTGACAAAAGTTGAGAGGGTAAAAATTTGTCAATATATTGATTCACCACCCCTGTCTCAGTATATTTTTGTGCTCTTCAATTGGTATTATATTAGGTTCCATTGGAGAGAGCCTAACCACTTGAAGGAAGATCCTAAAGAGCACAGATGGTAGATAACAATACAGTCAAGGCATCCATTTTTGATGGGACTAATTATGCATTCTGGAGTATTAAGATGGAAGCTTACTTGAATTCTCTTGGGTTTGATGTTTTCCAATTTGTAGTAGATGGTTATACACCTCCATCAACCCCACCAACAGATCAAGCTAGAAAGAAAATAATTGATAAAGCATGCTCTTCTTTGTAGTTTAACAGATTTTGAGTTCACAAAATTCATGCATTGCAATTCGGTAAAAGAAATATGGGTCAAACTTGAAAATATTTATGAAAGAGATGCCAACGTGAAGAAAGAAAAGTTACAAGCTCATCGAAGGAAGTTTGAAGCCTTTAAAATGAAATAAGATGAAGACATAGCATCATATTTTCTTCATGTTGATGAAATTGTAAATATTATGAGAGGACTTGGTGAAGATGTTGATGATGCATTCATTGTTGATGAGATATTAAGATCCTTATCTACGAGATTTGATTCCAAGGTGTCAGCATTAGAAGAATTGGAAAGTCTAGAAAATTTGAAAAAAGATGAACTACATGGGATTCTTGTTGTTTATGAATTGAGAATTGAAGGGAGAACACCATAAAAAGAGATTTCCTTCAAAGCATCCAAGAAAGGAAAAACCAAGCATTATGCATCAAGCGAGAATGCAAGTAGTGATGAGGCAGAGGATTATTTCATGAGAAAGGTAAATAAAGGAAATGGAAAGTATAAAGGGAATTTTCCCTTTAAATGTTTCAATTGTGGAAAAGTTGGACATTATGCTTCTAAATGTCCTCAAAATGATAGTGAAAGTAGTGAAGAGGAAGAAGAAACATACACAAGGAAGAAAGAAAAGAAGAATCACAATTACAAACAAAAGAAAAACTCCAAGAGGAACTTTTATTCAAAGACAGAAAGCAACTCTTCAAAGGAACATAGTGATGAATTCCAATGAAATGATGAAGAAGAAATACTATTTATGGCTATGAAAGACACAAATAATGAACATGAAGGAAAATAAGTTGACCAATAATGCAATGAAGAAGAAGTAGATCTTGAAGAAGAGCTCCATTATGCATATGAATAGAATGAGAAATTGAAGAAGATCACCAAGCATGAAATAAAAATTAAGGAAATGGAAAAAATCTTGGAGGAATAAAAAAAAATCATTGAAGACTTAAGGACTCAACTTGTGGTGCCTGAACAAGTTGAAAATGAAATAAAGAACAAGTTAAGTGCAAAAGAGATAGATTGTGACAAGTTGGAACAAGAACTTGCCATGAAGAAAGAATTGGAAAAGCCAAAGGAGCAATGTACAAAGTTTGATAAGGATGCCACAAGTTCCAAGGAAATGAAAGAAAATTTAACGCTAGGGATTTTTATTCTTTCAATGGATATTGTTTTCTTGCAACTATTTTGGCCACAAAGCAATGAATTGCAGAATTCGTGGAAGAAATACTTCAAGCTTCACTAGGAGAAATTGTAAGTCATTTGGTCATGATATTATGTGTTACAAGTGTAGCAACTTTGTACATACATCACATTTTTACTGAACTATCTTTGTTGAGCCTCCAAGACAAAGCAAGAAAGAAAATGTCTCTAACAAACAAAAAGGAAAAAACTATTAAATTTTGGAGAAAGAAGGTAGATGCAAGAAATAAAGAAACCAATGCAAGTTCAATTTGCCTCTTCTAGTTTAGAAGAAGAAGCACAAATTTAGGGGGAGCTAAGGTTGATATTATCTTTCATCCCTAAGGAAGAAAAATGGAAATAGTAAAGATGTAAGTTAGACCAAGCTCAATGAAGATGAAGACAATTCAAAGCAGTATGGTTGTATTGGACATGTATTACCAAAAGGGAAAATTACATAAGAATGCAACAAGAAAGCAATGAGTGAAGGCTAGAAATGCAAGATCCTAGAAGATGAAAGTATGATTAAAAATAAAGTTACAACAAAAGGGAAACTATTGCATTGTTGTCAAGAACCATAAAAGGAAGAATCCACCTGTGTAATAGATCAACAACAAGGGAAAGTAATGGATTGGTATCTAGATGATGAAAAGATTGCATATTCTTAACCCATGTAATGAATTGAATACTCTCAAGATCCAAAAAAGAGGAGTGTTAGAGCAAGGGGAATCATGAAAGAATCCTTGATAGGGGGAGTACTAGAGAATCTCCATGAGAGGGAGAAGTGTATTCTTGTGTATTTGATGAGAGTACACAATTAGATGTTTCTAATGATACATTCATTGATAGAATCTTGATGAATATCCCTTTTCCATTGATGTCAAATGGGGAGAAATAGAATGAGGGATAGTTAGAAGAGATGAGGAAGAATATGTTGCCGTCAATGACAAAAGGGGAGATTGTTAGAAATATTGTCATTGATGTCAAGTTGAGAAGGAAGATGGTTAGGATTGTCATTGATGTCAAGGTAAAGCATGAATATCAACATGACTAAAGATAACATATTTATGTGTCTGTATATTCCATATTCTTGTGAAGATTAGCATGAGTGAAGATTTATATGCTTTGCTGAAATATGTTGATCAGATTCTAGATTTATAAAAGTAGATTATAGTAGAGTCATGAGCAGATTAAAGCACATATTAGATAACATATCAATCATGAATAAATTAGAAATCCATTAGAGTGTTGAGGACTATAAGATAATGAACTTCAAATGCATATGAATTTGAAAGGATTCAAAAATTGTTTTGGACAATAACATAATCAGACATCATGAATTTACAATCACATTTCAAAGGACATAAGCATGTCTTCCAGATCAGTTTCATCAGGTCTGAAAGAAGTGACAATATCAACAATCATAAAATCATTAGCAAAGGATGTAACAAAGAAAAGCATCAAATAAAAGCATTGATAATACACAACAATAAGAGTCAAAAGAACAAAAAAAAGAGAACCATATATTATATACAAGTTTTATACATAGAATGTACATATAAAAAAATAATAAGACAAAACTATCTTTGTATTACTTAAGGAAGTATGCAATGATTAAAAGTCTCAAAAAGAAGCAATTAGGATTAAATTTTAAACTAAAAGACAAGGTGGCAATTTATCTTATGATCCATAAAAGATTATTTATTTTGTCTTATTCAAAGACAAAGCATTGATTAACAATTATTAAAGGTGAAATCTTACTAGATAAATGAAGTGCCCCATTTTGAAATGATATGATTTGGTCTAATAATACAAAAAAAAGACCCATTAAAAGGTTGTGATTCGTATGTATGAAAGAAGGCATCAATTAAAATATGTGAAGGGCAGATAAGACAAATATTGTTATTTTAAAGAGTTGTGTATGTTTGATGGGTGATATCCATTAAGAAAAGGTATGTCTATTGCCTTCAATTGAGAAGATATATAAGATATGAGTTTTGGGAATTAGAAGAATATATGAATTCAATGAAATATTTTCTGAGTATAAGGAAGAGGAAGAGGCAACACAATGACATATATTTCTAAGTTTTTAGAAAACATTATGAGTAGATTTGAAAGGAAGGTTAATGTTGATGTAGAAGAGGTATGAATGGTGATTTGAATGGAGAGTATAAACAAATTTGAAGGAGTTTAAGAGGTAGGATTATAGAGAAGTAAGAGGAAAAAGTATAGAGGAAGATAGTGCCGATCTAGAAGAAGATTATATTGAGATAAAGAAGTACTTACATGAATAGAAGAAGAAGAGTTTATGGCAGGTTTGTGAGAAGGGTATGGTGATATAAAAGAAGAAGATCCAGTAGAGATAAAAGAAAATTTTGAATAGAAATATAGGAATCTATGCAAAGATAGAGGAAAAATATGGGCAGATCTCAAGGAAAAAAGTTATGAGAAGTTGATGCTATGATTATGAGCAGTTTTATGTAAAGAAATGGTACATAGTTTGGATCAGATTTGAAGAAAGAAAGTAAGCACAATTGTAATTAGATTTGAGAAAAGAAGTGAATATGTTGGATCAGACTTGAAAGAAATATAATTGAGTAGAATTGTCCATCATCCATTGAAGAAGCAACATTAAAGGTGGAAAATTATTCTTTAAGTTATTATTTATACTAATTTGGTGCTTGGTAAGTGCGGGTTGGTGCCTACCAACTTTAGGAGTCAGTGCTCATTGTAGGTTGGTGCCTACTAAATTAGAGATAGGAGTTGGTGCTCCTTGTGGGTTAGTGCCTACTAAATTGTGAAAGTTGGTGATTCAAGTAGGTTGGTGCCTACATTCATTGTAAAACTTATATAATTCATAAAGTACATTATTTGTACCTTTAACAAATATTTTGGCAACCTAAGATCCCTTGATCCTCCTAGGGTTTTTCACCTAGAAAGAGAGGAAAATGGGCCAAAAGGGCTTTGTTAACATTAGAAGAAATGGAAAGAGGAGTGTGGAATGCATGTGTGGATGTGTTTGGAATACTTACAGATAAAAATGGATGAATGCAAACTACTCTAATGTGAGGTGCTGGAAAACACAGTGTTGATTGCAAGTATGAACTAGAAACTTAAGTAAATGAAAACACAATCTGATGAGATTGGACAGAGTGCACCTGGAGGAAAATTGATGTTACTGGAAGATTTTGGAATGTCTTAAAAACCTCTGTTAATGGCCACTAGGACTGATTCACCATGCATGGTGAATTAGTCATGCTTCTGATGAAATCTTCCAAAAACCTATTTTTAACTGTCGGGAGCTGAATTATGAGAAAATTAGTTTTTAGGCCTATAGGTGGGACTAATTTTCCATGTTTGGAAAATAATTCCACCTACAAGAATCTAGAAAATTAGGAGTTGATTCTGTCGAGTTAGATCTGCACTTCTGTCTTCTATAGATCTCTGCTTCTGAAACTACCAAATCTGGACCTAAATTTTTTATTGATGATTTGACTTTAATGATGAAGAGATGACTTGAGTTACTTTGAAATGTAATATTAAATGATTCCTAAGTCTACAAGAGTCCTAAATTTTCAAACAAACAAGACAAAAGAGAGATGTTGAATGTGAGGGCATGGGTGTTTGCCTTAGTCAAACCCTGTTTAGGTAATTAAACCAAAGTGATTAAATAAAGTAATTAAACATGAAATAATGGAGATGATTACCTTTTCATGATGATTTTGTCTTTAAATTATACAACATAACATGAGTATTCAACCCTTTAATTCTTTATAAAGCTAACTTGACGACTTCTAATGATGAAACCCTAGCTTGCTTGACTTGGATGAGAAGATAGATGATGAATTGATGATGATAGATGTAAGAGTGAGTTGTTAGATTAAGAGATGGATTTTTATATTTAAAATGAGGATAAAAACACTTATTTATAGACAATTTTTCCTTAGTACCCGATAATACCTCATCACAGGCTGACATGAAGCAAAATTATTTCAAATTTCACTTTATTTACCGCTCAAAAGACAAAATTGGGCTAGATAGGACTCATTCGCCACACATGGAAAATGGGTCCCACCTGAATGGGAATGTTCACCATGCATGGTGAATGGGTCCCATAGGGTCCATTCTGACACCTAAGAAGCCAAGGAATTAGGAAATAGGGTTTAAATTTCCATCTTGTCAGGTATTTGATCAATTAAAGCCTCAGGATGCACTATATGGGTCATTAGGGACCTATTACTGATGATGTAGATGTTAAATAAGGATTGGGAGACATAAATCAATGTGAAAGTGTGATTAAATACACTTTACAACACTAAAATTAGGTCCACACAACCTAGAAAGGCACAAGAACCAATGTGAATGCGTAAATCACACTACAACAATAGTTTAACATTAAGTTTACATTAAGAACCTTATAGATTGATGTAATAATGTTATTGAACACATTTTATAATGTTGAAGTAGTGAGAAATAAGTTAATTAAGTCTAGAAAAGTGTGAAAGTCCTTTACAAAACTTTTACAAGACATTAAAAGCATGTTGTTTTATTTGCAAGGGTCTAAGACCTAGTATGGATGCATAAAATGCCTCACAACGCTAGATTAAAACCTCATTAAGTTTTTTTATCATGAATTAATTCCATGTCAAGCAAATGATTCTTTTTTCTATGACACATTTAGCCCCCACTTTAGTGAGAGGATGAATCTACTTCAAACTCACACTGAAGTAGCCATTCAAGAGAGATCCACACGTATGTCAAGCCCTCAACATACAAAATCATGCAAAGGAAAGATAAAAAGAAAGACAAGGTGGAAAAAGATGTACTCACTTTGGCCCGACAAGACTTCTTGGTTGTCCACTGAGTGAGAAAGTCCAAAGGTATACTCACTCTGGGGCCACAAAACTAGTTGTTCATAGGGTGAGAAATCCCAAAAAATAAGATACATACACTAGTTGGTATGCACTCACAAAAAAAAAAGGTGGCTATGGGGAAAAGTCATGTCGCTAGGTGGGCTTCCTGCTCAACCATATTAAAGTTATACTCATTGATAACTTTAACAAGGCACCAAAAAAGAAAATGAAATGAAATGATTTGAAACCTGCCAAATAAATAAAATAATGTGAAGATTATTCAAAGGGATTTTGTTCATGCAATGTCTCTCCTTAGGGAACATCATGTTAAATGTCTCCAAGAGAGGATAAGTGCAAATGATCTCATCTTGTTTCTAAGAGAGGACAAGTGCAAGGTCTCATCTTGAACAACATTATACCTAATGCATCCAAGAGAGCACATCACAAGAAAAGAAAATCACACAATGAAATTTGAGTGGTGATATATGCCCCCACTTTAAAGCAGTTGTGAGCACCTGTTCTAAGAGAAATTGCTTTAAAGTAGAAGAAGAGGAGGACATGAGAGCTCACACAAAAATCCCTATGCCAAGTCATATGTTCCCAAAAAGCTACGTCATGAAGGAGATAAGTATGTCATATGCGAGCCAACCTAAGGCATGTCATCCACATCTAAATCTTGCTCTTATGTATTCATGAAAATTCAATGACTAGCCCAAAAAGGAAACCACAAGTGACATACAAGGGATAAGGTTGTCGAACCCATTTTCCCCACTTAGTGCAAGAAAAAGGTGAGCTTGGAATGGATGACGATATGCTGCTCCTTGCAATGGATGAAAGACATGCAATAGTGAGAATGTGATTATCCTACAACTATTACATGGAAAGGAGCAACAACTAAGGTTATTGGTGTGAATAAGGAAGAGTCTTGGAAGAGTCTTGTGTGATAGTATTGATGTTGAGATAAGGAGAATAACCAATACCATGAGTTGTTTGTTGTGTGTTAATTTATATAGGGTTGCAGATACCTTGCTCTCAAGCACCATAGCCTTTTCCATTATACCCAAATTGTTTCATGAAGTCATACCCTTTTCCATAAAGCTTCTTAATTTTTTTGGAATCGGGTGGTTGTTTGTTGTTGTGTTCATCAAGGGTTAGTGTAGAGTTTGTGGCATTGTCTAAAGTTGTTGAGGTAGAGGCTTTTGAAAGGTTATTCGATTTTTGCATTGACATGATGGTTGGTTTTTCTTGTGTCTTATCTCTCTTTTGTGTGAATATGTATTCACCCATAAATGAAGGTGTGAATTCTAAGGATCCCCAATCATCACAAAATAATTTAGAAGGAAATTCCTCATTGTTGTGTTCAATTTTGATGTTGGATGTGGGAATCAATGTTTTTAGAGGACTTGTAGCTCCTTGTTTAAGATGCAAGCAACTTTCAGGCTCAAGATCCACTTCAACTTGATAAATTTTATTATTATAGACATATTTCATTATATGATGAAGGGTTGAGGGCACTACATTCATCTCATGAATCCATGGTTTTCTTAGAAGAAGGTTGTATAAAAGATCATAAGGCATGACATGAATAGGATTTTGCAAAGTAACCACCCCAACTATAATAGGAAAAGTGATTATACTGAGCGGTTACTTTGTTTTATTATCAAATCCTTGAATATAGACAAAATCAGGTATGATTTGTGATCTTTCAACTTCTAATCAATCAAGGAGACTCACACTACACACATTAAGGGTAGAACCATTATCTATGAGAGTGTGTTTGATACCTGTGCAATGGAATTGAGAAATTATCATAAAGGCATCATGTTTTTTACACAAGTCCAAAGAAGGGAGCTCATTTTGATGAAAGGTAATGTCAAGATTATTTTGATTCAATTTATGAATTAAATCCACCACATCATTCAGAGTTGTACCATGAGGAGCTGCAAGTTGTTATAGGGTTGTTTGAAAAATATTGTTGTAATGTGTCGAGGTCTGAAGTAAATCCCAAAGGGAGATTTTTGCAAGAGTATTCTTTAATTGTTCAACAAGATCATACTCCTTTGTAGGTGGGAGGTAACGAGGAGCACTAGGCAGATTTGGTAAAGGTAAATGGGTTGGGGTTGGTTGCGGTGGTTGTGGGTTATTTCAAGTATTATATGTATGATAAATAGTATCATTACTAGATTGTTGCAATACATTGGTGTTAGGCGGGTAAAGGGTGTGTCGAGGTTGATTAGAGGGATGAAGTGGATGTGAGGGTGGGTAAAGAACAAGTTTAGGTTTATTGGAAGGATGAAGTGGATGCGAAGGTGGGTAAAGACCAAGTTTAGGTTTAATTTGAGGTTGTTGTTTGTGGGAAGGTGGATAAAGTGTGTAGTGAGGTTGAATATTGTTAACGTCCTATAACAAGTGAGAGTCTTCATTGTTTTCGAAGGGCATGTTATCTTTGTCTTGGATCATAATATCCTCCCTACAAGGAGAGTTTGTAGGATAACAACAAACCACATGTTCATGAAAATTAAGGTTCAGTTCATCCAAAATAACTTCATCACAACTAAGGGAGTTATTAATGGTTGAATGGTGTTGTTCTATGATATTTTCCCACATAAGATTCTCATGATTTTCATGGATTAGATCATGTAATACCATAATATCATATTCACTAATAGGCGAGATATTAGGAGAGGGGAAAAGTTGATTGTTGTCCATAATCTCATTGTCTTGGTCCATAGTATCTACCCTAGTAGGAGAGCATTGAGAAAGGTGACAATCAAGAGATGCATCACATGCCGAGGCTTCATCACAAATAGGGGAGTCATGAAGGGGAGGACAACTAGGATTTTCATGGGTGTCAATGATTGGATCATCTTGTTCAAATAGAGCCTTCCAATTGTTAGAAATATTAGGAAGGAGAGAAATAATGTTATAACTCCCAATCATTGGGTTTTTTGATACCAACATATTCTCCTCACAAATGTGTTTGTTATGATAATTCATGACAGTATTGTCACTAATAGAGGAATTGTTGGGAGATGAATATTGATTAGGTAAGGTGGTGGCAATTAATTCATCTTGTGTGGTTATACTATCTTCCCAAGGGGAATGAAGAGAAGGACAAACAAGACCTTCATGATGCTCAATGATTGTTCTTTCTTTCATCAAGATACCTTCGTCACTAAAAGGAGAGGTATCGAGAGAAGTACAATTAGAATCATCATGTTTATCTACATTTTTATTCCCTTCTAACACATCATCGACACAAATAGGAGAGATAGGAGGAAGTGTAAGTTTAAGATAAGCATTAATATTGTCATTCTCTTGTGCTAGGAGACTATCATAACTAGGGAATGCATTGAATGAAGAACTTGAATGTTTGTTAACTAGATTTTTCTTTGTAAATTTGGAGAAGATGGAAACTAACATTTTGAAATAACAATCTATGCTAACACACAATGCAATGTAAAAGTATGAAATGAAATGCAATTTTTTAGAAAATAATCGATTGATGATGCTATAAGAATGCAAAATTGGAAGTGAAACTATTCATGAAATGAGATAGTTAAGGCTAAATTTTATGAAATGCATGCTACAAAAATGCAACTAACTGATATAGGTATGAAATGGCACCAAATAGAAGCCCAAAAACAATGTTTTGAATTTTGTACAATGTTGTTTTAGGGGTCACAAGGGACTAATTCGCCCAGGGTGGCGAATGAGTCCTAGTATGAAATTTTTTCATTTTTTTTAGAACTTTGTGACTGATTTTTTATGTTTTCAGAATGCTATGATACAAGTCTAAATGAAAAATCTAGAATTTTAGAGCTATTCAATGATTAGAGATACAAAAAGGCAACCTATGATGCATTTTTACACATGCAAAAATGAAACCCTAGAATGCAAGCTAACTAATGCAAAATGTAATGTAAGCTAGTCTAGGAGGAACTAATGGACTCCAAAATCAAAAAAGAAGGGATTCAAACTATAGGTTCACCAAAATGTAACAAATATTTTGGCAACCTAAGATCCCTCGCTCATCCTAGGGTTTTTCACCTAAGAGAGGAAAATGGGCCAAAATGGCTTTGTTAACATTAGAAAAAATGGAAAGAGGAGTGTGGAATGTGTGTGGATGTATTTCAAATCCTTACAGATGCAAATGAATGAATGTAAACTACTCTAATGTAAGGTGCTAGAAAAATAAGTGTTGATTGCAAGTATGAACTAGAAATTTAAGTAAATGAAAACAAAATTTGATGAGATTGAAAAGAGTGCACTTGGAGGAAAATTGATGTTACTGGAAGATTTTGGAATGTCTCAAAAACCTCTGTTAATGACCACTAGGACTGATTCACCATGCATGGTGAATTAGTCCTTCTTTTGATGAAATCTTTTGGAAACCTATTTTTGACTATCGAGAGCTGAATTCTAAGAAAATCAATTTTTAGCCTATAGGTGGGACTCATTTTCCATGGGTGGAAAATCAGTCCACCTATAGGAATCTAGAATATCAGGAGTTGATTTTGTGGATTTAGATCTGCACTTCTATCTCCTACAGATCTTCGCTTCTGAAACTCCTAGATCCAGAAATGATTCATAAGCCTCTAAGAGTCCTAAATTTGTAAACGAGCAAGACAAAAGATAGATATGTTGAATGTTAGGGCATGGGGGTTTTCCTTAGTCAAAGCCTTAGGTAATTAAACCAAAGTGAGGAAATAAAGTAATGAAACATGTAAAAATGGAAATGATTACCTTGTCATGATGATTTGATCTTGAAATTATGTAGCATAACATGAAGATTCAGCCCTTGATTGCTTTATAAAGATAACTTGATGACTTCTAATGATGAAACCCTAGCTTGCTTGACTTGGATGAGAAGATAGATGATGAATTGATGATGATAGATGTAAGAGTGAGTTTTTAGATTAAGAGATGGATTGTTAGATGTAAAATGAGGATAAAAACACCTATTTATAGAAAATTGTGCCTTAGTACCCGATAATACCTCATCATAGACTGGTATGAAGCAAAATTAATCCAAACTTCACTTTATTTCCCACTCAAAGGTCAAAATGGGGCCAGATAGGACTCATTCACCATACATGGTGAATGGGTCCCACCTAGATGGGATTGATTCACCATGCATGGAAAATGGGTCCCACAGGCGGCCATTCTGACACCTAAGAAGCCAAGGAATTGGGAAATAAGGTTTAAATTGCCATCTTGTCATGTATTTGATTAATTAAAGCCTTAGAATGCACAATATGGGTCATTAGGGACCTATTAGTGATTATTTATATGTTAAATAGGGCTTGGGACACATAAATCAATGTGAAAGTGTGATTAAATACACTTTAAACACTAAAATTAGGTCAACATAGCCTAGAAAGGCATAAGAACCAATGTGAATGTGTAAATCACACTACAACACTAGTTTAACATTATGTTTACATTAAGAACCTTCTAGATTGATGTAATAATGTTATTGAACACATTTTATCATGTTGAAGTAGGGAGAAATAAGTTAATTAAGTCTAGAAAAGCGTGAAAGTCCTTTAAAAGGCTTTGCAACACTTTTACAAGATGTTAAAATTATGTTGTTTGATTTGCAAGGGTCCAAGACGTAGTGTGGATGCATAAAATCCCTCGCAACACTAGATTAAGACCTCATTAAGTCCGTTTTGTCATGAATTAATTCCATGTCAAGCAAAGGGTTCTTTTTTCTATGACACAATATCGTGGTTTTCTCCTGTAATGGTTTCCATGTAAAATCTTGGTGTCAACTTGTTCATATTGTTATATTCTTGCATAGTATATATTGTGTTAAGAGTTTAAAGTTGAAAAAAATTGAGAGGGTAAAATTTTTTCAATATGCTGATTCACCCCCCTCCTCTTAGCATATTTTTGTGCTCTTCACCTGCCCCCCATCTAATCAATCTTTTTAATAATTTTCCTTTTAAAAAAATTCCAATATGATTTCTAACTTTTTAATTTTGATTTATTTGGTAGGGTTTTTTAATAATATTTTTCCAACCTCAACAATAGTATTTTCTTCAAAAAATTTCAAATATGGACTATGTATTTTTTTAATATTTTTTCTACACATGGCGAAATTGGGTTGTGACTAATTTTTTTTGCATTTTTTCAACTTTTCCAAAATAGGTTGAATTTTATGTCATTTTTCATCTCTTGGCCAACCTAGATCCAAACATGAGGTCCATTTTCTCTCAAGAGTTCATCTATGAAATTTCCTCTACAAAACCCTCATATGAAAACTCAATCCAAGAAAACCCGTTTGACCCAAATTTGGAAAACTTCAGATCTGTAATAAACCCAACAATTCTTGACAACCCAAAATCTCAAATCCTCATACAAACACCTGCAACATGTGTTCCATATTTTGTAATGCCTCAAACCCTACATGTATTTCCATGGCTTCAAATTTTCAAAAACTCTGAAACTAGGGTTATAAGAAAAAATCTTCAACCATGAAAGCTCTAATACCACTTGTTAGGAAACATTGCATTCAACCCACAATCTTATTCATTTCCTATATAACCCATGAGAGATAAAATGCATAAAATTTTCTAAACTATATAGATCAAAACAGAGAAGCCACAAGATAACACCCAATATACCTTGGGAAAACCTTTAAGAGGGAAAAATACAACCTCCAAAAGCATCCATACTCCATCATATTATTTAGCAATAAACTAATACAAGAGTTACAATGAATACGTCTAAAGCATCAAGCCCTCCAATGGATTCCCATGTGTCCAATCATGAATCCACACATCCCATGCCATGCTTCATAAATGCACTCCTTAAGAAGACTCAATAATGATAGACTTAGCCAACCTAAACCACTATACATGTGTTTGCTTTTATAGACACAAGCTCAAACAAAATACAACTGGTGGTAAGGTAAAACCATATACCACAAAACCATGTGAATACAAAACCAATAACCCCTTATTTAATATTGGTTACTAAGACATCACTTTATTTAAAATTCCCTAATATTAAATTATTATCACATGTATCCCACACATTAAATAATAATACAATGTTACAATACAACATAAGTGGTCCCCCAAATAATTACCTAGTGTGATTAACCACACTACCAAGGTGCATCACAAATAAATAATTATTTAATTACATTATAATAAATCAATTTATGCAATGGTGTACAACACCATATCTCAATAGTTCCTAGGTCTTGGTTTAGCGATCCTTGTGTGGAATTTGTAGAATTTAGTGGTTGTACGTCAACTAGGGCTCGAAGGTTAAGGTCTATTAGTGTAGTCCCATGAAATCAAGCCATTGTGACACCTACTCTACCCATAGTGATGGATTTCTTCAACATAGTCTCCTATTCAATTTGTTGTATACAATGATCTTCTGAAAAATTTATATAAATTATGTTTGAATTATTATTTCCATAAGGATGTGAAGGAACATATAAGTATATTCAAGGAAACATTCTTTCGAGCTAGAATACAACATGAAGATGATGTGTGTAGGTTGTTTCCCTATACGTTGAGTGATGACGTTTACCAGTGGTATATTGAAATCTAACTCGTAATTATGTTAGGACATGGAGAGATATGGGAGATCAGTTCCTAGCTAGGTTTATCTCACCAATGGATCCTACCTTATTGTATCATCATCTTGTTCAAATCAAGTGATTTGATGACGAAACTATAAAAACTTTTAATTATAAATTCCAAAAGGAATTCTCTAGGTTACAAGCACCATACATTATGGATAATCTAATTTTCCTTTTCATTTATTTCACCACGGTTGATATGTTGACAATGATGTTTGTGAAAAGGAAGGTGAATCCTCCTACCGTAACTGAAGCTTACACGAAAGCTATAAGTGTAAATCAAGAAATAAAACATGTTGGAAGCAGATCGCCTATGAATGGAAGGAATAGTTTGAATAATTATCCCATCCTAGGTATGAATGGAGTCTTGATTAATAATATGATGATTCCTAATACTTTTCCTTTAGTGGTCCAAAATGGGACCTTTCCATAGAATAGTTTCTTTCAACCTAGAAATAGTCAACCATTAGTCCCACATCCTAGCCTTGCTATCACTGAGATACGTGCTAATGAAATTATTTCTTTACAAAGGCTTAAGAGGATAAAGAGGAGATTAAAAATAACAACCATATTAAAAGGTTAACAATTGAGGTTACCTAGTTGAGAAATCAAAATTTTTATTCACAAAATAACAATTAGAATTTTCAAGGTCAAAAATATAATGTTCCCAGACTGCATAGACTTTGGAATACAAGTCCTATTAATGGGGGAATATGTACACCTTTGGATAATGCTAACTCCTCTAAACATTGGTCCACATCCAAAGTAAACTTGGTCAAACTTTCCATGAGCAATTGGTATAGGATTCACAACACTGGTGCTCATGTGGAAGTTGATTGTCTAGAATTAAAAACTATATTAGAAATTTTCTTAGCCACAACATATCATAATGATCAGTGTGATTTTCACCTGTCCCAAGGAAATGAAATAGTTTTAGTAGGATATGATTCAATGTTGGTACTAGAAAGCTATTTGTGTTATTAGTCACTCATTGTTGTACATACTCAAGCTTCACTTCATTCTCTACAACCTTTGCTCTCAAAAAGTGATACTGGATTGAGATATGTTTTGTCCTTGAGTGCATCACCAAATTCTTTAAAATATTAATAACACTTGTATTATCACAAAAGATAGAAATTGGTTCATCATATACAATTTTGATATCCTTCAAATTTTTCCTCATCCACAACACTTGTGTGCAACAAGATGTTACTACAATATGTTTTGCATCTATAGTAGATAAAGATATTGAATCTTGCTTCTTTCTTAGTCAAAACACCAATCTACATCCAAGAAATAATACACCACCACTTGTATTTTTCCTATAATCAACACATCTTTCCCAATCAACATTTGTATAAGCACTTAGAGAAAAATCAGTATCCTTTGGATACCACAATCCATGATTTGAAGTTACCTTCAAGTATTTGAATATCTTCTTCACTATTGCAATATATGAATCTCTAGGATCTTTTTGAAATCTATCCACAAGAAAAACTACATACATGATATCTGATGTAGTAATAGTTAGGTATAATATCCATCCAATCATCAATCTACATTTTCTTTGATCAACCTTAGGAGATTCGTCATTCTTACTTAGCTTGCGTCCAATAACCATACATGTACACATCGATTTAGAATCTTTCATTCCAACCTTCTTCAAGATTTCCTTGACATACTTTGATTATTAAATGAATATACCTTTCTTTATTTGATTGATTTGAAGTCCAAGGAAGAAATTCATTCCCCAAACATAGACATTGCAAAATCTTTTTGCATCTTTTCTACAAAAATCTTACACATAGCTTCATTTCCTCCAAAATTATATCATCAACATATACAACCACAATTAGGATTTGATCATTTTCAACTTTAAAATAAAGATTACTATTTATGGCACCTTTATTGAATCCTTATTGTATCAAGTACCTATCCAACCTTGCATACCAAGCTCTAGGAGCTTGCTTAAGTCCATAAAGTTCCCTTTTCAATTTGTAGACCATATTCAATTTAAAATCCTTCTGGTTGTTCAATGTATACTTCTTCTAGTTCACCATTCAAGAAAGTAAACTTCACATCCAGTTGATAAACCTTGAAATATTTGTGTTCTAGAAAAGCCAAAAACATCTTGATAACTTCCATTTTTTCTGCAGGAGTAAATGTCTCCTCAAAATCTATTCCTTGTACTTGTGAGTAGCCCTTACACACAAGATTTACCTTGTTTCTTACCACTTCTCCATTATCATTCAATTTTTTCTAGAATACTCACTTAGTTCCAATCACATTCTTGTTTGTTGGTCTTGGGATAAGTTCCCAAGTCTAATTCTTCTCAATCTGCATTACTCCTTCTTCCATATCCTTGATCCAATACTCATCCTTGCATGCTTCAATCACTATTTTAGGTTCAACTTTAGAGAGTAAACATAGATTTACCTATTCTTCAGCCATATAAGCTTTTCACCTTGTCAAAACACCTTTTTTTTGTCACCAATGATCTTCTCTTCAAAATTATTCTTCTACACATACTTAAGAGTTTTAGGGATCATTTCCAGAGCTTCTTCCTCTTCAATATGAAATTATTTTTCCTTACCTTCATCTTTGTGATTTTCTCTACAATAGGATGCATTTGATTCATATCCATCTTTCACCACTAAATTATTCTATAAGTCTTCATCCACTTTGAAACTTTCACTCTCAACAATCTTCTTCAACCTCTTGTTATAGCACCAGTAAGCTTTGCTTCTTGTAGAATATCAAAGGAAGATACCTTCAA
Organism: Sequoia sempervirens; assembly: GCA_007258455.2. NCBI lineage: Eukaryota > Viridiplantae > Streptophyta > Pinopsida > Cupressales > Cupressaceae > Sequoia > Sequoia sempervirens. Next base: position 38,338,387 of record VDFB02000007.1, on the reverse strand, counting down.
TAGTTCTTGTATCAAAATTTCCTATGTTTTCTTCATCTCTTCTAATATAACATTTTCTTCCAAATACTCTACAATATTTGAAAGTAGGAATCCTTCCATACCACAACTCATAGGGAGTCTTTGCACTATTTACTATTGCTTGTACTTTCTTAAGAATGTAGATAGTAGTATGAATATATTCTCTCTATTAGACTTCTAGTAGGTTTTCCTCTTTCATCATTGTTCTTGAAGCTTCCTGAATAGTCCTATTCTTTCTTTCAACCACTCCATTCTACCAAGGAGTCCTAGGGGTAGATAAATGCCTCTTTATCCCATGATTCTCATAAAAAATTTAAACTCATTGGAAGTGAATTTTCTACCTCTATTAGACCTCAAACACTTGATTTTCATGTCCATTTCATTCTCAACCATAACTTTGAATGCTTTAAACTTATCGAGAGCTTCTAATTTTTCTTTGAGAAAAGTAACCCATGTCATTGTAGAATAATCATTAATCAAAAACATGAAATAACTGTCACCTTGAAGACTTCTTACTCTGGTAGGACACACTAGCTCTAACAATTTGGTAGTAGATTGTTCTTTGACTTTGAAACTTCTTGCTTGCTTCCCAATTTTACATTCCTTATAGAAAACATTAATGGGTTTTTTAATCCTTGGAAGATCTCTCATAGCTTGAACTGAATTGATCGTCACTAAGTTATCAAAATTAATGTGGCACATTATTCTATTCCATATCCCACTTTAATTAATTTGATTCATAAAGTAATGACCATCAATACCTTTAATTTGATAAACATTTCCATCTATCTTTCTTCTAGCAACAACCACAGTTACAGATCCTTTCCTAATCTCACATCCATCATCCTGACACATAATATTATATACTTTGCTACAAATTTATCCAACACTCAAGAGGTTATGCCTTAAACCCTTAACATAAAGAACATCTGTATTATGCTTTCCATCAAAACTGATAGAAACTTTTCCACATATCTTAGTAGATGTATCATCACCAAACTTAACTAGGCCTCCTTCATATTTCTCAAGTCTAAAAAACTTACTTTTGTCACTGCTCATATGATTTGATCATCCACTATCAATGATCCAATAGTTCTTCTCCTCTCTAGCATAAAAATCAATCACCATAGCATTATGACCTTCTTTTAGAGAACTTTCCTTCACACATCTCTTAGAGTTAGTAGAATTAGATTCAACTTTCATATTCATGAACAAGCATTCATTATCCTCATCATCCCCATAGTCAGATTCATCATCAAATATACTGGCATCTTCTCTAACACAACTTTTATTAATTGCTTTATCCTTTTGTTCTTTGTTCTTGTCATTCAAAACTTTGTTTGGACATCTTGAAGTGTAATGACCTATCTCACCACAATTGAAACATTTAAAAGGTAACTTACCTCTATATTTACTAGTACTCTTATTCATTCTCCTCAAAAAAATTGCTTCTACATGTCATCAATATCTTCTTGATATGATTCCTTAGTCTTCTCTGACTTGATAGCCTTAAAAATAGTCTCAACTTTTGCGTTACTTGGACCAAATTCTCTCATTTCAAAAGTAAATAAGGAACCATACAATTGATCTCTAGAATATTTGCTTAGATCTTGAACTTCCTCAATAGCATAAACTTTGTGGTTGTAATATTTAGGAAGAGTTATCAGTACCTTCTTTAGCACTTCTTCAAGTTTTCCACCAAGACCTTTGATGGAATTGAAAACCGCATCCACCTTCTCCATGCAGCTTGTAATGTTTTCATCTTTAGACATTTGTAGGTTCTCAAATGTCATTTTTAGATTATGCATCTTAGCTTGTTTGACCTTATCATCTCCTTCATAAATAATCTCCAACTTTGTCCAAATATCTTTAGCAGATTTCAAATTCATAACTTTCACAAGTTCAATGTTAGAAAGACCACTTAAAAGATCATACCTTTCCTTACCATTATTCTCATAGGCCTTGATCTCATCATTAGTACTTAGACCATTAGTAGCCATAGCATATCCAGTCTCAATAGACTTCCAAACTCCAAATATAAGAGATACCGAGAAACCTTCCATCATTTGCTTCTAAAAGCCATAGTCCAATCCATCAAACAAAGGATCATCCCTTTTATACAACATCCTAGATCTACCTCAAGTGGTTAAGTTTTATTCCAAGGAACCTTGCTCTAATACCAATTGTTAATGCACAAGACAATTGAGAGGGGGGTGAATTAGTTGTACATTAAAATATCAAAACCCTCATAAACATTCAGATCCACATCAACTTAATTAACCCTCAATATGTTAGACTAATTTAGCATGAAAGAAAATAACATAAATTGAAACACATCAACACCATGCACAATAAATCACCAGATTTATGTGGAAAACCCAAAAAGAGAAAAACAATGGTGAGGATTAGCTCACAATATAAAGTAATTGCAACACAAAATAAAAAAATGGTTCATTGCCAGAGGGTTCACTAACCAAAAGAAAGAATGGCTCACTACCAATGGATCACTGCTAGATTACAAAAAGAAGAAAGAAGAATTTTACAGTGAGAAATCCATCTCAATGCAATAGAAAAGTCCACCACAACATCACCAAAACATTCACAACCTTTTTGAAGATTGTAGAAACCTGCTCACTACTTCTAGTAGTCTAACTCATTAATTCTCACATTGCACTTCAAAAATTCGCACTTCACAACTCTACAATTCACATTACACACCCTCTACACAATCTTTCACCAACATAACACTTAAATTTATACCTTCTTAAACCTTGAAAACATTCTCCAAGGTTGATTACACACCTCAATCGTGAAAATTCAAATTAGGTTGGTCCTAAGCATTCTCGTGGTGGAAAGGAATGAAAGCAGACCACACCACATCTTAACTTGGATCCAAATCATACATATACACCATGCCATGCTTCCATAATCACCAAAGCAAATCCAAAATTAGTGTAAACAACCAAGATTGATCGAACCTATGTAAAACCTTTAACATTTAATTACACACTTCCTCAAATCCAAAGATGAATCATGGAACACAGACAACACTTGAACACAATATAGAATATTCCAAAGACACCCTAAAATCCAACAAATTCCTTCGTAACAACTTTCACTTGAAGAATGCACTCACCCAATACACTCAAACAATCTTACACACACTGTAACTCAAGAAACCACCTTGCAGAACACCAAACCACAAACAAATTCAACTAAAGGTACATATGAACCTTGTTAGTACTCATCCAGAACTACAAGAACAAATACCAAATTGTGGAGAAATGTAGAGAAACATAATTTCTCCCAGACAACACAGTTCACACACTAGCGAACACAGCTTCTTTTGCACAATAATCCAGAACAAGAAATTTTGGATATAAAACCTATGAATTCCCATGATCAACACATCCAAACTGCACAAGAAAATCTTCAATGTAGAAGAACACACCTCTACAACACACCGTTTCCTCTTTTATTCAAATTTTCTCAAAATCGCTTGGAATTCAAGCACCATAAACACATTCTCATTATCTTCAATACTTCCTCATCACCATTAGACGAACTACAACACAACAACTCAACCAAACAACACCGAAAAATAGAAGCTTATCAAAGAAACACTAGAGGTTGACACCAGTAGCACTTACTGATGACACTATAATGAAACTAATCAAATCGTCATCACAACTTCTCAACCATCATCGATTGAAACAATGACAACACAAACATAATCCTATTGACATCAATGACAACACCAACTACTCAAACTTGCAACAATATTTTTAAAAGTTATTATTTCCAATCCCACAAGACACATGTAATATAAATCAATAAAGGGTAAAAGCACAAACCTGTGTCACACTTTATAAAGGAATCAACCAACAACAACAAAAATTCTGAACTTCGACCACATAAAAGTGGTCTTTATTTTTTGAATTTAAAAATGGTGTGAACTAATGAAATGCATAACTATTGATGAAGTTTATTCTTGTAATTTTTCAAATTTTTTAAAAAATTGTTTTCATTATTTTTTTTATCAATTTAAGGACAGATTTTGGAATGCTTAAAATTTCATAAAAGAGTGACTTCATGGGACGTCAAGAAACAAATTGAAAAAAACTTCATTTCTCCTTACTTTGTTTTCCCCAAATAGGTAACTTCAATATCTTGTGCATGGAAAAAAAATCAAATTCTGATGTATATCTTTGTTGTAATAACATTTTAAAGTTGTCAAAATTTGGCAGTTTCACGGGACGTGAACTATTGTCAATTTTTTTAATCATTTAAAAAAAAAAATTATACCCTTTTGAAAAAGACTCTCTCCTCTTGTGCCCCATAATATGTTTTTCTATTTTTTTTAAAATTTCTAATTAGCCTCTTTTTAATTTTAACAACCTACTTGCATTATTTTAAAAATAAAATATATTAAAACTAATCAAAATATTATATATATATATTTGTATTCACCACTTTGAGATTTACAGAAGGGTATTTTTCTTTTTTGCAAAAAAAACATTCTAACTAGAGAAATACTCTGCCAAAGTTGAATGTTTCAAAAAATTCTGAAAAAGGATGAGTTGGCTGCTATGTAGGATGCCAACTAGACATGCTCGACCAAGTATGTTTCGGTCAAGCATGTTTTAGCTGAAACATACTTAGCCAAAAATTTCTTGATATTTTCAAGCTATAAATACCAAATACGCTCACTATTTTCAGATTTTTGGTTGGACGTATTTGAACGAGTAACTTTCGGCCAAAACCTCTTTGGCCAAAAAGGTACTGCCATGTCGATGTCATGTAGTTTTGGCAAAAAGACACTTAGCCAAATATCTTTCAGCTGAAAATAGTTTGCTTAGAACAATATATTTGGCCAAAAGTGTGACACACTATTATGCTTTTACCCAAAAAAATAAAATCAAGCATGAGTGTTAGATCATGGAAGGACATGAGTCAATCTTGAGATGTGAAGTGGAACATGAGAATATAATAGTTGTGGTAACAAATAATCTGTGTTGAGCTTTAAGAATTTTCCTTGGCTATGGGGAAATAAAAACCATAGCTTATTTCTTTGCAACAACAGAGTATGCATGCATTAGATAAAGTAAATGGTAGATTTTAATTAAATGAACTGGGCACTTGGTAATGGTTGATTTTGACTTGTTGCTCATATTGTCAGTGAACCTTGTTTATAATTCTTCTGCCTCCTTCCATCAACAGTCTCCATGATGAACTTGATCTTGAAAAAAATTGAGAACTTGGCACCGAAGTTATTCCTCCCTAACCAAAGATAAACTAGGCTGCACTTAATGCATGCCTTCAATTCCTTCAGTGTGCCACCCATATCAAACTCTGATTCCATATTATTTAATAAATACGTAACTTCCTGTTTTTTAACTATCTTCATGCAAGCAATTATTTTTAAAGAACCCACATTTTAAATAAATTTTCATGATTATATATATATATATATTTACTTATTATTAAATAGATTAATAATATTATTTTATTATTTTTACATCTTCATAAAAGGGATGATCTGCATGGAGTTACATATTACATGACATTAAACATAATAATCATGAAAATAATTTTTAAAACTATTTATGTATTTATTTAATATTTAAATTTATGCAAGTTGGTGAGATGTGACATCCTTCTTGATATAGGAGCATCCAAGGTTGCAAAGCAAATTTTGCATCAACCAAAAAAATTGCATTCATGTTTTCTTGCATTTCAGTAGTTAACTGTTAGGACCCAATCTCAGTATTTCATACCGCATTATACCACATTGTAACATCAGAGCTCAGAAAGTAGGATATATGATATTCATTGCAACATCTACATCATATCCAAAATTCAAGTGTTATGGAGATTCTAGTACGGAGATATCATTAATAGAATATCAACTATAATTGGATAAAGAGCATTCATCGACCAGTCTTGTCTTTTCAAGTGTGTAGACTATCCCATGACTTGTGGAGCTCAGAAAACCATTTCATAAGGATGCACATCCATCGAGGAACCTTCATTCTGATTTGCATCATGTTTATCCATGGATCGAAGGAGAATCATATGTTGTGGCCGACCTTCACAGATTTCATCAACTTTGGGGTTTGAGACCTCTTGAGGCCGACATGGATCTTTTTTGGAGATGGTAATTTCAATATATATAAGCATTTTGTAGTTGCATTAGGGATTAGTGATGATAGAAAGATAAAGAAGTAGGAGGATATAGGAGATAAGGGCTTTGACTCACATTGTATCTTTGGGCTTTGTGCCATATCATTCTGTAATCTATAAGCTATAAGGCAAGGCATGTTTCCAGTGAATAATTGATCATTATATGTATATCCATGTGGAATTTTTATTCCAATTGTTTGATTTTTCATTTTGTTTATTGTTGTTGCAAGGTTGGATAGTCCTATTTCTGGACCCTCCATCCTTGACTATTCCAAGTGGTATTAGAGCGAGTTTCAGACCTTGGGAGAGGAAAGCGAAGTTAAGCAAGGAATTTCATAAGATATTTGTGTGGAGAGATCATTGAATTGAGGCATCCTAATTGTGTTTGTCAAAAAATTTCCAATTGTGAGGCAGTTGTGAACCTTATCCAGATCACCAACTTGAGGCAGTTTAGCAAGATCCTAGGAAGAGATGTTTCCAAGGAGAATTCATACTACTATTAATGTTGTTGGGAAGATGGATAAGATGATAGAAATGATGTGAACAATGAAAGTGAGATTGGATGTTGTTGAAGAAGAACAAAGAAAATGCTTAAGCCCTAGCCCTAATGATGAAATTGATGATGATGAAGTTCAAGTTGCGGATCTAACTAAAGAAACCTCAGAAGAGGAAGAATTAGATTAGATGAATATGTTGAAGGCTATTTCAAAAATAGGAAGCGACCTAGAATGGAGATTTTTAACTATATCGGTAACCTAAATCCTAAGGAGCTGATTGATTAGATAAATGGCATTGAAGAATACTTTGAATATGAAGAAATTGAAGATATGGAGAGAATGAGATTTGCAAAGACTAAACTAAAAGGATATGCTACAATATGTTGGAAGTTCAATTGGAGAGAAACATAAAAGGTAAAGAAAAGATTGTGAAATGGGATAAAATGGTGAAAAAATTTAAGAACCAGTTTATACCCGCAGACTATGAGTTGGAGCTACTGAAGAGATTGCAAAACTTGAGATAGAAGGAGAATACTGTGAAACAATACACTAAGGAATTTCATAAGATCATCATTAGGACGAGACATATTGAAGCAAGCAAGGAGAAAGTGGCAAGATATATCAATGGGCTGAGGATGAACATTTAGGAATAGTTGAGTCTGGTAAGGATGAATTCGATAGAGGAAGCATATCAGTTTGCATTAAAGGTGGAGGAAAAGCTAAACACAAGACATGAACAGAGGTAGAGAGGAAGAGGAGGTAGATTTCAGAAAGGAAGGTCACATTCTGAAGTAGAAAAACCATATGCAGAGCAAAACAAGGATAAAGATTCATATGAAAATTCTTACCATCACAACAGAGGAGGCTACAATTCTTATCGTAATGATGGATACTAGAGAGATGAGAAATGATATGACAAGAGAACTTTCAAAGGAACCTATTTTAAGTGTGGAGGAGAAGGAAATAGAGCATTTGAGTGTCACTAAGAATGTAAGAAGATTGAAAATCATGCAAGAACCAAATATGTGGATGAAGAACCAATGGAATCACTAAGTTCTAGAGGAATTCCTAAGAAGGGAGAATCATTATTCAAGAGGAGAGAATTGATCTAGGAGAAAGAAGTACCTAAGGAAGCACCGCAGAGAAATTTTTGTTTTGGACTAGATGCAAAGCAAGAGGTAAGTGTTGCAAAGTTATCATTGATAGTGGTAGTACAAATAACCTAATTTATGAGGAAATAGTGACAAAGTTGAACTTGGAAAGAAGAAAACATTTGAAACCTTATAGGATAGTCTGGATTCAAGATGAGCACAAGATACTAGTAAGTGAGTAATGTCTAGTGAAATTTCATAGAGGTTCATATCATGATGAAGTACTATGTGATATTATGCTAATGGATGTATGTCATATGTTGTTGGGTAGATCTTGGTAGTATGATAAGAAAGCTATACATGATGGGAGAAATAATACCTATACCATAACGTCCAATGGAAAGAGAATCACCTTGACACCTTTGGAAGATGAAATTGAAAGTGAAGTATGTGGAACGACTAGAATCAATTTAGTAGATGGAAGGAAATTTTTGGATGGATTGAGACATGAAAAAATGTGTTTTTCTTTTATTCCGTGGAAGCGTGGAGCCCTAGATGTAGAAAGAATCATCGCAAGAGAAGAAGAATCACCAGAGAAGGAAGTCACTAAACTATTGATAGAGTACCAAGATCTTGTATCAAATAATGTTCCTGATGGATTAATACCAATCCATAGTATCAGTAATCATATGGATCTTATTCAAGGAGCTAGTTTTCCAAACAAAGTTGCATACTGGATGACACTAGCAAAGAATGGGAAGCTAAATAGACAGATAAAGGAATTGTTGAATAAAGGATTGAGTAGAGAAAATATGAGCCCATGTGTGGTACCAGATATACTTTCACCTAAGAAATATGGAGAATGAAGGATGTGTACATATTCAAGAGATATCAATAATATCACCATGAAGTATAGATTCCAATTGCCTACGATGTATGACATCATGGACAGTTTGAGTGGAGGAAAGTATTTCACCAAGATAGACCTAAAGAGTGGATACCATTAGATCAAGATCAGAGAGGGAGATGAATGGAAGACTACTTTCAAGACAAATGAGGGATTATATGAGTGGTTGGTCATGCCATTTGGACTAACTAATGCACCTAGTACATTTATGAGGCTGATGAATGAAGTCTTGAAGAAATTCTTGGGCAAGTTTGTCATTATTTACTTGGATGATATTTTGATTTTCAGTAAGACCAAGGAAGAAAATCTGGAGCACATCAGACAAGTATTTCAAAGGCTAAGGAAAGAGAAGATACTGATAAACATCAAGAAGTGTAGTTTCATGAAGGAAGAAATAGCATATTTGGGGTTTGTAATATTTGTGAAAGGATTGAAGATGAACCTTGAGAAGGTTAGAGAAATAGTTGAATGGCCTGCACCTATAAACATTGGAGAGGTAAGATCATTTTATGGACTAGCAATTTTTTACTAAAAGTTCCTCAAAAAATTTAGTAGTATTTGCACACCTATGATAGAGACAATGAGCGGTGACTGAAAGGAATTCAAGTGCACATTAGGAGCACAAAAGAGTTTTAAGTTGTTTAAGTAAAAGGTGAAAAAACAACCTGTGTTAGCACTACCAGACTTGGATAAGGTATTTCAAGTGGATTGTAATGCTAGTGGAAGTGTAATAGGAGCTATCTTAAGTCAGGAAGGGAGACCAATAGCCTATTTTAGTGAAAAATTGAATGATGCTAGGAGAATATATTTAGTTTATGATCAGGAATTCTATGCAATCATACAATCCTTGAAGAAGTGGAGACATTACTTATTACCTAAGGAATTTTTGTTGTATACAGATCAACAAGCATTACAATATTTGAATAGTTAAGGGAAGTCGAGCCAGTGACATATGAAATGAGTAGAATTCTTGCAGAGTTACACATTTGTGTTGAAGCACCAGAGTGGGTGATGGAGCCTCAAATTTACATCCCAAGTTTCCTTTTATTACTGGCTTATCTTGATTTTTCGGATGATACCTAGGGTTGGAATTATTGTTTTTCTTTCATGAACCCTTGGTTTTCTATCTTTGGTATGGGTCTTTTCCATTGTTACTTTTTGGAGGAGGTTTTAAAACAACCTATGTCTCATTGAATCATCTAGGCTTGGCCCCTTTTAATATAAAATGTTAAAAATTATCGCTGGCCTCCTTTTATTTACCAAAGTCTGAGTTGGTCTGTGCCCTATGCTTTTAAAATAAATTTGAGTCATTGAGTGTCATTGCCCTAAGCAGTGTCCCCTTCCTCGTATTTTCTTCTAAGTAATGTTGAATGTTTTGTAGGGGTTATTTGATAACCGTTGATCTCCCCGTAGTTGATCTTGACCGCTCCTTGCAATCCCACGATGACATCACCGCTGGCTGCTTAATGATCATGATATCGCGGGCGGGTGCCATGTGTCCCAGGTTGCTGATGCTGGAAAAGTAAATAAAATGATTTAATAAGTGCATCAGACTTTAATGTATTATCAAGTGGCGTACTAAATCACATGGGCGACACACGTGTTCATAATCAACGGCGATGTTTTAATCTTGATGAAAAAGCTGCTCAGCGAATAGGTCTTAAGACTATCCCTTTTCTTGTATGATCATGATCACCGATGAAGAAGATCAACGGTTGCCCACCATCACGTGATCCTAACCTGAGCGAAGTTTAATGATCGCGATATCGTGGGTGGGCACCATGTGTATTTTCTTGACGCTGCGTATTATGGTGGGCACTTGGAGATGATGTGGAGGTGTTGTTAGCCTTTTTAAGGAGGACTGTTCGATGATCTAACAAAAATAAGAGATCGACAACGAATATTTAATTCTATGTCAAATACAATTGAAGCCGTTGGTGCGGCATGCAAGTAAGCTTTAATGGCGGATGAGATGTCTACGAGCTTGTTTCATAAATTTCAAGTGTTTAATTGCAGACTGCTTTCACCACTAAAGCATTCAAGTATTTTCGAAGCAGCCTAGAGCCAGAGATAAAGTTTTCAAAGCAACTACAACAAGGGTTTGATTTTCTATAGCATGCGAAATTCTGTGAGTTATTTTCTTTATCACTGTTTTGTTCGAATGTGATTCATGTGGAAGGCTACATTATGTTGATCAAAGTTTTTCTGGATTAAGATTCTAGGGTTACTGTTTTTGTTTAATTGTGGGAAATTGCAAATTCTACTGTAATTTCATTTTGGGTAGCACTAGTTTGTTCACAATTTGATCTTAGGAGAAGCCCTAGTTGTTTGAAATGGCGCCAACAAAACAACATTCTAGCCGCATTGACTACTTGCAAAGGAATCTATATGATGATTTCCTTGACCAATTCCCTTTGTCAACCAATGACAAGAAGAGGGGTTTAGTTTTAATGAGAGGGACAACCTTAGGTGAAGGATTGAGATATAAAACCTATAACATTGCAGATGCTAGGGTACCAATGTCGGGTTTGGAATTGTTTAAAAGATGGTATAGTCAGCGGAATGCACCTCATCCTTTTTCAAATGGTTGGAGGTATGAGATGGGAAAGCTTGTGGTACCAAATGTGTTTCTTGATGTCGACCTCCTCAGAGCAGTGGTTGCGAGATATGATCCTGTCACAAGGATTATAAGGGATAATGATGGAGAGGTTTTACTGAGTATAGATGTAGATGTGATTCGGCGGGTTTTTGATTTGAGCAAATATAGCTCATTCTTGGTCTAGATAGAACTTGAGGAAATGAAACAGGAATATGCCAATACACAACCTCTTTTCAGATCAAAATTGCTTCCCCCTCATCTAGCCAGGGCGGGCAGTTCAACAATTCATATTAGCTCAACTGATCGGGAACCTTTCAAGTTAAGTTGTTTTGCTGATCATTTCTTGGCAACTTTCTATTCACTTTGCCAAGTTTTGGGTTTCAGCCCTAGTAATGTGATGCCCATTGCCTATATGTTTATGGGGGCTCAAATTCAGCATCCCAATTTTTCTGTAATATATGACTATGCTTCTTTCCTTGCTGAAAGGATACATGAGGGTTTGTTGAACTTATATGTGGGGGACACTAGTGCTCCTTTCTTTTGGTACTCTTTGTTAATGCACATGTTCTTGTATGAGAATGTCAGTTTCTTCTTAGAGAAGATGGAGTTGAGGTAGGAAGTGAATGGAGAAAGATTACCGGTACAGGCTTGGAGTGTAGATTTTTCTTGCAACAAGGGGGGTGCTAGTTATGTGTAGTTTGATAACTGCTTTGCTTCTAGGCTTAGGGCTAGACTGATGGTGAATGTGCCAAGGATTCCTGAGGATTTGCATGATTTCCTCTGACATAAAGAAAGAAAGCCTGATCTGAAGGTATGTCATAATTGGGGTGATATCATTCCATACCCTGTAAGCACTATCTTAAGGGTTTATGGTTTCCAAGGAGCTCCTCATATTCTCCCATATAATGTACCATAAAGGATGGGATTTGCAGAGGTTTTGTGGTAACTTGGTTGCATCCATGAGGATAACTTAACAAGAAGAGGAAAAGGGACTTTGTTCCCTGATTATACTATTGTCTCAGATTTTATATTTTTCAAGGGAGGATGGATTCATTTTGACAAATATTTTGATGATTACCACATGAAGAGTGGATCTGTGAGGCAGCATGACCCTAAGGGATTCTTTGCTTTGTTTAGACAAAGAATTAAGGGTGGAAAGTTTGTCCATGTTTTCAATTTTCCTGAAGATTTGGTTAGGAATGAGTTTGATTTAAGCCAGCAAGAATTAAATAAAGAGAAGTGGGTTTCCTATGAGAAAATGATGGCCATGGTGCATAGGTTGGATCCAAAGTATGATCCACTAATGGAGTTCACTCCATTTCATAAAAGAATCAATTTTCTGATGAATAATTTCAGGGAAATCATGAACACCCTGAGAACTAAGAAGATAAATTTGGAAGTGGACTTGAAGATTCATGGATTGGAGGTAAGGCCTAAGGAAGAAAGGCCAACCTATCAGCCACCAAGGGATAGGCCTTTATATAGAAGAAAAAGAGATGATAGCAGTGATGAAGAGGCAGGGGATGGAAACGACAAACAAGTAATGAAAGCATCATCACAATCAGAGCATCAAATCATAAAGCCTAGAGGAATAAAGATTATGGATCTTGATTCACCACCTAGGGATGACCCTATGGAGCTGCCACCAGAGCCAAGCCCTAAGAGGCAAAGAATTGAGGAATCACAAGAGGATTTGGTGGATGAGATAATTGTAACTGATCACGACATGCAGGTTGGCATCCCCTCCCCTCCTAGATCAGCACAATTGGTGCTGACTAATATGGATATAAAAGGGCAGTATGTACAAGATGCAAGGATGGTGGCCTGCAAGGTATTCTTGGATAATGATGCCTTCATGAAAACTCCTATTTTCTTGCAACTAGTGTGGATAATGAAGCTTGAAGAGTATCAAGATGAATGCAAGAGGAGGAGGGAATCAACACCTGATAGGTCTAACCAGGAGAATGATGATAAGGTCAAGGCCGAATTGATGGAACAATTCAAAAACATCACTCCTGATGAAGGAAGGAAACTTGTGTCTCAGGCTGGTGTCTTACTCCTCCCTAAATGGGACATAGCTGATGCTGTAGCATTTAATGCTATCATGCAGTCCAAGCATCCTATGCAAGGTAGTGAGGAGGAAGTCAAAGCAACACTACAAGACTCTACTTTTAGTGAGGAGTATGAAACTTTAGCGATATGGGCATTGGCACCTTAAGGCAGAAAACCAAATGTGGCTGATATCAGCCCAAATCTAAGGGGTGGGCTTATCATCAAGAGAGTCTCAAAAACCTCAATGACAGAGGCCACAAGCTTGACACTGAATTTAGCCAAATTGACCCAAAAGACAGTAGAAAGATATGAGGTTGAAAATAAAAGCTTAATGGAAAAATACAATACAATAATTGGGGAATATAACAGAATACAACAAAGAAATTTTGAACTATAGTCTGAAGTAGATAGACTAAGGTATGGGCAGGCTAGAGAATCTTCCAGTGCCCCTACTACCAGAGCAATGCATACTACTTCCATGGCTTTGCCCCCTGTTGTCCCAATTATTTCTATTCTTGGATCCCCAATTCAGACACCTGTTGATAGCCCTGCACCAGGGCCAATTGAAGAAGTTGAGTACTCTGTAAATCCTACCAAAAGGCAAATGATGAATAAGATCTCAAAATTATAGGATGCCCTAAGGGCGAGTGAGGATGGGGCTGTGGCTAAACATAATGAGGTGGTTGATATTGTTTTGAGACATTTAAATGAGAAGATTGATTCTAAGTTGCCAGCTATACATTCTTTATATTCTTTATTCTTGGGAGGAATATAAAACATTAATAGAGATCGGGAAGTAGTTCTACCCTTGGTTGAGAAGTGGATTCCTAGGGCCACTAATTTAGATATTATGTTTAAGGCCTCTAGATTTGATGTGAATAACAGGCCTCAATCATTAAAGCCTACTCAAATCTTTGTGAAATCATTGAAGGGATTCCAGGCCTTGCCTGATGATTTGAGTGAGAAAATTAGGGAATTAATAAAGAGTTTTGATGATTGGAATGACACTTTCCTGCCAAATATAATAGATACACAGGGAAATGTGAAGACATTGCAGCAATGGCAGGAAAGGGCAGAAGAGGTTATTAATGCATAAATCAAATTAATTTGTGATGATTCAGATCATGACTTGTTTGTAAGTAGCATGGATAAAATAATTAACACCAGCATGTTCCTAGAATCATTTGAAAGAGAGGAAAATCAGGTTGCGATGAAATTCAAACCTTACAGTACCAAGATGAGGGAGGTGGTGAATTTTAATGGGCCAACAAATGAAGAATATCATATTTGGGTAGACAAATACTTAACCGAAGAGGAGTAAAATGGTGTATAGTACTAGCAACTGACAGCTCAGCAGTTATGTATAACTAATTTTGGTTTTGTTCCATGGCGGCTTTGGGGTGTAGTTTTTGAGGTATAACAAATGTTGTGGTTATTATGTAATGAATAAAATCAACAGAAAGATGCTTCAGGACTTGGTGGTTGTACTTTCAGTTTTGAACTGGCACATAGTGGTCCAATCGATTGGTGACATGTCTAATTTTTGGCCCGATGCTTGTTGCTCCTTCATTTTCTATAAGAAGGATTTCAAGGCCAGAAAATGGGTTGGCAAGTCATATATTTTTTTGAAGGTCGAGTCTAGGTATAGTTGCAGAGTGAATTGTAAGAACTTTTGTAAATGTTAAGGCAATTAAGGTTAGGGACTATTTTGTAAAAGGTTTTAGACTTATGAAGATCTCATGTTTCACAACAGTACTAGCATTTAAGCTATGATGTTATATCTCAAGCTCGAGTCTCTCCTTTGTACAGACATACCATGATTTTGAATAAAATAATCAAGGATTATAATGTTCATCTCATCATTTTGATGTGTGTGTTTTCTATCTTGGCTTTAATTCAAAGAATTAATTAAAATGCTTGGATGAAATCATGGATGGGTATGTTTGTAAAGGGATTTAATAAGAAGTATCGAGTTGGGGAAAAATTGATAGTATTGTAATGCAATATTGTCATGGGTCATATATGCTAAGTATTTAAATCTGTTATTGAATTGTGAATGTTTGTGAGTTTGACTCCCCAATGGTATATGGGACTGATCTAAATTGTACAAGTTTGTAGTGCTTTGTATCTATTTGTCCTTGTTTTGGGCTTGCCGCCAAATCACAAATAAATGACTATCATACGTTATGGAATAGTGTTGTAATTATCTCATGCTCCAAGTAGCCGATATTATTGGTGAAAGGCCAATTCATTTAGTGATATCCTATTCTGTTGAGCCATTTGTGGGATTATCTGTGATTTGTTAATGTTTGTTTATGAATTTGGTGCAGAGATCATAAACACATTATAAGGATTACCCTCCTGGGTCTTGCAGATCCCGAAGTGTAGGGGGTCATTTTAAAATCCTCGTTAGTTGGTCCAGGTCCTCCGAGCTGCCCTTGATTGGAATTGGCAATTCCATAGGTAGATTAGGAGACAAACCTAGTTTACAAGAAAAACCACAAACAGTGGGAAGTAAACAAGGTTGCAGATGCATTGAACAGGTGAAGAAGTTTGTTGACAGAGATGAGAATTGAAGTATTAGGTTTTCAAGAATTGAAGCATATGTATAAGGATGACATTAATTTTTTGGAGGCATGGAAGGCTTGCAAGGAATCTGTAGAGATAGATAGAATCAAATGGTTAGATTATTTCATTCAGGAAGGTATGCTATTCAAAAACAACCAACTATGTATCCCTAGAAGTTCAATGAGAGATAATTTGATCAAGGAAAAGCATTGTAGAAGATTAACAAGACATTTTGAAATTGATAAGATCGTAGCATTGGTGAGTGAGAACTATTCTTGGCCATAGTTATATAAGGATGTTAGGAAATATGTTCAAAGTTGTAGGATTTTTCAAGTTGCAAAAGGAAATAGTTAGAACACTAGAATGTATACACCATTGATAGTACCAGAGAGACCATGGGAAGACATTAGCATGGATTTTATGTTGGGATTACCTAAGACATCGAGACGATTTGACTCTATATTTGTGGTTATGGATATATTTTCTAAGATGGTGCATTTCATACCTTGTAAGAAAACCAATGATGTAGTAAATGTTATAGACCTATTTTTCAATGAGATTGTGAGATTACATGAGCTACCAAAGAGTATAGTATCAAACAAAGACACTAGATTCATTGGATATTTCTAGAAAACATTGTGGAAGAGGATGAAGATAGATTTGAAGTATAGCTCAACATTTCAGCCACAAATAGATGGACAAATAGAAGTAGTAAATAGGAGTTTGGGGAAATTTTTGAGGTGTTTGACTAAGGGTAAAGTAGTAAATTGGGACTTAATACTAGTGCAAGTAGAATTTGCATACAACAATTCAGTAAACCAAAGCACAAGGAAGACACCATTTGGAATTGTGACAAGACAACAACCCAATGGTGTAGCAAAATTAAGAGATATCAGTACGGAGAATAAAAGAAGTGCATAGGAAAAGGAATTTTCAAGATTCATGGAAATAATGAATACTCAAGTTAAGAAGAATTTAGAGAAGATGAACAATATTTACAAGGAGAAAGCAAATGAGTAGAGAAGAAATAAGGAGTTTACAGTAGGAAAGGAAGTAATGGTATATTTGAGTAAAGAGAGATTTCTAGTTGGCGCATATAATAAGTTGAAGATGAAGAAGTTTGGATGTTGTAATATCATTGGGTAGTTTGATTTTGGAAATGCATATGAAGTGGAACTACTAGAGGAATTTGGCATATCACCTATATTCAACATTGTAGACCTATACTAGTATCATGAAGGAGAGTCACCGGAGGACAAAGAAGTTAGTTTGTTGGACTCGGTAGCACATCATTTGGAGGAAATTAAGGAAATTTTAGAAAGCAGAGTTGGACGTAGTACCAAAGGAAGGAAATAAAAGGAGTATCTAGTCAGATGGAAAGGAAGACCAAAGGAAGATTCATCATGGATTTATCAGAATGAGGTGGACCACATTAGTTTTCCTCTAGCCCCAAGAAAGTGAGAGGCTCACTTTTCTTCAACCTCAGGTGTATGATTTAGGAGCATCCTAGGTTGCAAAACAATCTTTTATCAACCAAAAATATTTGCATTCATGTTTTCTTGCATTTTAGTATTTAACTGTCAAGACCCAGTCTCAATATTTCATATTGCATTGTAACATCATAACTCATGGAGTATGATATATGATCTTCATTGCAACATATACATCATATCCATAATTCAAGTTTTTTGGAGATCCCAGTATGAAGATATCGCTAACAAAATATCAACTATAATTGGATAGAGAGCATTCGCTGACCAGTCTTGGATTTTCAAGTGTGTGGACCTATCCCATGACTTACGAAGCTCAGGAAACCATTTCATAAGGATGCACATTCATCAAGGATCCTTCATTCCAATCCACATCATGTTTATCCATGGATCAAAGGAGAATCACGTGTTGTGGTCAACCTTCACTTGTTTCATCAACTTTGGGGTTTGATACCTCTTGAGGCTAACACAGATCTTTTCCAGAGCTAGGAATTGATATATATATATATAAGCATTGTGTAGTTGCATTAGGGAGTAGTGATGATAGAAAGATAGAGAAGTAGGAGGATAGAGGAGATAAGGGTGTCAACCCGCATTATATTTCTGGGCTTAGCACCATATCATTTTGTAATCTGTAAGTTGGAAGGCAAGGAATGTTTCTAGTGAATAATTGATCATTATATGTATATCCATGTGGGATTTTTATTCTAATTCTTTGAGTTTCTATTGTGTTTACTCTTGCTGCAAGGTTGGACAATTCTATTTTTGGACCCTCCATCCTTGACTACACCACTTCCCATCTAGGAAGAGACATTGTCTTGATGTCTTATTAAATAAAGAGTATCATATTATAATAATCAAGTAACTTCCCAAATCATTTATTTTTTCAAAACAAAGTAAAATTAATGCATAATCATTAGTCAACTATAACATTCAAACAAATGTAAAGCATACATTCACATAATATACTTGGCCAAACTATATGCAAAATGCAAAACACATTAACCTACATGGTGTGTGCAATATTCCATCATACTCACTGGTGTCAATCAGTTAAACACCCTTACCTCAACCATGTTTTTGTCTTTGACATGTACTTGCACACACTTACACTTAAATTTTTATCAATAACATTAGCCCATAAACCAAAATCAAAGCATATAGAAATCAAGCTCGTAGAAATAACATGATGAATTTTTAGGTTCCAATTCTAAGCATCCTAACTAACCATCAATTTCAATTTAAACTTCTATTTCAATTTAAATTTAAAGAATTTAGAATGGAACATCTAATCTAAATCATATTTATCCACATTCATTATGTAACCAATCAATATTCTTACCAAGTCTAGGCACCAACATATTACATGCAACTCTAGAAGGGTAGCAAATTCTTCCCATAAAAAAATATTTGAACTAATAATTAGGTACTCAACCATCTTAGTTCAATCGTCACATTATCCTCACTAGTTTCCCTTACACTTGATGTTATGAACCAACAATTAGGTCCACCATCTTCAAGCTCAACTAAGAACAAAGTAAGGTTCCATAGAGGAAAGATTCTAGGAAATTATCATTAAAAGGCATAAGAAATCCCAAAACATCAAGGCTTCACAATTAAGCAATTGAACACAAAGCATAAGAGCAAGATTCAATTCTTCATTATCATAGCACTTACCAAAACAACCCAATGAGATAAAAAAAATTATAATTGGAAAGGCGGCCAATGACCACTACAAGTTTCAACCAATAAGATTTCATAAGATATCCAATCATTAAATATATCTACATGTACTTCTAATCTTAAGCTAGGATCACCATCAAATAGCCAAGGATAACTTCTAAATTAATCAAAATAACTTCGATTGGAAACTTAACAAGAGTAGATATATATAACATAATGTATTATACATACTATTAAGAATACATCTAGTTGGTGAGTTAATCATATATGTCCACATACTGGATCACATATTTAGGCATGTTGCAAAATCAAACAGCCGCACATTTAAATTCAATCAAAGATCACATAATTCCATAAACACTTCATACAAAGATTTGAATACACTTTAATCAATTCCAAACACAAGGATATTCAAACACATCAAATTCATCATAAGAATACATTCATTTCACAAAATCTATTTATGTTTCATTAAGTACAATATCTTGATGCAATTTATTTTAATTATCATGAACACCAAGATTTAGCACACTCTCCGCCATAGTATCCCGTGTACATTCTATCAAGGGTTCATTATGAACATGAAAGGGAACAACACATTTCACAAAATAGGACCAAAAATTTCAAACATTTAGAATAGCCACCATAAGAATTAAAATGAAAGCCAAAAGGAAGAATCATCAATTCCAATAGTAAATCATAAAATGCAAGCAATGAAACATTAATTCAGGTGTGGCCAATGGCCTCAAAATGAATTAATGATGAGTTTGGTGACTACTCCGTTCATGAAGAAAATTAAAAATTCAATGTCGATCTATGAGTAACAATGAGAGAGTTCATCAATAATCAAAATAAAGTATCAAATTGTGGAAACACAAATACATGTACTATGTGACTAAGGTTAGCCATATTTGAGGGAGTGATGGCTACATGAAACCTTGGGACACTACTTCCAAAATGCATTAGAGGGAGTATGTTAAAACATAATATAAACATAATCCATCAATTTCAGCCAATCAAGTCTGATGAGAACCACACTAACTCATACACTTCATCTCAACATGATCACTTCATAATGCAAGAAGGTATATGTAGGGTTTACCAAAAATTATATCCATATAATAGTAGGGCTTTTATCCATGTACCACTTTCACAAGAAGTTTACAATTACAATTAGATGCAATGATACAAATGTTATTTCATATATCACTATCACATAGTAAAAAAAAAAAAAAAATCTTTCACAAGGAACATTATGGTTGAGGTTCCAAGACAATTTGCATATTACAAGACTATTAATCATAATTATGGACCATTCATTTCATGCAAGAAGAAAACAATTCCTAATACCTCTCTAGGTTCTTATGAAAATTAAACATACAACATGATTTGGCGTCATAATTCATGACCTAAACATTCTATTAGGATATTCCATCCATGCACTAACATAATCATTTCACACATATGATGGTACTTCACTAAGAATACAATGCATACTGCATCATAGGCATCATAACCAAAAAAAAACATTTTATAATTCAAACATATAGTAATTTCAATGCATAGGTCACATAAGGAATTTCAAAATGCTCTATCATGAATCAAAATATTAACACCAATTTCAATCAATGCATCAATAAACATACTTCCAAGAGATCACATAGTATAATCAAAACCGCTCAAGGGTCATTATGCATTCATACTTATCAATCAAAACATCGAAATAGAAATCACACACGAAAGAAATTCTCAGAATACTCAAGGGTCCAATTAATCCTCACTAGAAAGCATTTCTCAAACTTATTATATTAGATAGAAAAAGAAACAATATTGTTCAACAACACATACATTCATAGACCCATCCAAAGCTCTCATAGAGAAGCAACACAATAAAGAGGGATCATTCACCACTCATGAGACTATTCAGGGTTTATCTTTACATCCCCATCAAATGCATAAAATCTAAGGCATAATATTCCTCATCAAATACACGACATGGGTTGATTCGTACTGGACTTACTATATGCCATTCAAGGAACCCATGTGAGGATTCAAACTTTGACTCATCGACACAAGTGCTTGCACGATTATGCACTAAATATTGAAACCCACATGACAAAACATAACTCAAAGATCACAATGGTATCAAAATGGCTAGGAAATGATCTAGATTAGGTTGCATCTTAGCATGGCAGGCCAAGGCCCTAGTGTTTAACCTAGAGCTTTGATAGCAAATGCAAAGTATGGATCTCAAATAATATTAAATAAGACATTATTGGTAAGAAATATTTTTATTTGCAATAAAACAAAGATTATTCTCAATACATACCATTCCATCATTCAACAATACACTCTCACATAGGACATAAATACAAGGAATTTGAGTTACAATGATTGACTTAGGCAGTTCTTCACCAACAAGTCATAACAATATAATGAAAGGAAAAATAATGTACAAATACATTGGAATCATCCACAAAAGATGTACAATCTGGAAGTACATGTTCCAATAACAAGTTGAAATTAATGTGGAGATGCATATAATAAGCTTCATACTGCCTTCAACTCTCACATAGTTACAAATCAATAGACGAACATGGTCCAAGTGCTTTTTTCACCCAACCATGAAGCTTTCCTTAGAGAGTTCTTCCTAACATGAAGAACCATTGACCTTGCACGAGATGCTTAGCAAAAATAAACCAACGTACATGATGGAATATGGTGTATGCCTAGTATATCTATATGCATTTCTATCATACTAGAACATGTTATGATTGATACTAGGATATGACAAAGAGAAATATAATATAAATAATCCATCTATCTCAATGGTTTAAAGAAGCTTGGCCAAGCATAATGTCATATACAAAAAATAAAAGTAGATAATGAAAAAGAAAGATCTATGATCCATGATACCCACATTTGACACCCATCCTAGAAGGTAACTTTCCAAAAAAACTCAAGGAAGATAAAATATAATCACTCATAGAAGACAACAATATACATGATAATCAAGAACACGACAAATAAACATTCTTTATTTCACCATGCAATGATTGTAATAAAACTTTCAATTGTTCATTTCTTATTTCATAAAGACAACAAGTATATAAATGGCATGCAATGTGTCTTCATTTATTGATATTACTTAGTACGAGCATTAAGGAAATTGCATGCATTTCTTTATTCATGTCATGCAAAATAACTTAGTTCCTTTTCCATACAATATCAAATGTCAATGCATGCTATTTTTTTTGTAAAAATGCAATATTGATTAAGTCAACTATTTTACCTAATTATCCATAGAATTTTGATTTTACTACATATGCAATTTAATACAAATTAGGTTTATAACAATAAACGTCTCACTCATATATTCAGATTTAGCATTTTTATGAAAGAAATAAAATGATAGTTTCTTACCATACATATTTATTACACAGTTTCAAAACAGTTAGGGTGGAAAACATACTACTAGTCAACTTTATATATGATCTGTAACAAAATTTCCTATGGTGATATTTAATTATAATTTGCATAACTTTCATACAATAACTAAATATTTAACCCGTCTTTCTTACTAGTAGTTATGATTATTCTCCCAATATATTGACTATTCATCCAAATATTATTGATTTAAGATACCTTTAACATGCAATTGCTCATTTATCTTGCTCTCACTTTTAATTAAATTTATTAATTTGAAAGATAACATTTCTACCACAATATAAATTGTTTCATTTGGAACAATGAATTAATAGTATTATTCTCAATAGTTGAAAGCAACATTAACATAGCATAATGAGGATATTTTCCATGTTTAATCTGAATATAAGGTTGATAAGAACAAATATAAACAACAAAGGACTTCCATAATTAGATTTGAAGAAAGGACTTGCATAATTTTCAAGTATATGTGGAAGCATAGATAGGGTACTAAATGGTTTGGCTGATTGAATCAAAGATTATGCTCTCATGAGTTTTAATTATTTTGAAATACTGCAAAAAAATGAAAATAGACACATACACGAGCTAATTAAAAAAATACCTTCAAAGAGATGTTGACTCATAAAAGGAAAGGAAGAAATGATATGGACCGTAAGGATAGTTAAATGGTTTTGGAGCTTAGGAGCAAGCATATTTGGTACTTGATTGGGATGAGAAAAGGAGAGAAGGAAAATTTTCCTATACAAAAAACTCTCAATTTTTCCACAACCCAATAGATATAACTATTACAACTTATCCCATATGCATCAAAATAAAGATCAAACAAAAAATCTAGCATGAAATTCATCATCTCATAATTTCAATGAACACGAGTATTGAATTAGCAAGGCAAATGCAACATAGATTCAAAGAGGGTCCCAAGGAGAATGATGCAATAAATATGAACATAAATATCCTATATCCTTGCTAGGAATAGTTTTTAAAATCCCCATCTTGGGCACAACAATTTAAAAAAAAAACTATGCACAACTACCAACTTAACCAACCAAGCATTTTCCATATAGATTAGAAGTGTTAATTTCAATAACTCAACATTCACACTAGTGACGATAAATCAACGTCACACTTATATTCTTATGCTCAAAGGTGTTAAGCTCATACAACTAGGGTCATTCCTAGACCTATGACCTAAGCGTTGAGAGTTCACAGCAACCCTGCCTATGTATCCCCTCATGGGAATTAGAGGCATTGTAGTTTTCCCCACAATGATAGAGGGATTTCAATCTCTCCTCTTGTATGGGATCTATTATCTCACCTTTAACCCATAACTATTAATTTAATACATGTAAGCTATCAACAAAGTTAATTATAATATAATGATAATAATATTGCCATCAAGTGTTGGGTCCATACCAAACATTACTAGGAATTATTGTACAAACACTCACAATATTCACAAGGGGCATATTATACGGTAATCTCAAAGATCATACACAATGTAAGTCATGAGCATACCTCCATATACCCAAGCTAACTAGCTTGTACACATCACTAGTATAACAATGATTGGATCATACAAAAATCATAAGTATAATGACGATTAGTTCATGCCTGCATCACACATACAACAATGATTGTCTCATACACATATCAAATTTATATTAGTGATTGGCTCCAGCTCATATGTCACAAATACACAATGAAAATCTCTAACCATACATCACAAATACACAATAAAGAGCTCCAACATACATCACAAATACATAGTGACGAGCCCCAACATACATCATATCCACATTGGCTAGTTAACACAATACATTGGCTAACAAATCACAATGGCTAACACATGTCTGTAATGCATCCCAAAAAGAAATAATATTGATGCATTGCACACTACACTATAGGTTCATCCTTTCCACCAATCTTTTGTGCCATTGGAAAAATGGGAAGAGGATTCTGTGCATCCCATACTACACTGTGGGTTTGTCCTCAACCCCACAAGGCTAAGTATAGAGTTTGAAAACTAGGAGGGGATTCAGTGCATCCCATACTACACCGCAGGTCCATCTACCATCCCAAGGGTTTCCCTAAGTAGTGAACCTACCAAACCCAATGGATTCCAAAATCAATCACTTATAGGCCAATAACGAAAAGTCTATCCACCCAGGAAGAAGTAGCTCCCGACATATACCACCTTGTGACCTTAATGATATTGTCAACTATCTTCTTCACAATCTCGGGTAACACTTAACATCGGTCACTTTTGTGCTTACTAGTGACAACCAGTGAACCCTCTCAATATGTGGTTAGCCTCAGATTACCGTTACCCACATGAATGGGTCCCTACCCATGCAACCACTATGGCCATATTATAACCAAGGTAGTCTGCTACCTTCACCTCCATGGAATAGGTGAATGTTGACTAATCCCTAGCAGTAGCCCAAACATTGGTCATTGGCACAGTCCAATAACTGCATATGATTGCTCAAATATCTTGGAGGTTCACTCTTGGGCAGGTCATGCATAACATAAATCACAATCTCAATCCATAGATACACGGGCCTTTACATAAACGCATAGATATAGAGTTAAATTACATAGACACATAAGAGATACATGGAAGGTTTCCCATATAACAATATTTATTTCATTTAAATGTAGTATTTTAAAACATGCAAAGGAAAAGTAAAATAAAATTTGTAAACAAAAGTTCTCACATAAATTGTAGTAGACACCTCCAAAATAAATTCATTTAAGTTTCTTTATTATATTTTCTAATAAAAAAAGTAATAATTATCTATAAAAATAAGCTTGCTTGGGTAGTGGAGTTGGCTTGGCCCATGGGTTTGCTCCCCATAGGTCTCAAGTTCAACCCCTCACTCTCATGGTTGACTGGTGGGCCTATATACGGGCTATGGCATCCACCCGTAGAGGGCTAGTCACACCCCTACTCACCCTAGGTATGCAAGGTACAAGGTATGGGTTGTTAGGGCTAGTCACAACCCTACTTGCCCTAGGTACGCAAGGTACAAGGTATGGGTTGTTGGGCCACTCAGCTAAGTCACGAGGACACCCTTGCCTCATAAAAAAATTATCTATAAAGATAAATATTTTTTTTAATATTTATAAAAATAAGATATAAAAAATATGTTAAATTACTACACATAAAAATAAATTTGTAAAAATTAAAAAATTAAGTAGGGGACACCCCTGCCCCATAAATTTTTTTTATCTATAAAGATAAAGATTACAAAAAAATATGTTAAATTATTAGACATAAAATTAAGCTTCTGAAATTTAGAAAATGCACTATAAAAATACTTTTAGAAATTTACTATTCATATAAAATTAAGTTTGTAAATAATATAATTAAAATTAAAGAATATTGAAGATTTTTTGAAACATGATATCTCGTGACATTTTTTATATATAATTATTTAAGTAATAGTTTCTAATAAAAAATATGTTAAATTACTACATATAAAAAGAAATTTGTAAAAATTAGAAAATTAAGTATGAAATAACTTTCCTAAATTTACTAGTACTTAAAATAAAATAAATTATAAAGATAAGATATAAAAAATATGTTAGATTACTACATATAAAAAAGAAATTTGGAAAATTTAGAAAATTAATTATAAAAGAACTTTCCTATATTTACTATTACATATAAAAGTAAGTTTCTAAATTAATGTATTTAAATTAGAAAATTAAATAAAAAAGAAATATTCTAAATTTACTATTACATATAAAAATGTGTTTTTTAATTAATTGAATATTTTAAAAAAATTGAAAACATTTCAAAAAGGAAAAATCATTCATATTCTATTTTATTCAAAATTAACCTATAGCTATACAAAAAATATTATATTTAAAACTAGAGGAGGGACTTGATAGTTGAGAACTATAACTTGGTGCTTCTCAAAATCTTATGTGGAAATTTCAATTCACTACCAAATTTTTACAGCAGCTTACTGGGCAAGTCATCTGCTTATAACTAAGGTTTTAGAGCTACATCATCAAATATGATGCCACATCAACATGCTTTTTTGTCAAGGTGTCGAGAAAGGCCCCCAAAAAAGAAGTGAGATGGATACTTGTGCATCTACATCATGTTTTATTGGGTGTTGATGTGGCATCACATGATTTATTGTTTTTTTAGACCTAAGGAATACAATTCATTTAATTATGGGTAGTCATCATCAACATTAACAACTTTAAAGTCACAAATATTGGTCTAATATTGTTAAAAATATTGGACATTATATAAACAAATGCTATCACAACTATTGGAAGATGCTCAAATACTAGGTCCTTTCCCCTAACATGTTTAATAAGAATTACATACACACTTAACTTTATCATATAGTTTAAAAATAATATATATACATAACATTATTATTTGAGATAAAATTAATAATTATATTTTGTAAGTTTTTATTATTATTTTATATGTAATGACTTTATATAATTAATTACATATGAATAAATAATATACTTAAAATTAAAAAATAAAAATTATAAAGATAAGATATAAAAATTATGTTAGACTACTAAAAATAAAAAGAAATTTCAAAAATTTAGAAAATTAAGTATAAAAGAACTTTCCTATATTTAATATTACATATAAAAGTAAATTTTTGAATTAATGTAATTAAAATTAGAAAATTAAATTATAAAGAAATATTCTATTAGGGTTAGGATTACAATTTTTAAAGGTTGTGAATGAATTAGGGCCACAATTCAATTAAGTTTACAGTTTAATTATGGTTGGTTTTAGGGTTCATTTGGCTTTAATCTTAGATTAGTGTGAAGTTTCTAAGATCAATTAGGGTTAAGGTTCATATAGGGCTATAATTACTATTATAGTTCAATAAGGGTTAGGGTTAGGTTTCATGTTATTATTTAGATAGGGTTGGTGTTGGGGTTAGCCTTCAATTATACTTACATTATGATTAGGGTTAGGGTTCATTTAGGATTAGAAATAGGGTTTAAACTTGAGATTAGGTTTAAGTTTTAATTAAGTTTCAATTAGTGTTATATTTTGATTAAGGTTAGATTTTATAAAATTAATCAAAGATAGGCTTATGTATAGAGTTTTTTTTTTATGTTATATAAATTATATAATGGGAACTTAATTAGGATTATAATTCTATTAAGGTTAAATTAGGGTAAAGGTTAGGGTTAGGGTTAGGATTGGTATTTAGTCAAAGTCAAGGTTCAATTAATGTTAAGGTTAAGATTCCATTAGGGTTAGCTATTGGGTTAAATTAAGATTATTGTTAAGGTTAGGATAAAATTAAGAATAAGGCATAATTACAATTAGAGTAAGGTTATGGTTAGGATTCAATTAGAATTAGTTATAGGGTTCAATTAAGGTTACTATTAGGGTTATGGTTAGGGATAAATATGGATTAGGGTTGAGGTTTAATTACAATTCAATTAGTGTTAGGTTTAAAATAGGGTCAAGGTTAAGGTGCATTTAATGTTAGGGTTATTGTTGCAATTACAGGTCAATTAAGATTAGTGTTAGGGTTAGCATTAGGTTACAGTTCAATTAGGGATAGGGTTAGTGATCAATTAGTATTAGGTTTTAATTAGGTTTAAAGTTCAAAAATTTCAATTAGAGTTCAACTAGGGTTAAGGTTAGGTTATGTTATGGTTGTTGATTAGGGTTTAGTTATGGTTAGGGTTGTATAGGGTACAATTAGGGCTAGGGTTAAGGTTACAAGATAATGCTTTAGATAAAAGTTAGGGTTAGGGTTAGGACTCAACTATGGTTATGTATCAATTAGGATTAGGCATAATTATGATAAGGGTTAGGTGTAGGGTTATGGATAGGGGTAGGGGTCACGTCAACTTGTACTCATTATATGGAAAATTGTAAGACATGGATTTTTTAAGAAATGTAGACTCCTACCCTAGTGACCCCTACCCATAACCATAACCATAACCCTACACCTAACCCTAATTCTATGTCTAACCCTAATTGTAACCTAAGTCTACTCCTAACCATAACCCTATCCTTATTTTTTAATCAATTTCTCATAGAAAAGTGTAATAGAATTCAATAAGGCTTAGGGTTCATTTAGGGTTAGAATTAGGGTTAGGGTTCAACTATGGTTAGGTTTAGAGTTATGTTTAGAATTCAATTAAGGATAGTGTTCACTTAGGGTTGGGGTTTGAACAATCAAGCTTAGGGTTTAGTTCTAGTTAGGGGTAGAATTTAACTAGGGGTAATGTTTGATTATGGTTATGGTTTAAAAGGGTAGGGTTCAATCAAGGTCAGGGATAGGGTTAGAGTTTAATCAGGGTTACAAAAAGGGCTAGGATTTTGGGACAAAGCTTGGGGTTAGCATCAAGGTTAGTGATAAAATAGGGTTAGGGTGAAGGTTGGGATTAGGGTTCAATTAGGGTTAGTGTTAGGGTTCAATTAGTGTAATGGTTAGTGTTAGGGTTATTGTTAGGGTTCAATTAGGATTAGAGTTAGGGTTTAATTAGGGTTAGAGTTAGGGTTCAATTAATGTAATGGTTAGTGTTAGCCTAATAATTTTGTCTTCCATATTTGCGTTGCAAATGCTACTAGCATATATATATTATTTATTAATAATATATATAAAAACACTGAGAGATATCCTTCTTGAGGTGGCTATTAGAAAACCCAACTTTAATATATGTCTACTAACTTGAATCTTATATGTATATCCAACCATAATGAAAACCCTAAGCTTAATTATTTCTCTGTCAAAAAGCCTAAATCTAATTCTAAAACTAATGCTAATCATAACCCTTATCATAACGGTTCACTTCCATTAACCCTAATCCTTAACTTTTTATATATATTAATGATAGTTTAAGCACAGTTTTACATAGAAGTTGCTTGCTATTACAGCAATTTGGTGTTACACAACTACTGCTATATGCACACCCTTACAACATAAAAACCAAGTATCAAACTTCCTATATGCTAAATATGCTAAATATGGATTACAAGGATTAACTTGTACAAATTTTTATCATATACAATCACAACATTTGTTGCTGAATAAAAAAAAAGGAAAAATACAGAGCTTGATTAACATGTACAATATTATAAACAGGGTTTTCAATTTCCTGATTTTGATTTGTATGCATTCTTAAAACATTGGTCTTTGGAACTTTCTCCACTATAGTAGTTTATCACCTCCTTCCTACTGCCAGCAGCTTTGCAAATGAAGCCATTTTGGAATTCCTCTAAATCTTTCATAAACACAACCAGGCTTGATTGGCCTTGTTGCCAAGGATGCCCAAATTTTACCTCATGTTGATTGATCAAGTTTATCCCATCTTTAGGCAGCTTTAGGAATTTGCTCTTTGCAATCTCCATGGTGGCCATTACCCCAGCTGAGTATTGTCCATCCATCGTCCTGCTAGATCTTTCAGCCTCCCCCCTGTTATCTATAGCCACTGTCTATCCACTTGAGTTTGACTGCCAAGGTGCCTTCCCTTGAGTCTAGCTTGCACCTCTGTTGCCACGTTGAAATGCCTCTGAAACTCATTAAAAGCTTTTAAGAAGATCTCATGCCCACTCCTGCCTTCAGCCTTTCTGATCCTTCTCATCCATCTATGACAAGATTGATGAATTTGGGTAGTAAAACCTCAATGTGCAACGAGACCTGCAATGCAACATGAAGAAATGTGAGTTTTTTAGCAGACTCAGTAGTCAATCCTCAATGTTTTCATAATCTAAACAATATTAATATAATATTACATTAACATTAAATAATAACCTTATAATATTTACTAATTTAATAATAATTTATTAAATATTATAATATTATTATTTTAATTAATAATAGTTAATTATTATATAATATTATATTATATCATACTATTATCAAATTTTAAATTATTATAATAATTATTATTTTTTAAATATAATTTAAATTAATATAAAATTATTTAGAATACATTATAAAAAATACTACATTTTAAAATATTTAATATTATCTAATATATTTATTATTAAAATATAACTTATATACTTATATATAATATTATAATTATATACACTACAATTTAAAAATACTATAATTATAATAATACATCAATAATTTTAATAAATTAAATTTATATAAAAAACACAAATCACAAAAATATTATTTATTATATTTTATAATATTAAAATATTATATGATCATATTATTTAATTCTATATTAATTATTTTTTAATTTTTTTTAGAAATAAATAAATATATATATATATATATTTTTGTTAGTGTTTAACTAGAATTAAGAGTTTAATAAGGGTTAGGGTTATAGTTAAGATTCTATTACGATTAGGGTAGGAGTTAAATTAGGGTTATAGTAGGTAAGGGTTCACTTATGATTAGGGTATAATTAGGGTTAAGGTTAGTATTAAATTAGGGTTAGGATTCCAATTAAGTTCTAACTGTAATTCTAATTCAATAGATTAAAATTAATATTTTATAATATTTATTAAATAATATATGGAAATATAATTTAATATATATTATAATAATTAACATTATTATAATATTATATTATTATATTAATCTCTTATATAAAATACACCAGAGTTATCCTTCTCGCGAAACCTATTTTCATCATTTTTTCTCATTGCAATAGGCGCCTCATAATGATAACTCTCGGTGTATTATATATATGTTAATATCTAATATATGTATGCTAGTTATATTTACATATTCATAAAAGGGATGATCTACATAGAGTTACATATTGCATGACATTAAACATAATAATCATGCAAATAAGTTTCAAAACTATTTATGTAATTATTTAATAGTTAAATTTACACAAGATGAGATGTGACAGAACATTAATCAAACGAACATCAAGAAAACCTGTGGAGTATAATCTAGATCGATCATCTACCTCCCCACTTGCAACAATATATTTGTTATACAAATTTTGAATGAAAATAAAATATGATGTGAACTCAACATTCTTCCTTGTCCAATGTGAGTGATTTAATAAATAAAATGAGTTTAAATAACAATGAAGGCATGGAAAGGACACCACTAAAGAATCCCTCACCTATGTCAATAGACCCTCTCCCAGAAAGACATATGTGTTGTTACCCATCAAGATAGGTGTTGTAGAACAAGTCTCAAATGAAGAATACATTTTATATGTTGAAATCCTATGATGTGAAGATTCAAAATAAAAAGTCCATTCCCCTAACCCAAAATATACAACTATGACAAGTGCTCATCCATTTTATTTATTTGAAGAAGAAGATGATCCCTTTGGCATATTTGAAGGTAATTTGATATTCTTCTTCTTTAGGGGATGCTTCAACACATCATTTTGTTTTATAAAACATAGATATTCATCATGCCCTAGTTTCCTACAATATGCACATTTGGGCATCTATTTATTAGATTATTTTCCTTTTGAGAGAGATGACTCAAAATATAATAGTTCATTATCTCTTCACGGATTTTTTTTTCTTTTATTATTTCTTTTTAGGATTCCCTCATTCTTTATGTACCTTAGGATCATGATTCACTAATTCTTGTGGCTTAGAAGACTTGATGAGGTCCATTTAAATTGACTTTTATTCCTCATGAACTAGAAAATTACAAAATGTATCAAAAATAGGCTCAACATATGTAGTTCCTATAAAACTTTGATGTGTGTAAAGCCAAAAATAAATATTGAATACTTAGAAACAAGCTTAGATAATACATTAAGAATGAATCATAAATCTTCTTTCTTAATTGCACAATCCTTTATTTTTTTCTTAGTTTTTTAAATTTTTGAGTGTGTTCTTGAATGTGGTCAAAGCTATTAGGATCAAAATTCTACAAGTTGTTATCAATTTGATGTCGCCTTGATAGTTTTACCATATAATTTTTTAACATCTCAAGATTCTTTAGACATTTTATATGATTCAATCTATGATATTGTAAATCAAATGACACTAAAGAGAAAATATGACAATGATATTTTTGACAATTTATCCTCTAGACTTGCTTTGCGCTATCATCCCTAGGTTCAACAATAATTTCATTGACATATTTAGTAAAAATTTCTTGCCTTAAATAATTACATATTAATTATTTCCATAAATAATAGTTATATGTAATTAGAAATTTGACTTGGATTTCTAAAAACAAACAACCACAATAAAATTATGACCCCCTAAATTCACTCAAAAAATGATCCCTCAACAAAGTAATAATCTTGAAACTATATTTAATGCATCATTACAATATCACTAAAAAAGTATTTGTATAACTTTATAAAATAGATAAAAGATTTGGAATGTCATCATTAATGCATGTTTATAATGCATGATTGGATAGTTCCCTACACAAGTAGAAGATGAAAATTAGAATCAATATGAACACAATTCTATTTAGAAGTAAATGTAGAAGTCCAAAAGAATTATTTTTTAAACATGCATAGAAATAAATTATATTATACTAAATAGAACAAAACCATTTTTCCAATTCCTATAAGTATAAAAAAAATTATAACCAAGGAAAAAATATATGCCCCATTACCATGAAAATGCCTTTAAGGAGACAAACAAATCTCATGGACTATCAATATAATTAGAGACAAAAATTCATTCCCACATGATCATGGGTTGATCACTTGTCCTCTTTTACACTACATGGGAAAAATGTTAAAAGTGGGACCAACTTATAAAGATATTAAATTTTTTAATGAAAATATTTTAAGGATTTTAAATTTATTAAATAAAGAAATATGATATAAGAAGAATTAAATTCATATATATGTGTGCCCACTTTATAACTTATATAAGCCACTTTAGTGTAGCACTCTCCACGTGAATTATTTAAATTTTTGAATCATGAAATGGAAAATTATAATTAAAAGAAAAATCAAATTCTTTAACTATGATGATCACTAAAGTTTGTAGAAATTTCTTATCATTAATAACACATTGGAATAGTGTCGAAATTATATGAATTACAAACTAAATTCGCCTATAAATTCACCTATAAAGTAAGATTATTATAATGAATGAGGGTTTGAGTATAAGGTTACACGTTTATTTCAAATAACATAGGTTGTGGCTCTAAATAGTACCAAAAAATGAATATGGTGTGTGTTGTTAGCACTAGTTTAATTTATAAGATTTTAGGGCACTTTAGTAAAAATGGTTTAAAACCTATTAATTTTAAAACCCTAAACCATTGGAATGTGGTATACCACCTTTTTTCTAATTTTAGAGTGACTTTCTTAGCTTGTGGCTAGATTTTAAGTTATTTCTTTAAGCCTTTAATTCTTTTTAATAACTAACCTTTATGTCCTAGTAATTGGTTCAATCAATTAAGCATGTGCCTTTATTATTTCTTCTTTCTATGCGCACTTTTAAAAGTGGTGAAATGTTGGAAAAGTGAAACCCTAGGGCTTAACTTAAGATTTCACAAGTTTCCAGGTATGGAGCATTGGAATTTAGATTGATCAAAGGAATAAGATTAACTTACAACTTGTAAGGTGATTCAATCAACCTTGGGATATAAATTTGGTGTGTTTTAGAATGGATTTTGTATGAAATGTAATTATACAACTAGCTAACAATGATAATGTGCTACTATGATGTGAAAACAACAAAACTAGAAACTAACAGATAAATTTGATTATAAAAAACAAACTAAGTAGACTGTTGTGCACTTGTGGTTTAAATTCTAGCTTGAGTTGATTGGAAAAAATTGTTGAGGGTGCCTATGTCTGAGTAACTAAATATTCAATTTGTCTTCATAGTCCTCGAGTGTTTGATCAAAGGTTTCTTCCTTCTGGGTCTCACTATCGAATCTTTGTCAGGCATTGAGATAATTGAGTTTTTTTGTATCTTGTTAGGTTATAGAGTTTGAATGAAACAATGATCAATTGGTCTTCAATATTCCTCCAATATTCTTTAGATTTGTAACCCACACATTCAAAGAGAGAGGAAGGGTTGTGCCATATAGGGGCTTGCCTTAGTCAAACCTCGTGTTGGTGTTCCACCTCTATAATGGAAAAATTGATGATAAAGAGCTTATCCTTTTGAGGGATAGAGGCTAAATGAAAAATGAATGATGAATCAAAAATTGGATACAACACACCACTCAAATGTTATTTCTGTGAAGGACTAAAGTCATGTACATCTCCTCAAGGCTTGATTACAATTTGGCTTGGATTTCTTTGAAGACCTGCAAGTGTTTTCCATCACAAACAATATTCATACATAAACATGAACAAACTCACATAAAACTTCACATAATGATTTGACAATGAAATGTTGCAATATTTTTATTCTTGAATGCTCTTGACTTGATAATAATTGCTTGATTACCAATATTTTCTTGTTAGATCTCCTTGTTCCCCTTTCAAATGATGAAATGACTAGTTATTTATATGCAACTGATCTAATTCCCATAAATTAAATGCCAATAGTTGACATCTAAAATTTGACATTAAAATAATAAAATGCCAACTCTAAAATTAAAAATTAGAGCCAAAATAGGGGGACAAAGTCGCCTAAGGTACCATTGTCCCAACCCTATTTAGCAAGGTGTAAAGTATCAGGAGAAAAATATTAAATGTTTGCCTTAGACATGTGATTTCTTGATAAATGTTTAAATGGACTACATAATTCATAATTTAGGAAATTAGGTGTATAATTAGGTCCATGCACATAAGAGGAAGAAAAATCTAGAGTGAAATTGTTAAGGGTGACAATTTATGATGCTACATTTATCCCCCACTTTAGTGAGAGTATGAACTTACACTCAGACTCACACTAAAGTATAAAATATGTCAAGAGAGGTCCAATTATCCAAATTTTGAAGAGATAGGATGGCAATAAATCTAGGGGGAGTGTACAAGCCCCTAGGATTCAAGATCCCATAGAAAACCAACATAAATTCAAAGGAACACACATGTATATAATGTAACATGGCAAAGAAAAATATACATGAAAAAAACATAACAAAATGCAAATGCAAATGCAAAAAGAGGGTATGAAAATCATGGATTTGCAAGCTCCGCATAAATCTTACTAGGATCCATATCTAAGGCATTCATACCTCATAGGCTAACAAAGTCTGATATTTACTAGGTGAATCATGAACCAAATGCACCATGGACTAGTGAATTATGATATTCATTAGGTAAGCCTTTCAAGAGCAATAGTAAAATGAGAAACACACAAGGACTAGTGAGGATTGATTTTCACTAGGTGTGTACCCATGTCAACCATACCAAGAGTTATAGTCCCAATAAATCTAATAAGGTGCTATATAAATGATCAAAATGATTAAGCCAATGCATCACTAATTCCAACATGTGTGATCAAAGTGAAGCACATAATGGAATGTATGCACCCACCTTAAAGTAATTGCTAAACACCTTACTGTGAGCAATCATTTTCAGGTAGAAAAATGATAAATGCAATGTGATAAGGTCATGAGAGCTTATTTGGAAAGACCTATGCAAATGATATGTTTCCAAATAAATTTATCTCATAATGAGGGGTTTCCCCCAATATAATGCCACAAACAACACAAAAATGATCACATAAGGGATCCACAAATCCAGGGTTAGTATACATCCTTGCTACAATATAATTGAGCTCAAAATTGACTTCATTCCCACAAATAATCATGGAAATACAAAAAAAATGGAAGAATGATACATAGAGAGAACAAACAAACCTTTGGGTCAACATGGAAGAGACCTAAATGTCTCAACACCTTGCATAGTCCCCAAAAGGAAAATACAAAACAAAAAAAATGTGAACAACATAAAGAAGAATGGAGATACACATAGATGAATTTCACAACATATTTGTTTCCTTTGTATCCTTCTGCCAATGGAGCAACAAAGGGTCCTCCAAAGAAAACTCACAAACATGAATACACATCAAGCAACACAACATGAGAGATCACATCACATGCAAGAAAACACCAATAATATATAAAGAAAACACAAAGGGTTACCACACAAGCAAGATGATCTGCAACAAATCATATGTATCAAAATCTTTCTCATCATATATGGAAGACATAAAACTAGCCAAAGGGACTGCAACAAGTGTCGTACTAGAAGCATTACTAGGTTCAACATGTGGGGAATCACTTTCATCAAGAGGATCATCATGCTTTCCCCTATGTAAACCCATAGACTTTGAGAACAAAGATAGTTCATTATGCACTTGTTCATCAATCTTAGCATTTTCATCTTCATTGTCCAAATTTATCATAATGGGTGGTTTAATGACAATGTCAATTTTATGTTCTTGATTCATTTTTTATTTTGGTTGGGACATGGAAAGTTCAATGTCATGTTTTGGTGAAGGTTGCAATTCATCATATTTTTTTGAATAGGTTCTTGATCTTCAAATAATGGTTTATTATTTTCACCCAACTAATGAGCAGTAACATGATGTCTATGTCTTTGTCCTTTAGAATTTCTATTTCTTCTTGTTTGGTTTTTAATTCTTGAAGGGGTAAGAATAGTTTTCTATACCATTGGTATCTTTTCTTCCATTAGAGAAGGAATTGAAGGGACCACCGGGGGTTGGGAAATTGTTGTCTCTTTAGGTTTATAATTTTTTTTCTCTTTTGGTGTCACAATGGTAATCATGTGATTGTCTCATGGTATTTTGTATGATATTGGTGGAGAAACTATATAATCAATGGGTGGTGTATTTTGAGAGAATATTTTCCTCAGACATGGGTTCAACCACAACCTATGGGATTGGAGGAACAACCATAGCCCTACCATTTTTAGGTGGGATATTTCTAAGGGATAATTTTGTGAAAAATAAAAATGTGTGTACCCTAGGATTAGTACTCATAACCTAGGGTACATTTTTCATTTTGGTATGGTTTCATTGGGATATAGATCAATAAGGTGTATAGATTGAATATCAACTTCAATGGTGATCCAATCAGACCTAGATCTATATCCTTTAGAGGGATGGGAATGATTTGGAAATGATTGTGATTGATTACCCTAGTTAAACCATATGACCTAATATAATAAATGTAAATTCCCAATAACTAAAAAACACAAATAGTTAAGTTTTGATAGATCTAAAGGTGCAGATGACTGTGTACTTTCCCAAAAAAAATTGGTCTTGATAGGCCTACAAGGATGGGTTTTCCCAATTCTCGTTAAGTCCTTGTATGCTTTTTTGAAACTTTAAAGGTTGATCCTATAGCCTTTTGTTTGCTCTTATTTCTGACACTTGTAAATCTTTTTCTTTTAATCCAAACCTATGATAAATCTACAAAATAAATTGTTTGGGTGGCTATATGGGGGTTTACCTCAGTCAAACCCTTATTTTGGTAATTAAAGATCAACAAATATCTAAATATATAATAAAATAGTGTGTGAGAGCCCTAACCTTATGTGCATCTAAGTTTGTTATGAGATAAATGCAAAGAAACCCTACTCAAGTGTATTAGAGTATGATCCTTATATGACAATGATAAGATTCAATGAGGGATAATTGAAAACACCCTAAGTAAATGTGATAAAACAATTATACCTTACTTAGGCTACAAATAGAATGAATCTTGAAGATGAGAACAATACAAAACAATTCATTATGTAGGGGGAAGTGGCCAAATGCATCTCCCAATCCTAGAATCCATCATGTTCTTCTCCAAGAATCAACCTTCAATCATGTGACAAAGCTTGATCAAATCTACAAATGGACTTGAAGACCTACAATCTCAAGTAATGTTGCTCTAAGACTCTAAATTTTCTTGCTTGAATGTTCTTTTCTTGTGTTCTCTTGTTATAGTTTTTGAATTGATGAAAATACCAGTTATTTATAGGCATTTCTCTAATTTCCCAATATTAGATCCCAATAGTTGACATGCACAATTTAAAATTTGAATGTTAAATTTTTTTCAATAATCCTTTAAGATTTGGGTCCTAGCTAAGAAGGGGGACCCATTCACTCTTGAGTGAATAGATCCTGGCCCAAGTTTCTAAGACACACTTGACTAGGGGAAATTTAATGATAGGTTGCATTTATTCAATGCTTGTTTTAGTGTTGAAAATTGATAAAAATAGGCCTTGGATTGCATAATTGAGGGAATTATGGCCTATTTAGGAAGGGTTAAAAATACACAAATGCAAGGGTCACTAAAATAGGTCCAAACTAAGCATGAAATTGTACTATCACCTATAAGGGAGTACAATTTTCTACGCTACATTTAGCCCCCACTTTAGTGGCCATATGACACTGTGTGCATATGCAAGCTAAAGTACTGAAAGTAAATCATGCTTTATAAAAGTAAAATCTAATGGATATTATAATTTATTTGTAACAGGAGAACAAATGCCCCAGTGTAGTTATTTGCAAACCCATAATGTTAGGAACCAAATCCTGCAAAATTGATTTGTTAGCTATTCAAAAAAATAATCTTATACTTTCAAATAGTCATGTCAACTCTATGGAGAACCAAATTCAAGAGTAGATGTATGCCCCCTGATTCTGCTTGCTTTACGGACGTGGAATCAGGGTAGCAATCTAACCACAACAAATTTCTAGTTTTATTGATGGAAATTATTATAATGAGGTTATGATATCATAACATCTATCAATAAACATTGGGTAAGATCAAGGACAAGACTATGAATCCAACACAACAAATGGCATAAGAATCAGAGTTCTCTAGCCCCCAGTATGGTGATTTTAGTGAAACATGCTATTAATAAATTTTACTATATGAGTGCAAAATCATGTTTTTGACCATCATTTTCACATTTACTATTTGAAGATTTTGAGAGAGATACCTAGGTGTAGAGGAGAGAAGATGTTGAGTCGACGACCATACCGACCCCCATGACTTGAGCACCTACGATTAGTGGTTGTGAGCGGCATCATCACACCAAAGGCGAGTACCTTATACCTAATCCTTATCATTTTTCTTTGCATTCTGTATTATTTTTATCATTTAAAAAAAAAATGGCATCCCTACCCTCTTTGGGTGACCTTGTTCCAAATTGGTGACCCTGCCTTGGACCCCCCATCTCAGAATGGATACTTTGTCCAAAGGAAGTTCTTTTTTCTTTTGATTGTTTGATTGACTATTTTTTCCATGTTACTGATGATTTCCTTTGTTCCCTCCAAGTTCTGCCACATGCTCGATAGCTCATAGGAGGACAATTATTTTCACTTCTTCACGAGAAGGTTACTCAACTTACTATAGAGGAGGAGGAGACCTTATGTACCACAAGACTATACTGGATTTACCTCAGGCCACCCATGAGGTACCATGATGCAATGATCATGGTATTGGTTGAGTGGTGGAATGTTGATATATTGACATTTTATCTCCCAACAAGGGAGATGATAATTAATTTAGAGGATATACACCACATATTCAGGATACCTATTCAGGGTGAGACCATTCATTTTAATGAGTACCACACACTGTGATATATGAGAGATGATATTGATTATTGTACTAGTCACCGCATTACACCCAGTGACTCTATAGCTCACATCAAACTTGAGTGGCTTCTATATGTAGATGATCCTTTGATTCATCATATTTTATGTGTGACTATTGCTTTGGCTCTTGTATTAGATGGATGAGGGACACACATTGATGGGGGCCTTGTTCATACCATATGTGAGATGGAGGAGTATTGGATAGTCTATGCTTGGGGATGGAGAATACTCACTCAATTTTATTATGATCTTGGTCATTTTATGCATCAAGAGCTTCACAACATCATACATTATACTCTCCTTTAGGTGTGGGCCTTCAAGCATATCACATGTACAAGGTTGATTGGATTTACCACCATGGAGTGCTCGGTTATCCATGAAATTTTTTTTATACATTGAGAGGAGCTTGGTAGTGCAAATATTTATTACACTAGAGAGTCAAGTTTGATTATCTAGAGGAGGATGACATAGTATGGAGACCATACAAGACTCTACCATAGTGGCTAGGTCATAAACAATAGTTAGCCAGGATGCAGTAGGATAGGTTACTTGTTGGATTCCATGACTATATCATCATGAAATTCTATTAGGATTGTGTCATGCATTATTTTGGTTAGATATAGATAGTGCTCGACTCATGACCTACATTCTTGAGATCTTCTCATAGTGGTGTGAGACTAGGAGACATCCACCATCCTACAATCAATGATGTTTTTTCAGTGATATAGATGATGAGGACTAGGATGCACCCCTAACATCTCATTTGGATGATGTAGGAACCACTATATCCTATGAGAGATGGTGGGTTACAACATGACCTCGACATGTCTTCCCTGATGACCATCCTTCAAGCAACGCTAAACCTTTTCTAGTTTGAGAGGATGTGAGAGAGGATGTAGGAATGGATGGAGATATCATTGATGAGGAGGATATAATAGAGGATACAAATGAGGAGGATAATCTTCTAGTGACAGAGGATTTTGAGGAGTTAGTAGAGGTTGTGAATGCCCCCAAGGAGAGATTGACATCTCATCCTTGTGTCACCTGAGCACATGCATTGACTTTAACAGGTATCTGGTTTCATGAGCATGGAGAGAGAAACCATGTAGCTACCATCATTCCCCCTATCCATCAGAGAAGTCCTGATAGGGAATGCATAATGTCTTATCAAGATCCTAATTGGTGAGTTGGTGATCCAAGTGATGATATGTTAGTTGTCTTATACATTTTAGTTATGCCTTAGTTATTATATTATATCCTCATCTATGTTATGTTTTTCTTGTTACAGTTGGTATGCAAGAGTGGCTTGAATTATTTAGTCAAGTCACCACAGACATGGTTCCATCGAGGCCCCCACACCAGAAAACATGAGATCAAAAATGATGAAGGGCTCACATCCTCCTTATTTGTTGACCCATATTCCTTAGCGTCTACCTCTGAATCCAAAACATCGATTATAAATAACATACCAGAAATCAAGGTAGTGATTAAGGATAATGGATGTGGGGATTATAATATGAAGAAGGATAATTTTGTGCTTGGAGAGTTACCTCTTTCCCCTAAATCTCACAGGAAACCCCAACCTATTAACAAGGTAACTAAAATAATGAAGGTAGCATCCACCACCTTCACAAAGTGGGGAGACTTAAACAAATAGGTCATCAATGAAGAAGATGTATCCAAATTGTTGTATCAGGATGATAGACCCATTCCTATCTTTCCAATGGAAGATGATAACAAGATATTACAACTAATGATGGGGTGGGTGTATAACAAGAATGGAAAGTTGGGGAAAAATGACAATGATTTGCTAGAACCCCTCACTCTTGAGAAATGACCAAAGAATCTTGGCTTGGGATGTACCACTAGCAAGGTGACCCTTCTTGGCAAGGGTACTTCTAATAAATGGCTTGAGGCTTCCTCTTGGTTACCTGTAACATCACATGATAATACCCTAGATGAATTTCCCCTTGATGTCACTAACTTGTTTGAGGATACCTCCATCCTCATGATAACCACATCTTTTACCCTAAACCAATAAAACTCTGAACTAAACCTAGTATACCCCCAACTAATCAACAGAGACAACCGAGGACCACCAATTTTGGATGTGTTTGAAAATGATGAAGTGATCTTTGAATTTATGGGACTCCATGAGAACTTTCCATGTGGGGATCATAAAGCAAGTTTTGACATAGAGCTAGATACATAGGCATATTATTGGGAGACAATTGAATCCCTTAGTCACAAAATAAATGACATGAGAGTAACATGTAGATATTTAAGTGAAAACCATACTATGGCACTTCCTGATCACAAAATAGTAAAAAGAAAGGATGCATCTGAAGGTGAAAACCTCTTTAAGGTGTTGGAGGATGAGGGATTCAATCTTCCTCTTAGTGCAATGCATCCAAAGAAATCAATGGTACTTGAAAATAAAGTCAAAATGGTGAATGTGGGGATGGAGGAGGCACCTAAGATAAATTTCTATGTTGAATCATTACTGGGTGAAGAGCAAACAAACTTAGTAGCATTCCTAAAAGAGAAAAGGGTGAATTTTGCATGGTCCTACAAAGATATGCTTGGACTCAATCCCGAAGTGGTTGTACACCACCAAGTAGTTTATCCTAAAGCAAAACTAGTAAAGAAAAAACTAAGAAGATGCACCCTCAAATAGCATTATTGGTTAAGCTAGAACTACAAAAACTCCTTAATGTTAGATTCATCCAACCAATAAATTGTCCTGAGTGGGCTTCCAACTTGGTTCCAATCTCTAAACCCACTGGGGGCATCAAAATATCTACTAACTTCAAGGGATTAAACAAAGCATGTTCAAAAGATGACTTTCCTCTTCCAAACATCGATATCATTTTCGATTTAACTGCTAGACATGAAATGTTATTACTCATGGACAAATTTTTAGGTTATAACCAAATCATGATTGCTAAGGAGGACCAACACGAAACAACATTCATGTGTCTGTGGGGAACATACTGTTAGAATATGATGTTGTTTGGGTTAAAGAATGGTAGAACAACCTATCAGAGGGTGATGACCCTAATCTTTCATGACATGATCCATAAAACTATGGAAGACTATGTGGATGATATTCTAGCTAAATAAAATACAAGGGACATATAGAAGTGCTAGGACCAATGTTTGATAGGCTCGAAGAATACAAGGTGCGGTTGAATCTAAAAAAGTGTCTTTGAGGTCACATCAGGGAAGCTCTTTAGGTACATAGTGTCATAGAGAGGGATCAAGATAGATCTTGCCAAGGTAAAAGAAATTTTAGATATGAAGCCCCCACAAACATTGAAATAGATGTGAGGTCTATAAGGAAGGTTACAATCTATCAAGAGATTCATAGCACAACTATCAAACAATATTCATCCCTTTTTTTACCTTCTCCACAAAGGGATAGCATATAAGTGGGATTAAAAACACAATAAATCATTCCAACAAATCAAGGACTATCTATTGACACCTCCTATTCTCATGCCGCCAATACCAAACAAGGCTCTAATCTTTTGTATCTTAGCTACATCAATAGCATTAAGTGCTCTTCTTGATGGACATGATGAAATAGGAAAGGAAAGAGCAATCTACTAATCGGCAAGACTTTGGTGGGATATGAAATGAATTACTCATCCATCGAAAATGCATGCCTAGT
The DNA here is from genome assembly GCA_007258455.2 of Sequoia sempervirens. Classification (NCBI taxonomy): domain Eukaryota; kingdom Viridiplantae; phylum Streptophyta; class Pinopsida; order Cupressales; family Cupressaceae; genus Sequoia; species Sequoia sempervirens. Next base: position 38,294,724 of record VDFB02000007.1, on the reverse strand, counting down.
AGTAGTTTTTGCTTCACAAAAAATCAAACACTATATGCTTTCACATCAAATCAAGCTCATTGCTAAGATTGACCCATTGAAATATATGTTTTCCAAGGCAACTCTCACTATGTGAATGGCTAAGTGGGTAATGATCTTAACAGAGTTTGACATAGAGTATGTGGATCAAAAGGCTATTAAGGGATGAGTAATTGCAGACCAACTAGTAAAGGAATCCATCTATGCAAAGAATCCATTGGTATCTGAGTTTCTTGACGAGTTAGTGTTTATCCTCAATGTAGTGGATCAGTGGAAGATGTATTTTGATGGATCATATACCCAACATGGATCAGGGGAAGGCATTCTCTTTATCACCCCATAAGGGGATTGTATTCCCAAGTCATATTGGTTATCCTTTCCATGCACCAACAACATTGCTAAGTATGAAGCTCTTATAGTAGGATTGAGAATTGAACACAATGGAAAATCCTAGAATTAAGGGTCTATGGAGGTTCATAGCTGGTTATAAATTAAGTCAATGATGATTATCAAACAAAATATGATAAGCTCATACCTTACAATAAGATGGTGGAAAATATCAAGGACTTATTCATCAATATAACCTTTGAGTAAATACCCCATGTTAACAATCGAGTAGCTAATGCCATGGTAACTATTGGATCCTTAATAGACATGTCGTACAACGTTGTTCAATGTGACTTCCTTGTAAATCAGCTTCTCATATCGGCTTTCAAGATCCCTAAATCATAATTTCTGTGAAATCATTGGTCCTGGTTCCCTATGGTATGATGACATCTTCACTTATCTAAACAGAGGTATCCTTCCATCTAACATCACTTCCAAACTTAAGAAAACCTTTGTCAAGAAAGCCTCATGATTCGTTATCCTAGGTGATACGCTCTACATTCAAAGTATTGAGGGAAATTATTACGGTGTCTCGACCAAGAGGAAGCCTTAACCACATTAAAAGAAGGGCACAAAGGAATTTGTGGTTCATATTCTAGTGGTATGACCTTATCCAAGAAACTGTTGAGGATGAGGTATTACTAGCCAACCATGGAATAGAAGGCTCATGAATTTGTGAAGAAGTGTATGCAATTCCAACAACATGGGGACCTTATCCATGCTCTAGCTCAAGAACTCCAACCGATTGTTGCACCTTGGCCTTTCTTGTAGTGGGGACTCAACCTCATATGAAATATTACCCCCACCTCATCCAATGGTCACAAATTCATCATAATAGCTATTGAGTACTTTATGAAGTGGGTGGAAGCTATCCCTATGACTTACATCATAGGGAAAAAATCCCTAAATTCACCATGAACTACCTTATTTGTCACTATGGTGTTCCACAATCCCTTATCTTAGATAATAGAACACCTTTCAAAAATCGGGATGTAAGAGAGTTATTCCAACAATTCAACATCCAACACTATTTCTCTACTCATTATTACCCATAGGGTAATGGTCAAGCTGAGGCATCAAACAAAACCATTCTTAAAATCCTCAAGAATACATTCAATGAAGTTGGTCGTGACTGGTATTTATAATTAAATCCTTCCTTATGGGCCTACAAAACCAGTATCCACACAACTATACGTGCAACCCCCTTTTCCCTAGTCTGTGGATCTAAAGCCATCCTACCCATCGAGGTCGAGATCCCCTCACTGAGAGTGTTACTACAAAATCTAATTTCTAATGAAGAATATAGGGTGTCACAGTTGAATGAGTTAGAGTTCCTAGATGAGCATCATCTTGATGCCTTGAATCATTTGTAGGCATACCAAAACTAAGTGAAACAAAGCTAAAACAAGAAAATCAAGAATTGATCCTTCTAGGTGGGAGATCTTGTCCTCAAGAAAAATCATAAGAACATGCCAGATCGTGATAGCAAAGGGAAGTTTGAGCCTAATTGGTTAGTACCATTTTTCATCACAACAAGCTATGGATCAAGAGCCTATTAGTTATCAACACCTAAAGGAGAACCCTTGCAGGGACCCATCAATAGTTTGCATCTCAAAAAGATTATGCCTAGGCTTGAAGGGTATAAATCTAAAAAATACAAAACAATAAAAAAATAACAAAAAGGATTGAAAATAGTAAAGAAAAAAAATCATCCTCTAGTGAAAACCACTTTGGTGGTGCTTCGAGCAAGTACCTTGGTGAAAACATAGTAAATAGGAACCTTGCATAAATAAGAACTCTCCATCCATCATTGGTTCTTCAACTTATCCTACTCCACCATCTATAACATCCATTCATTGCATCCATTAATCCTATTTATTCCATCACCAATTTGTGTATGTATCATAGCTAGATGTTACATAAATATCATATTCCCCTTTAGTACTACCTAGCACATTCCTAAGGTCGGTTTGTCCTACCTATATTGAGGCAGTCTATCACATCACACTAGGGGAAATTTTTTATGCTTGCATCAAATTTTATCCTTCTATATCTTAAGATTATTCTCAAAATCAATCAGAAAATCCCAAAACATTTGGAAACCAACATTAAAAACTAAAAACACTTGAAAAATCCAAAAACATTCAAAAACATTCAAAATCTTGTATAGCCAAAAATCCAAAAACATTTGAAAAGTTGTAAATTCAAAATCAAAACATCCAAATCACATCAAAATCCCTAAACAAGTCAAAAGTCTGAAAATAAAAAACATAGCTTGTCGAACTACGAGTCTTTGAACTTGAACATAGGCAAGGCCATCATCGATATGCCCATAAGACACATTAGTTTAGTCCTTTAGGAGTTTGTCACAATAAACTGACAACCCATTAAGTGTTCATATCTCATCAATAAATGATTACTAGTTAGAGTCAATTCAACTACGGGGTCTTTGTATATATAATGTAGGCAAGGCTAATCTTTGATAAGCCCCTGAGGCTCTAGGTTAGTCCCTCTTAGGTCTTGGTCAAAACTTAGAAAACATAAAAACATTTGAAATTTTGGAAACCCAAAACATTGGAAGACATTCAAGAAACCTAAACAACCTCAAATAATGGAAAACCTAAACATTAACATAAACATTCAAAAAGACCAAAAACAGCCTCAAAACATTAGAAAACGTCAAAAATATTGAAATATTCCAAAAACTCCAAAACCACCCATCCCATTTTTATTTCACTCAAAATAAACCTCCATTCATAATAAAACAATCATCATCTTCAACCAACCTTTGGTAAAACAAGTAGGAACAAGTATGGCAATTCGTGAAGTGTGAACCTAAATGTCAAAATCTAAAGTCTAGATCATGAGTAAACAAGTTGGTAACATTTGTATCAATGACCTATCAAAAAATTAGTCTTAATCAGAACATCTAGTAAACATTTCCTAAGATGCATCCTTCCTACAATGGGAATCATTGTCAAAAATCACCTTAGCTATGTTACTTTGGCAAGAGATATACATAACATTAACTATTTTTTTAATATTTTCTTATGATTTATCTTGTTAACCCATTTTGAGGACCTCTCAATGATGCCTAAATGATTTAGAGAGAAATGAATGAGGCAATGATCATTATCTTTCATTTTTTGTGCTTGTGGGATGTTCTTGTAAAATAGTGTTGGTTTATAGTTGCTTAATTGTGTGTAGGGAGGTTGTTTTGAATAGATTGTTGACTATTGTGTATGCTTTGGTCCAAAATTTTCTAAACTTCTAAACTACATTCCAATGAGGCTTGTATGTCAAGGTGTGAGCAAGGATTATTCTATCTATTTGTAGATGTAGACACTTAAAAATGTCTTGAATGGTATTACACACTTAAATTTGATCACTAACATCTTTGCATCCTGAAATCCATCCTCGTTTCGCTTGTTTGATTAAATCAACCTAGTTATTTAATCAAATTTCTCATTTGCATTTATTGTTCTAATTGATCTAATTGGGTTAATTCACCCACTCTCACACTAGCATTTCATCTTGTTTAAATTGAATAAATCAAATTATTTAATTTAAACCCTAAGTCCTCTTAATTAATTAAATAATCTTTATTATTTAATTATTTATATCATATTTGCATCCTCTTTTTTATTAAATAAATCAATAATTTAATGAATATCATATTATTTTCCATCTTGCACATTCAAATTTAGTTTTACTTACTAAATTGCTAATTTCCCCTCCAATCTACTTGCATATGGAATATTCCAAAAGAATATTCTCCTATTTGGCTCCAAAAGGAATGATTTATTTCAAAAAAACTTTGTAACAAACTTTCAAAATTGTTACAAAGTGTTTTTGTTTGAATAATTCTTATTCCTTGATCTTTTCTTGATCCTTGTGATCTTTCCATGTTTCTACCTTCATTCAATATTGACCATTAATAGATCAAATCAATCTGAGCCCTTGATTTTTCATTTGATCTCCTATAAATAGATCATCATTTGGAGAGAAATGGATCCATCTTTTGATAGAAAAGTTATGTTGCTGAAATTCATATTCACTTGCATCCATATTGAGCATCATTTAGCATTTTAGATTAATATCCATCCATACTTAGCTTAAGCATCCATTAATGGCTTCCATGTTAACTTATTTTGCATTCATTTTAGCATAGCTTGCATCCATGGCTTACATCTTTGAATTTTGTTTCCATTTAGCATAGATTACATCCATTTTATCAAGCATTTTAGCATTTAGAAGTAATCTTTATCATGCTTTAAACTAGACATTTATCATGTTTTGTTCATATCTCATCGATTTCGTCAGTTTTCTTCAATAAAATTGATGAAAACAAGCTCGTATTATCCAAGGGATTGGGAAAGGGTCATCATTCCACATCAATGCGACACCATTCCCCCAATAGGATAAGATTTGAGATCTTATAATAGATTTCCCTTACATTTTCATGTTGATTTCATGTTAGTTTAATGGGTTCTTATTCTTTGGAATTTGAATATCTTATTGGGATCATTGCTTAGGGGATTAAATAGGGTTTAAATGCATTTGTATCTATCGTATTTAGTTCACACTATGACTTTGGTCACAACATATTCAAAGTCCATCACACTAGATACAACACCATCCTAGTTATCAATATCATGATGCATCATGTCTATGTGTTATATCAAAAATAAGGAATGATAAAGTATCCCAATCCCTAAAACAAGAAAATCATCAATCTCATCACCATATCTAATAATGTCTCAAAGATTCATAAAATTGTTGAACTTTTGAATCAATCTCGAAATCAATGGTTAATCCATTCGTCTCATTCTTATATCTTCTTTCCATGCTAACATGCTATCATGACAATCAACAAAAATCATAATGCATCCATCCTACATCCACAAACCATCAGCATACATACATCTTGCATAATCATCTACATATCATAAGCATGACATCATCATATGGAAAATATGCAAAAATAAATGTACCCATCTCATATCATGTCATATAGAAAGATACTAAAAAAGAGAATAAACCATCCATCACATTGCATCCATAACATAAACCATACATTACATATCATATAAGCATTGCATCATAAGTCATACATCACATCATATCATGCGCATAAATAAAAGAAACACATACATAACATAAAAATTTACATCCATTCATCACATGTGCATCCATACATAAACATAAAGCATGAAATAAATGAAACATCATATCACATCATAGAATATCATATCATAAGAATATCATATCATAATGGCATTAGGCCATCTCATAGATATCTCAAAAAATTGAATTTCATGATACAAGGTCAGAGTCAATATGTCAATATCATCAAAAATAGATACAATAGGCTATCAAAAATTAGCTGATGAATGTATATACATGTAATAATTAGGGATGTAGATCTAAAAATTTCTACAAAAATGTGACCTATCCTCTACTTTGTCCATCATCTTTTTGAGACTAATCCTGGTGGACTCTAGGAGCACCTCCTGAACCACTCAACCTGACCTTGCTCTAGTGCTCAAAATTTGGTTGTCGTCATGCACAAGGCACTGCCCTATGGTTCAAGGTACGGTAATAGGAGGCCTCTGCCACGGTTGTCCCATACATCTTTGTAGGGACCTAACCTTGTGTGTGTAGAGTAGTGGCCTCCAACTGTTGTCTCTGCCTAGTCTCCTATGCCAACTAAATGGACAACTACTGAACTTGTTGACGGTCCTAACCTCTCTCACCCGTCACTACCTAAACCTGTGCAGTCAACTGCTAGACCTGCTACCAGTAGTTGGTCCCTCTCTACTATGAATGCTTGTATCTACACATCTTGAGGGTTTGGACCCTGATATTATTATTGTTGTAGTGGGGAGGGTGGTCTTAAAGGTGGCCCCAACGATACATACCTCAGAACCTGTCTGTCATGCTATTGGTGCTCGTCTTTGGGCACCTGTCCATCATGGTCATTTATTTGGTCTTGGCCATCTTGTCCATCTCTAGGAGGCTATTGATGCCCCCATCCTCTACCCTACCCCTGTCAAGTACCTATACCACTATGAGATATGTCAAGAAATTTGGTACAAATTTCTGCCACTAGGGATCATATGCAAGTGTAGTGCTTGCATCATAGGGTCCCCCAACATATACCCATGGTTGTGCAACAAGCTATCTAAAATCATCCATTCACACCTAGGTGGAATTTGTGGTCCCCACCGAGCCTCTCTAGTGGTATGAGAAAATATAGCTCTATAATCATCTAGGACAACATCCTATGTCTCCTCAAACTGACAAGCAACCTGATCTGGAAGATACCGCTCAATCATGGTATGCTCATGGCCCTACATGTATCTATTATGTCTCATGAAAAATAGCTATTGGTGATCATCAAACCATGTCGGTACGTGCAACCATGGCCTCTAATGAAATATTGTCATATCGTCTATAACACATCTCCAGTACGGGATGCCTGCGGGCCTTGTTTGATGTAGTGTGATCATGGCTCTATAGTAGTATACAATGGGATCATCCACATCCAAATATATCAATGCAATAGCTAGTTTGAGCGCAACAATGTGCTCCCATGCCTAGATATGTAAAAGTTTCACCCTAGATCCTATGCTCCGCCCTTGCATATAAATGGTCTAATGCATATCATGATAAAGAGATGCAAGTAGTATGGGGCCCCAAGAAAAGCAAGTCATGTCTCCTATCATCCTCGCCCAGGCAAGTCCCCAACCAAGGCTAAAGCCTCTCCCTTGTTGGTTTAGAAAAAGCACCCCATAGATCAAAGCTCTAACAATCATGGTCAAGTTTGGGGCCTATTCTCTATAATCATCCAAGTCAATCTATGATTCCTAGTCTCTATATAGGGCACCAATACCAAGAATTTCATAGTAAGCAATAGTCCTGGTGTCCACATCATAGAACACTCACCCACTGTGGATTGGTAGTCGCAAGATGTGCCAGATGTCCTCTTGTGTCACAATCACCTCTCCAGTAGGTAGGTGGAAGGATGAGGTCTCATTGTGCCACCTCTCTATCAAAGCTATCATCATCGTAAGGTGAGTTCTCACCTCTAGCATCCTAGCCACAAACCCTAGCTTGATTGCCCCAAAGAATGTCCTCGTTAGGTCAATTAAATGGGGAATGAGGGACAAAATACTAGGTTTTCACTCCATAGAATGAAGTGGTAAAATGATCTCCTATATAATAAAAGAAAATTGTGTCAAAATTCCTAAAAAACTTATAAAACTTAATGTTTTGAACCATAAACTACGAAAGCACCTCTATGGGTGACTAACTGTTCTAAATCTACTTGGTAGGTTCATGTCACCAAGACAGAGTTGATGTCTTGCCAAAAAAGTTTATCGATGTGACTCTCTGTCTTTGGCATGACCTTTTGTCGAATGAAGACCTCTAGATGACAACTTGTTCTTATCGGGCTAACTCATAGGTGTCAAAGAGAAGTCCCAGCGAATGGTGAAAGTCTCACTGATAGCATATGGCTATCGGGCTAACACAAGGATCTCGAGGAAACCTCTCAGCGACTACGTGATGTCTCGCCGACAGTGGTTGATTTCATTATGACATCTTTGCTCGGTGAAAGGTCTTAGCAAAAGGCGTAAGTCTTGTCGACTCGGTAAGACTTGGTGATGCTCGATGAATGGTCTCAGTGAAGAATAAATGTCTTTCTAACTCGGAAAGACATGGGTGCTTGGTATGTGGTCTCGGTGAAAGACATAAGTCTTGCCGATAGCAAATGATCATCGTTGTAACATGAAGTGGTCGAAGGAAGGTCTTGGAAAAGATGAAGTGTCTTGTTGATAGTATAACCTTTCGATGTGACTTTGGATATTGATATATGGTCTCACCGAAGAGTGATAGTCTCACTAAATGGAGAACACACGATGGCATGACTTGAAGATTTCGATATGAGGTCGTGGCGAGATTGGTATGTCTTTCCGATGGTCTCTCTGAGTTCGACATGACTTGCAAAGCATTGGTAAAACGTCTTTCCGATAGAGGAATCTTTTGCTGATAGAAACATACTGAATATTGATGGACTCGATATGACTCATGGCATTCGTTGAAACCTCTTGTCAATTTTTGGAGACTTAAGCCGATTACTTTGTGGCATTGGGGAGACACTGTTAGTGTCTCACTAATATGCCAACAAAGTTTGATCACCTTTGACCATGTGAACATCCTATGTGGCATCCTATTGGTCCAATCAGAGGAATCAGTTTTCAAACGGATGACGGTTGGATTTTTGCATCAATTGCAAACTAGAGAAAAACTACATGCAAGAAAAAATCTGAAAAAGCATGGAAACTTTCTTCGATGGAGCATTGGCAGCTAAGGATCAACAAGAGGATAAATTCAGAATGTGATAATAATTTTGGGATGAGTTTTTTAGAGTGATTTGAATCGGTTTTTGATGAGAGCATTGTCTATAACTGACGAACAGTGAGAAAATCTATTGTGACTAACACCAGAGAGTTGCATCTCGGTTTTGTATGTAATCTATTGTTACTGTAATACAAAGAGTCTCAACTTGGTGTGTTGGGTTTTTTCCTGATAAGGTTTTCCCACATAAATCTATTTTTAATTTGTCTGTGTGTATTTGTTTTGTTTCTATTAATCTTTGATGTGTGTCTTAATTGGATTGTAATTTGAAAAATTAAAGGCCTTGCATTGCATTCTTCCCTATGGATTTGACTTTAGGAAAGTGTTTCCGCACCTCTGCTTTCCTTACAAGTGGTATAGAGCCTGGCCAGTTGTGTTATCCTTGTGAGTGGGTTGGGTTTTTTGTGTCAATCCTTTTCTAGTGGGAGTTTTGTAGAGGTCTGATAATTTAATTACAAATTAAGATGGCGAGCACATCCAAAAGGATGGAAATAGAGAAATTTAATGGTAGCAATTTTGAGTTGTGGAAACTCAAAATGGAAGATATGTTAGTAGATCGTGATCTCTGGACTGCTGTGTCTAGAATGATGCCTCAAGGCATGAAGCAAGAGGATTGGGACCTAATAGATAGAAAGTATAAAGGGATGATAAGGCTCTATTTGGCAGACTTTGTTCTTCTGAACGTGCATGAAGAAAAGACTACATCTTCCTTGTGGAAAAGATTAACATCCATTTATCAGGGCAAGTCCTTGGTGAACAAGCTGTTCTTGAGGAAGAAGTTGTACTCTTTGGGAATGCAGGAAGGAGGGTCTGTTGCTGATCACTTAAATGCTTTCAACATGTTGATTGCTTAGTTGACATTTGTTGGCATGAAGATTGAAGATGAAGATCATTGCGTGTTGTTGCTATGTTCTCTGCCTGACTCTTGGGATCATTTGGTGATGGCTATAGGGAGTACAACATCCACATTCAAGATTTTGTTTCTTCTCTATTATCAAAAGAAATGAGAAGAAAATCTTCTGAGATGGAAAAGGAGGCTCTAGTTGTTAGAGGTAGACCGAAAGAGAAAGGCAAGAAGAAGGACAAGAAGTCCAGATCCAAATCAGAAGGGAGATCAAAGTCTCCTAGCAAGAAGTCCAAGGTGAAGTGTTGGAATTATGGGCAACCTGGTCATGTCCGAAAGGATTGCAAGGAGGAAAAAAAGAAGAAGAAGAACTCTTCTGGAAATGATTCTTCTAAGAGTGATGCAGACGCGTTCATTGCAGCTTTGGCTACATAGGCATCAAATGATGTCTGGATGATTCATTCTGGAGCATCTTTCCACATGACATCTCATAGAGATTGGTTCACAAAGTATGAAGAATACAATGGTGGAAAGGTGTACTTGGAAAGTGATTCATCTTTGGAAATTGTTGGTCGTGGAAGAGTCAAAATTCAATTCCCTGATGGAAGAGTGAAGGGAATCAATGATGTGATGCATATATTAGGTCTAGCTCAAAACCTACTTTTTTTAAGTAAGCTGAATGATATTGGAGTGCAGGTCACATTCTCTGGAAATGGCTGCAAGATGACTAGAGGCTTTATGGTGTTGGCTAGGGGTGCTTGAATTAGTACCTTGTACAAGCTGGATGCACAAGATATTCAATGCAATAGTGTCTATGCAAAGTCACTTAAGGCTACTCATGGATATAAGAAGGAAAACGTTCCTGATGGAGTAAATGCCATGGAAGTTAAACTTCCAGCAAAAAAGACTATGCTCTGGCATCATAGGCTTGGCCACATTGGTGAAAAAGGTTTAAAAACCTTGAAAAATGAAAACCTAGTAGAAGGGCTTGAAGATTGTAACCTTGAGTTTGAATTTTGTGAACATTGCATATATGGAAAGTAACATCGTGTTTCATTTTATTCCAGTCCTCACAAATCTTCTGGTTTTCTTGATTATATTCATTCAGATGTATTTGGTCCAGTGAATGTTCCTTCTCTGTCTAAAACAAGATACTATGTGTCGTTTATTGATGATTATTCAAGAACATTTGTATATTTTCTTAAAAGTAAATCAGAAGTGTTCAGTCGGTTTAAGGAATTTAAAAATCTTGTAGAAAATCAAATTGGTAGAAAAATAAAATGCTTAAGGATTGACAATGGAGGTGAGTTTTTTTCAGATGAATTCGAAAGGTACTATACAGATCATGGGATTAAAAGAAATAAGACTACACCTTATACTCCACAGCAAAATGGAGTTGCTGAAAGGTTCAACAGGACAATAATGGAAAGAACATGAAGTATGCTGAACAGTGTTGGCTTGGATGAGAAGTTCTGGGCTGAAGCCGCGGTCTCTACAGCATGTTACTTGGTAAATCATTCTCCTAACTCTACTCTTGTTGAGAAGACACCTTTGGAAGCATGGTCTAGAAGGAAGCCCTCTCTGATACATATTTGTGTCTTTGGCTATGAAGCATATGCATATGTGCCATTCGAAAAGAGATCCAAGTTGGAAAACAAAGTTGTAAAGTGTATTTTTATTGGCTATAGTGCTGGCATAAAAGGATACAAGCTTTGGAATCCTGAAACTGAGAAGGTTTTGTATAGCAGAAGCGTTATCTTTTGTGAGTTGAAACCTTCTACATTGGATCTGTAGTCAAAGAAGAAATTAGAAAATGAGAAGGATGTAGTAGAAATTCCTCAGACACTAGATAAAGAGGAATTGAAAAATCAAAATGTACCTGATACTGAGGAGAGCTCAAGTAGTTCTAAAAGTTTTGAAGAAGATGAAGAACCACCTCAGCCTCAACCTGTGAAGAGGTCAACTCGTGAAAGAAAGCAACCTGATAGGTATGGGTTTTCTTTAATAGAGTCTACTTGTGCCTATGCTTTAATTTCTAGCACTGATGAACCTAGGATTGTGAAAGAGGCAGTTAAAATGTCTGATTCAAATTCTTGGTTGGAAGCCATGAATGAAGAAATGGCATCATTAGAAAAGAATGATACCTGGAGTTTGGTGCCATTGCCTAAAGGTAGAAAAGTTGTGGGATGCAAATGGGTGTTTAAAAAGAAAATAGGTCTAGACGGCAGTGTGGAAAAATATAAAGAAAGGCTAGTTGTGAAAGGTTATTCCCAGGTAGAGGGAATTGATTATGGAGAAATCTTTTCTCCTGTAGCTAAGCTGACATCTATTAGATTTCTTTTGTCACTTGCAGCAACGTATAACTTAGAAATTGAGTAGATGGATGTGAAGACAATATTTCTTCATGGTGATCTTGAAGAAGAAATTTATATGTCCCAGCCGGAGCATTTTGTGGTAAAAGGTAAGGAAAGACTGGTTTGCAAGTTGAAGAAATATCTATATGGTTTAAAATAGTCTCCTAGAATGTGGTACCAGAAATTTGACACTTTTGTTTTGTCATTGGGATTTGTAAGATCAAAATGTGATCATTGTGTATATTACAAAGCTGAAAGTGATCAAGTCCTTATTATTGCATTCTATGTTGATGATATGTTGTTCATAGGCAATAATAAGCTAATGATTTATGATCTTAAGTCTCAGTTGTCTGCAAAGTTCAAAATGAAAGATCTTGGTGCAGCAGGGTATATTTTGGAAATGGAAATAACCAGGGACAAGAAGGATAGAAAGCTTTGGCTCAGTCAGAGTAAGTATGTCAAGACTATTCTGGAAAGATTTTGTATGACTGACTGCAAACAACTAGTTGTTCCAGTTATGCAGGGAACGAAGCTATCTGTTGAGGATTGTCCAAAATATCCTTCTGAGATGGAGGACATGACCAGTGTGCCTTATGCAAGTGTAGTTGGCAGCCTTATGTATGCAATGGTATATACAAGGCCTAACATTTCCCAAATAGTGGGAGTTCTTAGTCGATTTATGGAAAATCTTGGAAGGACACATTGGGATGCTGTGAAGAGAGTGTTTAGATATATGAAGGGCACTTCAGACTATGCTTTGTGTTACCATGGTAACTTGGTTGAATCACAGAGAACTCTCAGTATTCAAGGTTATGTGGATTCTGATTGGGCAGGGGACATTGACAGTAAAAGGTCCACTAGTGGATATATTTTCATGATGAATGGTGGTGCAGTGAGTTGGATGAGCAAGCAGCAAGCTATAGTCGCTTTTTCCACTACAGAGGCAGAATACATGGCAGCAACACATGCCTGTAAAGAAGCAATCTAGTTAAAATGTTTGTGTTCTAACATTGGTTTTGATGCAGAAAAAATTACTATTTACTGTGACAATCAGAGTGCTATATGTTTGGCAAAGAATCCTACTTTCCATGCCAAGACAAAACACATAGATGTACAGTATCACTTTGTACGAGATATGGTGGAGGATGGTAAGGTCTCTTTGGAGAATGTTGCAGATGCATTGACAAAGCCTATGAGCACAGACAAGTTCAGGTGGTGTGCCAGTTCGATGGGCCTCTTGGCCCATGAATTTTAGTAGTTTTATTATGCTTTGGAGGTGTCACTAAGATCTTCATCAAGTGGGAGCTTGTTGGAATATGTGCCTCAATTCCTACTGACATGGAACTCCTAAAGGGAAAAGTCATTGTGACTTTGTTCATGTCTGAGCGACTAACTGTTCTAAATCTGCTTGGTAGGTTCATGTCGCAGAGATAGAGTTGATGTCTTGCCAAAAAATTCTATCATTGTAACTCTCTATGTTCGACGTGACCTTTTGTCGAATGAAGACCTCTGGGCGACAGCTTGTTCTTATCGGGCTAACTCACGGGTGTCGGAGAGAAGTCCCAGTGAATGGTGAAAGTCTCACCAATAGCATATGGCTATTAGGCTAACACAAGGATCTCGGGGAAACCTCTCAGTGACTACATGATGTCTCACCGATAGTGGTTGATTTTGTTATGACATCTTTGCTCGGTGAAAGGTCTTAGTGAAAGGCGTAAGTCTTGCTGACTTGGTAAGACTTGGTGATGCTCGATGAAAGGTCTCAGCAAAGAATAAATGTCTTGCTGACTTGGCAAGACATGGGTGCTCGGTATGTGGTCTTAGTGAAAGACATAAGTCTTGCTGATAGCAAATGATCATTGTTGTAACATGAAGTGGTCGGAGGAAGGTCTTGGCGAAGATGAAGTGTCTTGCTGATAGTATAACCTTTCGATGTGACTTTGGATATCGATATATGGTCTCACCGAAGAGCGATAGTCTCACTGAATGGAGAACACACGACAACATGACTTGAAGACTTCGATATGAGGTCTTGGCGAGATCGGTATGTCTTGCCGATGGTCTCTTTGAGTTCAACATGATGTGCAAATCATCGGTAAAATATCTTTCCGATAGAGGAATCTTTTGCCGATAGAAACCTATTGAATATCAATGGACTCGGTATGACTCATGGAATTTGTTGAAGCCTCTTGTCGACTGTTGGAGACTTAAGCTGATTACTTTGTGGCATCAGGGAGACTCTGTTAGTGTCTCACCGATATGCCAACAAAGTTTGATCACCTTTGACCGTTGGAACATCCTATGTGGCATCCTGCTGGTCCAATCAGAGGAAGTAGTTTTCAAACGGATGACAATTGGATTTTTGCATCAGTTGCAAACTGGAGAAAAACTGCATGCAAGAAAAAATCTAAAAAAGTATGGAAACTTTCTTTGATGGAGCATTGGCGGATAAGGATCAATAAGAGGATAAAATCATAATGTGATAAGAATTCTGGGATGAGTTTTTCAGAGTGAGTTGAATCGGTTTTTTATGAGAGCATTGTCTATAACTGGTGAACAATGAGAAAAGCTATTGTGACTAACACCAGAGAGTTGCATCTCAGTTTTGTATGTAATCTATTGTTACTATAATACAAAGAGTCTCAACTTGGTGTGGTGGGTTTTTTCCCAATAGGGTTTTCCCATGTAAATCTGTTGTTAATTTTTCTGTGTGTATTTGTTTTGTTTCTATTAATCTTTGATGTGTGTCTTAATTGGATTGTAATTTGAAAAATTAAAAGCCCTGCATTGCATTCTTCCCTGTGGATTTGACTTTAGGAAAGTGTTTCCACACCTCTGCTTTCCTTACATATTTTGCAAAAGCACATCACTATTTTTGAGCAATGTTGTACCAAAATGTCAAAAGCGATACCATTTGCAAAAGCACGTCAAATTTTCAAAAGTGACGTACCAAAATAGAAAAAGCGACACTTCTTGCGAAAGCAGGTCAACTTTTCAAAAGTGATGCTAAACCTTTCTAAACCCTAATTTTGACCATGAGGCTATTTTTGAAAAGGTGTGTTAGCTTTTCAAACACATCGCTACTCTGGCAAAAGTATTGGCGACTAGTTCAAAAGCGACACTGAATAATGATACCTTTGTTTGGCCATTTTGACCCCTAATAAATGACCTAAAAACTTGAAAAATGAGAAAAATTTTCATTTGTGTATTGGTGGTCCTACATCTGTAGCACATTGGTACTCTTGTACCTATCCATGAGATTTTATGGGAGCTTACGAGTTGCCATTTTGCCAAGGTGTTAGAGAAAAAATCACAAAGTTTCACTAAAGCTATGAGTGCAAATGACCTGAAAGTGACCCTTCAACCTATATTTATACCTAAAATTAGGGTTTTTACCCTACTTTATGTGGGGAAATTGCACATTGATCCTGTTTTATCAAATTTTGTGCTATGGGGCATGTTTTGAGGCATTTTTCACATTCTTGAGCTTGTTTTCGCATCCCAAAACCTATTTATGCACCTGAATCAATGTTAAACCTTGGTAATGATATCAAGCCAAAAATTAAAATTTCCACCTGATCTCTCGAAGGGCAGGGTACTAGCTTAATTCCTTACACTGGGGCAATAGTGGGGCATTTGAAAAAATCAAGAGTTTTTTAATTTTTTTACCTAAGTAGCAACATTAATATGAACAGTGTTAGTCTTTGAACCTATGTAACAGGTACCTCACTTCAAAGAGGGGGAAAATGTAGACACTTAAAATTGTCTTGACTAATATTGCACACTTGAATCTAATTAATAACACCATTTCATCCTAAATTCACCTTCTTTTTTATTGTTTAATTGAATAATCCTAGGTATTTAATTAAATGCATCATTCTTATCTATTAATCTGATAATTAATTTCATTAGGTTAATTCTCCTCCTTTCACACTAACTTTTCATCTTGTTATATTGGATAATGCAAATTATTTAAATTAAACCCCTTATGTCCTCTCATTTAATTAAATAATCTAAATTATTGAATTAAATGTCACTTAACCTCTTTTCATTAAATAAATAAATTATTTAATGATAATCTTAATTTCCTCTAACTTGCACAATTAAAACTTTGTTTTAATTATCTAATTACTAATTTTTCCTCACCCTCCCACTTGCAAGGGAATATTCCAATGGAATATTCCTATAGAATATTTCTCCCTATGCACTCATTCAAAATGGAAATATCTTCTAACCACTTCCTGATTTTTAGGAAGTATGTTTCTTTGAATCAATGAGATCCATTGATTAACTCTTTGATCCATGTCAACTTGGATTCCCATACCTTTATGAGAATCCTTGATCCATGCCTTCATCTCTCATTGCCTCTCATCCATCGATTGTGTAATTCGATCTTGACCCTTGATTCACCATTTTCTCCTATAAATACTTCTCATTTTGGAGAGAAATGGATCCGCTTCCATTAGAGCAAAGTTATTGTAGTGAAATTTAAAGAAATCCTTATGAGCATCTTTATAATTTTAGCATCATGTTAATTATATTTTGCATCCATTTTAGCATCATGTTTTATTTTAGGGTTACATCCATTTTCATCAACTTTTATCAATATTATCCATTAGAAAGCTTGTTTCCATCTAGGAATTGGGAAAGGTCTATCATTTCACATCATATGTAGCACTAATCCCCCAATGGGATGAGGTTTGGAATTTTAAATTAGGTTTCCTTTATGAATTTATGATTTATTTCATGTTTTGTTTAATGGTTTTTTGGTTTGAAGCTTTCAAGAATTTCATTGGGATTATAGCTTAACTAACTAAATCTTGTTTAATATTGTATGGATCTGGTAGATTTAGGTCATGTTATGGTTATAGTCACACTAAGACATGATAGTATGATGTGTGCTAGGAATATGGATTAGTATTAGTGTGTTAGACTCAAGGATAACAACCATTAAGAGCTTAGACTAGGGATAAAAGATAAATATCCAAGAACAAAGAGAACCTAGATAACACAACTTGGACTACCTCAAGGGTCATAGAAACACACTAAATATAACTCAAATCCAAAGATATAGGTAATGAGGCATCTGAAAAAATCATATCATTGGAGTTGGACTTATTGGTTCTAGACACCATTAAACAAGTATAACACTAGGTTAAACCAAGATAATCTCAAGCTAGAGATGAACTATTGAAAGAAAATATGTAACAAATAATTTTAAGATTTAGATATGCAAATAAGTATATAGCCTTTACCACTTGTTCATATTTCCTAATAGTAGAAGATAATCTAGAGGACTTGACTTAAAATTTGAGGACTAAAGCATGAATGCATATTATTTATAGAAAATAAAAGGGGTATCCAACATAGCCTCCTAGTGAAGGGGAGACAAGTTGAGAATCATTATACCACTTATTAGGAAGATAGGGACAAGTTGAGAATAATTGTACCTAAAAAAGTATAGCTTCCTTTGTCAAAAGAAATCTTTTTGTGTCTTTTTTTCACTTTCTTGAAAATAAGTTGAATTAAAATATATATAGGTTTTGAGTGAAATATTTCCAATCGATAATTTTTCACTAAAAACTTTTGGTTGAAAATGTTTTGATCAATAATATTTCAACTGAAAAGGTTCCATTTAAAAATGTTTCAGGTGAAACCATCTATGTGGCATCCTAATTGGCAACCACCTTCCCCCTTTTCAACAGTTTTATAAAACTCTAAATTTCAACTAAATATTTCTTTAGTCAAAATTATTATTTTTTTAATCTAAAATTACCCTTTTGTAGAGCTCGGAGTCTACAATCCAAATATATATTTTTAATATGATTTAAAAATTACAATTAGGTTGTTATAATAAAAAATGAGGTTGATCAAAAATTAAAAATTTAATAAAACATTTTTTTTTTGAAAAATGTACAAGGCACTATAGGAGAGAATCCTCTCCAAAAGGGTATAATTTAGTTTAAAAGTTTGATAAAAAAAAATATTAAAAAATAATTGACATCCCATCAAGCCTATAATGTTTCAACGAAGTTTGACTTTAAAACATTATTATTGAAAAATATTCATGTCATTTTTTTTCCATGCACTAGATATTGAAGTTAGTTAATTGAGGAAAAATATTTTTTACTTTTATTTTTTGATGTCCCATTGACCTCGCTTTTATTATAAATTTTCAGCAATTCAAATTCATCTATTCAATCATACTTAAAAAAATATATCAAACCAAATTAATAAAATAAAATTGCAAGCGTAAAATTCATCAAGATTTTTACATTTCATTAGTTTATATCATTTTAAAATTCAAAATATAAAGACCACTTTTCTGTGGTCCATGTTGAAAATTTGAATTTGTGTTGGTCATTTCCTTTATAAAATTGTGACACAAGTTTGTACTTTTACCCTATAGTATAGAAGAGGGATTCCAATGAAGGACAATCTTAATCCTACCATGGCCTAAATTTTTTTCCCACACTTATGTATCCCTTCTCACTATGTTCCAATCCTTCTAGTGACCATTTTTGAGAGATTTAAAAATTCCATCATTTAATGGGGATTTTAATAAGTAAACAAGGTATCTAGGGGTATGAGTACTAAAAAAAATCATAAATTATTCTAATACATTCCCAACCTCATATAGATCTCACATTGAACTCAAAATACTTGAAAAAACAAAGGTACTAAGGGGCATGAGTACTCAAAATAAATCCCACAACCTATTCTAATACATTCCCAACCTCATATGAATCTTATATTGAATGAAGATAATTATTTAATTGGAATATAATTTTCAAGTTTTCTCAAGGTGCACAAACATACATGAACCACCACAAAAATTTATGAAATTAATTTATTTTTCTTATTGCATGAGTTTTGGGTCACAAACACTTAACAATAACCAACCACATCTCATCAACTCTTTTCATCAATTATAATGGTTCAAATATGCTTAGGCATTTTGTCAAGCATTTACATTGAATTTAAGAGCTTAAAATATCACTATTGAAGAGAGAATTATGCCAAAAAAAATTCCCCTACTCAATTCATGTGAAAATCATACCTTAAATATGGATTTAGATTTTGGAATGGATGCATCATTCACTCCAAGTTTCATATGCCAAAACATCCCCTTTTCTAGTTAGTTTTTGACTATTTTTAAAAAAATTCTTGTTGTCTCCAAAAATCTTCTTTATTGTATTTTTCCAAATAATATTAGGCATCTCTTTGACTCTCCTAAACATAAAAAATTTAACAAGCATATTTAAAACTTTATTGGATTCTCTTTGGATTATTTTTAGAATATCTACTTGTGTTCAAAACTCCTAATTAATTTTGTCTTGTTCCAAATAAATCTTGCTACATCATCTCCATACCAACCCCGTGCAATCTATAATTTGTTTTAATTGAGGTGGATTGAGTATTTCGAACCATCACCATATATATTACGAGTGTTCAATGAAATGCTTACAAGAATAAATGTAACCAAAATTTTGAAATAACTAGTTTTATTTATGGTGATGCAAGATTATTGTGGTCTTAAATGCTCCTACATCGTAAACATCAAGTGAAATAAATTATAATTTTTTTCTTGTGACCAATTCATGAAATATTGGATTGAGATTACAAGTTTAGCAACTTTAAATCCATTCAGCAACTTTAAATCCATTCATCCACACTACTTCTCAAACTATCTTATTCTTCCACTTTACCGGATATTTGTTGTATTCCTTCCCTCTTGTCTTCTTACAAGCTATAAGTGTTCCATATATAAAAATTTATCTACAATAATTTATATAGCACCCTTTTAGGTTCTTGGAAATCACATTCATGCTCACATCTTCCCATGGTCTTTTTACTGTGGGCAATAACTAATAAAAACCTATATTTTAACTTTTTTCCCTCAATGTATTAGTAGACTATATAACTTCACAATATTGTTCACATCCATACTCATTCTTGGTCAACAATAACTCACATAATTATGCCAATATTTTTCTTGCCAATACATTTGGAAAAACCTCCACTATGCTTCCTTCTCACCAAATTCTCCCTATTGAACCTTGAGGTATACACAAATGTTGCCCTTTGAACAACAAACCTGCTTAAATGAAATAATCCAGCGATGCAATCTTATACATATCAAAATTGGGCTCTTCCATGTTTCCCTTTAAACACAAACATTCTTGAATGAATTAATCCAGCGATGGAGTCTTATCCATTTTAGTTGGGTTTTTTCATGTTGCCCAAGCTTCTCTAAAATCTAAAGCATTCACATGCAACTCTCTCATAGAGAAAATTTCAACATCTACTATCACCTCATGCAACAATGGATGCCTTCTACTCAATATATCAATAACCCTATTTGATTTTCCTCTCACACGTTCCAAAATTAATGAGTAACTTTAAAGAAACTCTACCCACTTCATATACTTTTGACTCTACTTATCTTGATCTTGTTATAAACTATAATTGACAATAGAATATAATCCTTACGTAGAAAATAATGCCTTTATTCTTCAATGTTTCAACAACTTTGCATAAAACTCTTGGCTATAAACCAAATACTTATTCTTGACTATATTCAACTTCTCATTAAAGTAAGGAATTAACATATATTATTAAATTTATATTTTTTATCATTGTTTCTATAGTTTACCATGCCTTACAAGCTTTATAGATAAAATTTGGAATGGCCTAAAAAAATGTATAGCAAATATTTACTAGACTTTATCATTATTAATATCTTATGAAGGAAAAGTGAAAGCATATGTTGGATGAATAATTATTTATAAATATATTATTAAAATAAACAACAATCTCAAAAGATGTAGCAGTAGATTATTATGTTAGAGCTAAATAAATGTATTCAAACACGCTAGATATCATTAAATAAGTAACATATAAATATGAATCAAATATGCTATTACAATATGTTGTTGCTCCAAATACAAATGCTTTCTAGTAATAATAAAATAAATTTCTTAGCACAAATACAATTTTTGAATGAGATTGTCTTTAAGAAATGATAAGGTGGAAAAGTGAAACCCTAGGACTTCACCTTAGGATTTCACATACTTTTCCATGGGGCTTTATCTTTAAAATTTGATATCAACTAGGATATGAGATTGAATTGCAACTTGAAGGTGAGTCAATCAACCCAAGGATCTAAATTGGAATGATTTGGAATGGATTTTGCATGAACTACAATGATATGACTAACTAACTATGAAAATGCACTATTCTGATGCAAATACAAAAAAAATAGAAACTAATAGTCAAATTTAAGGACCAAAAATGGAAAGAGAAAATATGTATGCACTTGTAGTTTGAATTTGATCTGATTCTGGGTGGACTATGGCACAAGGACACCCTAGTGTAGTTTTTTGAAACTGAAATCTAATTTTGCAATCCTTGTTTACCCAGTTTGTAGCTTCTTAATTCCATATCTCGTTTTG
The DNA here is from genome assembly GCA_007258455.2 of Sequoia sempervirens. NCBI lineage: Eukaryota > Viridiplantae > Streptophyta > Pinopsida > Cupressales > Cupressaceae > Sequoia > Sequoia sempervirens. The sequence continues at coordinate 38,273,245 of VDFB02000007.1, read as the reverse complement.
TATCTTTGTTTGTTGATGAGATATTGTAGTTTCTAGATCTTATCAAGTTGTAGGGGTTGAATGCATGAATGAGTGAAATGTCTTCAAATTTTCCTTCAATCCTCTTTAGATATATACCTACACATTTAAAAGAAGAGGAAGGGTTGTGCCATATAGGGGCTTGCCTCAATCAAACCCCGTGTTGGTGTTTTTGCCTTCACAATGGCAAAACTAATGATAGAGAGAGCTTATCCTTTTGAGGGATAGAGTCTAAAATTATAAATGAATTTGATAAATCTATAGTAGACTGCAACTCACCACTCAAGTCTGATTTCCTTGAAGGACTCAAGTCATGCACATTTCCTCAAGATTTGATTGCAATTTGTCTTGGATTTATTTAAAGACCTACAAGTGTTAGTCCTCACAAAAAAAAATGTATGCATAAACATGAACAAACTCACATAGAACTTGACATGATGCTTCAATGTTGAAATGTTGCAATAAATCTCTAAAATTTTCGCTTGACTTGATCTTGAAGTATAATAATTGTTCTTCACAATTGCTTGATCCTTATTGTTGTTTAAAATTATGAAAATACTTAGTATTTATATCAAATTGGTCTAATTTCCAAAAAAATAAATCCTGATGGCTGAGAATCAAAATTTGAATTTCAAATATTAAATTACTACTGCCAACACTTGGAATTTTGGGGCCACATTAAGGGACTAGGGCACAAGGACGCCTTAGTCCAGATCCCTCAATTTTTGGGATCCAAAGTACTTTGAGCAAAATATTAAATGTATATTTGGGTCTTGCACATTTGATTTCTTGATAAGTGCTAAAATGTGCCATGGAATGCATAATTTAGGAAATTAGGTGTACAATTAGGTCCAATCACTTAGAGGGGAGCAAAACATAGTGTGAAATTATCAAGGGTTACAATTTAAGACACTACAAGTAACTAAAGGAGCTTCTTCCTCCAAATCTTATATTTGAATACAAGACTTTGAATTGAAATCGGGTGCGCAGAAGCAGCTTCCTTCACTAATCTAAGCAAGAGAGTAGTGCAAAAAAAAATCTTATTAAAACCTTAAACTACTATGGGTACCTATAGATGCGCATTCAATAACATCAAATAGATAAGACAAAGATAAATCATAACATAGTGTATTGTCGTGGGAAAACCCTTTTGGGAAAAAACCCACACTCCAAATCACGCAACTCAAATGTATTATCAGCAACAAGAACAGTTACAATACAATCTTAGAGCAATGCTTAGGAGTCTTCACACTACAACAAGAATCTGGATAAATTTTGCCAGCATAATGGCTTGTAATCAAGCTTCAACCTATAACCCATAAAATGCACTAACTCTAGAAGTATTTATAACACAGCAGTGACATGAAGCAAAATGCTAAAAACTTGCCAAAACCATTTCACACGCCCAAGATGTGAATTAGAGTCTATTATGACATGTTGTCATAGTCAAGACTCATTTAATTTGGAAATTTTCCAAAATCAGCACCTGCCTCCACCAAAATAGCCACCACTTGCCATGCAAGACACCACTACACATGCAACTGCCAAATGCAAACTTAGGCACCCCCATAATAGTAGCTTACCTATCGTAGTTTAATTCAAAAACTATCATACACCACTCTTACAGCTATCATATCCCGTCATAGCAGTTTCCACAATAAACTCTTATGGCTATCATAAATTGTCATAACAAGTGTCATAGTTTGTCATAGTGCATGACATAGCAACTTATGACAAAAGCCATCAATTTAGCTTAAATTATAGGTCCTCCAAAGTGGACACCTACTTCCACAATTTTAACTTACAACATTTACATGTCACTTTCCATGTAGGATGCCACATCAATGGTGGGTCCCACAAAGTGACAACATATTTAGTAGGCGTGATTAATTACAAAATAAATAAATACATCAAATATCAATTAATTAAATGATGGGACTTAAAGGTTGAGACACCTTATTCCCAACAAACTTAAACTCTATGACATGGAATACTAAATAAATTGGTAGATGTCTCAAAGACAATCAAGCACCTCAATACATAATACTAGAACAACACAAATTTCCAACACACTATTTTCTCTTTAAAAAATAACAATTAAAATATTAATAAATTTCTTTGCCCAAAATAACCCTACTTTATCATGAATACCAAATTGTAATTTCCCATTTTAATGAACAAGCTATTTAGTGTCTAAGACCTACCACGATCTTTTTTATAAAAACCCATGCTCCAATATTATTTATTATTATTTTATTTACTACTTTCAAACCATAATATCTTTAATAAAATGTTCTAATATCCCTAATTGAAAAATAAAAATCATACCCATTAAGAAGGGACATTACGAATTATCCTTCTTATCCTTGGTCTAAAAACTACAACTCTGTCTTTATCCTTAATCCTTTGGCTATAACGTATATCTAAAATGTTCTACTAAAAGTAGAACAGTCAAACTTTAAATGGGTTATACTCTAATAGTACTACTGATTGTTTGTTTAAACTTTATATATAGAAAACAAAGACAAGAGAGGAACAAATAAACAGCTAGGAAATTTAAGAAAGTGATGTTAGAATCAACCGTTCACTACAGAAGAGATCCATTTTGTTTTATATTAAGTCATTAGTCTTCAAAATACAGACTTCTTGGTCTATACATAGGATGATGCTGGTGCATACAGAAACTTATCAGGAGAAGGAAGATGGCAGAAATGTGGAAGCTTATTGCTCTACAGATTGGTTTTCCTCTAGCTATTGTTGTTGTTTCCTATCTTGTCTTCAATTTGAGGAGAAGAACAAATAGAAATGATGGTGCAGGGGTTATTCCGGGAAGCACAAGTCTTCCCATAGTTGGTGAATCCTTTTCATTCTTTCAATCTTTTAGTAATCCTAAAGGAGTTCAAAGCTTTACAGAGAGCCATGCCAAAAGGTAAGGCCTTTTATCTTCAAATTCAATATTAGTTTTACAAATTTTTTTATAGGTATATGATGGCTTTAGGCAAATTTAATGTCAATTAATTCACCTTCAACAATTCATCGTCAATAATTCATCTCCATTCAATAAATTCAACTCCAACAATTTATCCACATGACAAATATTCAGCTCCAACAATTCATCTCCATGACAAATTCATCTCATGGAAAATTCACCGTCATAAATTGCTGGTGAATTTTCCACGAGATAAATTTGTCATGACGATTAATTATCGAAAGTGAATTTGTTGACAGTGAATTTTCCTAAAACTGCATATGATATATGGGTGCAGAAGTTTTAAATAAAAAATTGCCTTATGTATATGGTATTTACTTTACCATGTCTTAAGCTGTGGTGAGTGGGTGATATTACAGGTATGGAAGAACCTTTCTTACCAACATTCTTGGGCGCGATTGGGTATTTACATCCTACAGAGAAGCAGCAAAATTGATGTTTTCATGAGAACACAGATTGTTCCAGTTTGGAGCCAACAATACATTTTTCAATATTTAAGTGGCCAAGAGCACCCAAAAAAGAAAAAGTATAGAGAGTTTGTTGAATGCATAAAAAAGGTATACGCAGTGAATATACCACAGCGATGAATTACTGGTGGGGAATTGTATATGGGATGAATATTGATGAATTGTTGGCGGTGAATTGCTGACGCCTGACAGTGAATTGCTAACGATAAATTTACCTGAACCCAAACCTGAAAGATCCAGGAACAAAAAAAAAAAAATGGTGAACCCACCTTGATGCTGGCAAAAAACAGCTCCATATTTTAATTTCACATTCACATTTTAGTAAAATATGTTTTTAATATAAATTCAAAATATACTCAAGTAAAGAATAAATTGATATAATATCATTATAAAGACTGTATTTTATTGATAAAGTTGAATTTTTTATATTATTAATAAAAATAATTTTTTTTTGAAAAATCCAAATCTTTAAACAATAAGATGTAAAAAAACTATAAAACCTCAATAACAGAAAAAACAAACTCCATTAAAAATAGAAATAACAAACAAAATCAATGATCAAAAACTGAGAAAATACAGCAAAAACTTAATTAGTAGACAGCTCCTTTAAATTTAAACTCATATTTAATTTGTTGAAATGTAGTAGAATTATAGATATCATACCTTGATTTGCAGGCCCGTGAGAATTTAATTACCTTATTAGACAACATAATTCAGAGGAGAAGAAAGGGAGAAGAGATTAAAGATGACCTCATCCAATCAATGATATCTAGAGATGGGCTTCCTCAAGAAGGACGGCTGACTGACTTACAGATAAAAGATAGCTGTCTTGCACTTCTTTTAGCAGGACATTCCACAACAGGGGCTGCTCTCATGTGGGCAATGAAGTTTTTGGAAGAAAACCCTGATTCAAAAAGGATACTCATGGTATGGATAGTTTAAAGACAAAAGGAAAGTTAAGATCCATATCTTTTAATAAAGTACAACTTAATCAAATAATGTGCTAAGTAAAGAAGTTGTATGATATCAGAAGTATGATAAGATTCTCAGTAATAAAGCTGCATCAAGCATAACTAATTTAGCATGGGAAGATATCCAGCAAATGCTTCCAAAGTAATGAAGTTTCTTTGCCTTCTACTCTCAAGTGTAGCCTTAATTTAAGTTGTATTCAACCACTTAATTTAATTTAATTTTTTTTCATGATATTATAGGTAGTATTAGAAACACTCAGAATGGAAAATCCCAGCCAATGGAGTGTTCGCACAGTTCTTCAAGACTTTTCATTGCAAAGTAGAGATTGAAATTATTTTTATTATTTCTTTCTATTTTTATTTACATACAATTGTAATACTGTTATTTGAATTTAAATTTTAATTAATATTTTTTGTTATATCATATGGAATTTATAAATGTTTAGATTGTTTAAATTAAATGTAATTTTAATTATACTGTTATTTTCAGGGTTTACGATTAAAAAAGGTTGGAATCTTGCAATTGATCATTGTTCTCTTCATTATGATTCTCAAATTTTTGAAGATCCAACAAAGTTCAATCCTTCAAGATTCAATGTAAGTTTAGACTTAAATTTTGTCTTCTTACTTATGAATGTAAGTTACATTTGTAACTTAATAGTTTATTTATAAATGTTGAGAGACATTATTAACTAAAAATACTTTTAATATAATCTTTATCCATTATTAAACATTTTTTATATTTGAAAATCATTGTGTTGCCACATAAATCTCTATGTATGCCCCCTACACTATTACTTGGGCACTCTATTCCTCTTATGTAAATTTATTTTGCACTCTCTCATTTGATTTCCAATCTTTACACTAAGACTTATTTTAGCACAAAGCTTCAAACCTTTATTATGACAAGGCTTCTCAGCTACACACAAGCTTTGATGAGCTCCATATTCTATTAGACTAAATCTAGCTATCATAGATTGTCTTGTGCCATAGGGTGCCCCTACATTAAACTCCCTAAGTAAATAAAATGTGATTCATAGCTCACAAGTAGGGAATAAGTGATAGAACCACCATTTTGGCCATGCAACATAATGGCCATAAATTTTCCCTTCACCTCGTTCTCTCCCTTTCTTCCCCTTAACCCTTCGTTAGTCATAAATCATCCATTGGATCTAGCCTTGATACCTTTACTCCTTGACTTGCACATACCTAAGTCCTTATATGATCTCCTCTAAGCCTTATCTTCATTATCTCATTTCATCTCATCCTTTTCATCATCTTAGGCATATTATATACAAGTGCACTCCACTAGCACTTCATCTTTCACTTTACCTTTCTAGAAAAACATCTATGTAGTTCAAATGTGTTCACCTTTCACTATCCTATGATACCCTTTTGTAAGTTACTTGTGTTTCCTTCATCAATGACACTTAATTTGATCTCTTCAATGTCATACACAACACCCTAGGGTATAATGATGCCCACCATTCCTATCTCCTCTATTATTGCACATTCTACCCTACATACTAATGCTAACATTAATCACTCCTTTTCAACTCCTTGCCTCTCACAAAATTATTTTATTACTGGATCCATTGTCATATGAAATGGGAATTGTTCCTCTTATTCTTTTTTACTTCCCTTCACTATCATGTGCAAACATACTTGTGTATTCTTCTCTTCTCTTGAGAATTTCATGAGTTTCCTCCTCTACATTAATGTAGGTTGTCCCTACATGTGTCTCTCCTTATGCATCCTCTAATGATGGCTATGAAATTGTATCTTCCTCCTCTTTTCCTTTTTCCTTCAAGGTGAAAAATTTATTTCCTTATTTACTTTCTCCTCTGTCCACTACTAATTGCACTATGTGCATCTTCACTTTTACATATTCTCCTTTATTGCTAGCTCTATGCAATAATCTTAAAATTAATGGGAATTGAGAGTTCCCATCTCCATTCTCTCTTCATCCCATCTTGCAAAGACTCCTCCATGAATGTACCAACTATCTTCTTGTGCTTCTCTGTGATCACCTCCACAAGATGACAACAACTATCTTGATATGTGTTTTCTCCCTTTAATGTAAACCTTACCATTGCATGTGATTAAGTTGGCCTTCTCCTCTAGTCCAGTCCATAGAATTTGTTCATTGTAAATTGTTTTGATTTATAACAATGCTTAGCTATCTTTGGGATAATTCTTTATCTACCCACTAACTGCTTTTCGTTCTTCCACCTTTGGACTTTAGATGTAGGCATTGTGCAAAAGAACTTTCACTTCTTTGTTCTTTTTGTAAGGCACTCTCCTGCCACTATGCTACTACCTTAACACTTCTACACAACATTTCTCTTATCAAATTTTGATGCTATCAAAAGACCACTTTCCTCCTTGGTTCTCACACCAACTCTACCTTTTCCTTGTTATACACTTTGCATGGCATCTCTTCCTTCACACCTTCTACACTCTCAACTTGTGCAAGCTTTAGCATGAGCACAAAACATACGTGCTCCCAGGTGACCTGCTACAATAGTGTGTCACACTTATGGGGCATCTTGATTTTGTTTGAAATTACATATTTTTAAGAAAAATAAATGATTTGAGCCTTGAGAGGTTCCATATAAAAGCTTTCATTAAAGGGGATTAGATCAAATCCTCTTGGAAAGAAACTGCCTAGTCTTAAATCAAACCCTTGATGGAGTCTCCTTCACAACTATTAAAATGATGAAAAAGTATTAATTTTGCTTCACCTTTTTGGTGATCAAACGAGGTTTTTTAGAAATCAGATTTTGTAAGTATGTAGCCCTTAGCATAAGCTTTCCAAAAATTATAATTTTGAATATATTGCATTTGATTATTATATTTATTTTTATTTTCTAGTGAACATAGGTTTTCAACTGAACATCAAGGTATCTATTCCTCACATGTGAAAACATTAAAAAATAGAGAAAAAAAATCCAAAAAATATATATGTGCTAGGTATTGATGTCCTTGTTTCAACAAAAAATAAAAAAGTTAATGTGGATGTAAACAAAAAAAATTATGTTGTATGGTATAAATTTATGTCTAAATATAATTAATCTCACTTCAAAAATTAATGTGGCAAAATACAAAAAATTATGAAAAAGTATATGTGCATTAGATATTGGTGTTAAAAATCTATTTTAAGTTTTATTATTATTTTATTTTTTCTATAAAAAAGTTATGTTGTACATGGTATAGATGCCACTTTTTAAAAGTATTGTTAACTATAAAAAAAAAAGTTATTAAAAGTTGTACGAATTTTTTTATCAAATTATTTCTTACAATTTAAAAATATATATTTAAAATCTACAGACAAAATTTTAAAAATCAACTAGTCCACATCATCTTTAAATTCTTAATGGTTTAGTTGCTATAGGTGTAAAAATATGAATACTTGGTTAAAAATGTTGATTTTAATGTCTCATTTTGACCAAAAAGGGACACACTATTATAATTTGACCCTTCTTCTCCTCACCTAGGGCACTTGCAACTTCTCCCTATTATGTACAACAATCTATAAATTCCCACAACAAAACTCTTCCTTCGCTATATATATGCTATTAAGGAAAGATCTACTTCTATCTACAATTCCTCTAGCAAATTTTCTATAGGGAAAAAGTCTTCTAGAGCATCTTCTTCCTCTAGATTGATGATCTCTCCCTCATCCTCCATGAAGTCCTCCTTTAAGAATTGTGAGAAGCCCTCTTTGCTTCTTTATTTCTTTCTATTTTTTCAAAAAATAGATTTGAACTATCACATAACAACTTCCTCTACACATTGCCTCTCAAAGCAATATTCTACTTTGTACTACACCTCCAAACTTCTAGTCTACACATCATCTTCAAATTCTTAGCGGTTTAGTTGCTATGGGTAACAAAAAGTGAAAATATGATTTAAAATATTGATTTCAATTTCTCACTTTGACCAAAAAGTGAAACACACTATATTGTGAGATCACCCCTAAATAAATTTGAATCATTTTTTGTCTTGACTCTCTATGGAACCATTTCCTTCTAACTTTTCTCTCTACCCATCTCTTCATAATGGAAAATACACATATTCCTCACACCTACTCGACAACCTCTTGGAAGATCCACCCTATACACCCAAATTGCCTCCATTTAGTAATATGTCTAACTCTTCTTTTCTGCAACTTGTCTACTACACTAATTCTTCCATGACTAGCAACACCTCCTTGCCCATCCACTACCATGATCTTATGTCACAATTCTACATAGACACTCTCACCACTATGAACTATTGTTATGAGGTCTCTTCTCACAATCCTACTTACTAGCTTCACCACTATGACACTGTTGCTACAAAATCTGCTCACAATCCTATATAGCTCACCTTCTTCACAAATTCTCTTTCTCTTATAACTATAACCCTACTTTGATACCATATGATGTGGATGGAGTCAATGGTCCCATGGTATGCTATAGATTTGTGAGGCATAACCCTTGATTAAAATCAAGCTCTTCGACTCTTATAGTCCATTCCTCAAATCTAGATCTCACTCTCTATCCTATCATGTTTTATCTATAAGGATCCTCGGTCTGCTAAGTAAATCTCCATCTATATCCCTATAGTATCACTTGGGCACTCCTTTTCTCTTGCACAAAGCTGCTTTGCATGCCCATATAATTTATAATCTCTCTTCTAAGACTTGTTTCAGTGTAAGGTTCCAAGACTTTATTGTGACTAGGCTCCTCAACTACATACAAGGTTTGTGTGACCCCCATATTCTACTTGCTTGGCAGTGGCTCCCCTCTAGCTACTGAAACTTTTATCATATCTTGGGGTGCCACCTACATCAGAGAATGAGTTCTTACATAATTTAACATCTAGAACTAATATAGTCACCAAAAGGAAAGATCAAGGATTTGGCATTAAAGAGGGTTGTTTTCCATTACCTCATAAATATCATTTCTTTCCATAACATGCTCACAAAAACCATCAAACAGAATAATGATATTATAGAATGATAAATTTTTTAAAAGAACAAAAATATATTAAGAAAAATAGTGTGAATTAGTCCTAAGCTTCTACAGGCTGGTTGTATTAAAAAAATACTTTAAACATATCAATAAAATGTTTAATATTAGTCCAAACGGGTAGTAGAGTTGGCTTGGGCAATGGGTTTGCTCCCCATTGCTCTCAGGTTCGACTTTGCTCTTAGATTTAAGAGCTGGGACTTCTTGTGGGTGGTCAAAAAAATGTTTAATATTAAAATTTAAAATTATGTAATCTAATAAAGAAGGGATAGTCTTTAAGAGATGCAAAACACCTCCTCCTTATTCAATAATTTAGAGGTAGCTTGGACTTTTGATATTATATTTTGGATGTGCTTTCTCATAAGATTTTTTATCTAATTATCAAATACTATTCTATAATCAAATATAAGAAAAGGAAGGAAATAAAACTATAATCTCTCTATGATTATTCTTAATAATTTAAGTAAATAATTTTCTGATTTGTTTATTAAACATCTTATTAGTAAAAATTTAAATGTCATCTATATCAATTGCAAAGATAAAAATAGGAATAGAGGGACCCACAAATAGGCCCTAGATATGTTCAACTCCAACTATGTCTAGTTCTTCAACAATATGAACAAAACAATCACCACCTATGCCATGATTAGTTATACATGACTCTTATCATATTTAGTCCTTTCATTTAGACAAATCCTATTTTGGGAAAACAACCACTCCACTTAGGGTATTAGTTTTTAATAGTGAGAATACTCTTGTCAAGAATATTTTTAAATTTAGCTTCAAGAATCTTTAACAAAGAAATAATAGAGAAGGTAGTTTCACTATTAAAGTAAGAATCTTGTACTCTTTTTCTTCATCTTGAAACACATCGCCATTGCTAGATTTTTGTAAGAGCCACAAAACTCTTAGTAGTCAAAACCATCTAACTATTTTTAAATAATTTAGAATGTGCTTATCAAAATTGATAAAAATAAGAATACCAAACCAAAAGTTTGATTCTTTATTAACATGTACATATCACAATCAATGATGATTATTTTCAAATAGCCTTAGTAAAGGGACATTTATTAAAGTTTCATCAATAGTAGACTCGTCATTGTGAAAAACAAAGCAAGGACAAACATTAGTACCACAAGAACTAATATTTGAACCAACAACATACTTTTAGTGTCAAAACATCCATCTAAAAAATATTGTAAGCTCAATACAAGAAGAAAAAAATATTAAATCTTTTAGTTCATATCCTAACAATGTCAACTCATCTCCATTTATTGCTAAGCTTGTAAAAAGTGTTTTAGAGAAGGATAACTTATCATACAATTACTTGAAGGAAATTTTCAGCAATGAAGACCCCTTAATTTTTATTTGATACTATCCCAACTTCATTTTCAAAACTCAATTTTACAAAAAAGAAGGATCCTTTAAAAATTGGACAAAATAAAATAACTTATTTGTTATGACTTAGGTACATTGAACACAAGATTAACACCACTCCAAGGAATATTGTTAACTTTATGAATGGCATTGTTGTTAAGGTATGAATGACTCTAGACAACCATCCTCTTATAATAGCAAGGATTTATTTTTCTAAGGTTCCAATAAATAGATCTAAAATATTGACCAAATTACCTAGCCAAAAGAACATATCATGCCCAGAAAAAAGCAATTAACACATTCCCATGCTCTCTAATTAGATTGTGATGATTTTATAGCAAAGAACCAAACATTATGTTAATGATGAAGACTAGATCCACTTTTTTTTATCCTTAGAAAACTCATGAGTAATGTTATATGTCAAATCAACACCTTTAATGACTCGTGAATATCCTAACTTTTATTAAGGTGATATATTTTTTTGCAGGAACCATTAAATGCTTATTCATTTATTGGATTTGGAGGTGGTACTAGAACATGTCTTGGAATGAATCTTGCCAAGCTTGAAATGATTATTTTCCTTTATCATTTATGTACTAAATACAAGTAAAAAATTATTTAAATCAAATAAAAATATGATATTCAAATCAACATTTGTAAAAATATGTAAAATTCATTTATTCTCCACTTATAATACTTATTTGAATAGTTTTTCTTTCTTTTACAGATGAACAAGTGTTAGCAAAGAAAATTTATTAGTATGAGTTTTATAAGAGTGTTGAAAGATGGGTATCAAGTAAAAGTAGAACACAAGTAAAATCGTATTTTCTATATCAAATCCATGTCCTTATTTCTAAGGATTATAAATAAATGTTCTTATAACATGTCATTAACTACTTCTTCTTTTTTTATAACTTGTGAAATATATGAAAATAGATATGAGCATTAATTTTAGGTTAAATTTGTTGTAAAATATTATTGATTACTAATGTTATGCTAGAGACTATATCTTTCATTAAAACACATATTTTTGTGCATTTGTAATCATGTAGGAGAAACAATTAAATTATTTTATATGGTTCATAAACAATATTATTTAGGGTCCAAGAATCATTTTTAGTCTCTTTAATTAAAATAATTTTACATAAATTAATTAATTTTAATCTTGTAAAAATCTAAAAGAAAAATTGACAAAAGTGGAAATTATATAATTAAAAGGTAATATATTAAATAAGCCCATCTAAGACCCACCAATCATATTTATCACTATAATAATTCATCATAAGTTCAATTTTTATAAATTATAATTAGAAATATTAATTTCATTAGATTTGTAGTTCAATGTATTGATAGTATTTCTATACTAATGATCTTGTGATTAGCACCTACCCAAAAATTATAAGCATGAGACCCCTAGCTTAAAATCTCAGTCCCTTTAACTAAAATCCAACAAATAGTCTCCTTTGTAATATAAAATCATAAAATTATATTATGTAGAGCTTAAGAATGCATTAAAATTTTATATAAGTACATATGAAAGAGAAACATTGAAGAGCAAGGGCCTGATCAAGCAACTTGTTGCTTGTAAAAGTCAAAGCTAGAACTCATCAAGAAATACTAGATTTTAGGAGCTTTATTGAGAGAAAACCTCCAAAGGGGGAATGAGTTGATGAGTTGTTAAGTTTGTAGCATATGATTTAATAAAATTTAAGATGAACAATCAAATATGAGAATTTGTTCCCATTGGGTTGCAAATTCTCTTTTCAATTCATGTGAGTTAACTTTAGTACTTTAATAATAATAATCTATTTTTTCTATTAATGGATTATTGATTTTTTAAAAATAAAGAGATTAAATTTAATTACGAACTTATATTGGAATATAATTAGTTGTAGTGATGTCTTCTAGTGCGACTCCTCTTATGGATCTTATCACTACCGCACGCAACCCCTCCTCTCTAGTTACATTAGGCTTTCTTGGAACCCCTCCAAGGAACACCTCTTTGTAAAATTTTAAATAAAATTTCACATCATAGTTGAATCTAGCTGAAGAAAAAAAGGAACAAAACTTACAAGTAAAAGAGGAAAAATTTAGAGCAAAAATGAATGAAAAAACTTTTAGATTATTCACATTGAAAAATGCAGAATTTACAAAGTTAAAGCCAACCATAGGAATTAAGCGTGGAGGAAAATTAGAGGAATTTTAGGAAAGAGAAAAGAGTGTTTCCTATTTAGGTTATAATAAAGCAAAGCAATAGCAATTAGTTAGGAATTTGCTAAATTGCGCTAACACTCCCCCTTAAATCTAACTAAGGAGACAAAATCCTAAAGAGAGGAAACAGGGAAAACCCTGCGGGAACAAAACCCCCCCCTCAAAAAAAAAAAAAATAACTAACTAAGCATGGAAGCTACTATGTTGCAATATCCTTCACACCAATAAGGTCTCACAAAGTGAAACTTTTGCTTAGTGAAATTCTTCGTGAAGATGTCGACAGTTTGTTTAGAAGTGGGACAGTACTTCAAGTCGATGACCCCATCATGTATCAATTCACAGATGTAGTGTGCATGTGGATCTCAATATGTTTGGTCTACTGCCGATGTATGGGATCTCTACAAAACTTCAATGTACTATGATTGTCACACCAAATGACAATCAGATGATGAAAGAGGATACCAAGATGATTTTGGAATTTCTACAACCAAATGGCTTGAATGGTAACATTGACTGCACCTCTATATTTAGCCTCTACTGATGATAAAGCAATGGTGGATTGCTTCTTGCTTGACCAAAAAATGGGGCTTGATCCCAAACTAAGAACATATCCTAAAGTGGACTTGTGATCAATTTTATCACCAACCCAATCGAAATCAGTGTAGCCAATGAGATCTAAAGTACAAGTTGTTGAATAATGAATCCCATAACGGATAGTTCCCTGGACATAGAGAAGTATACACTTGGAAGTTTTCCAATGTAGCTCATGCGGCTCCTACATGTATTTGAAAACAACTCCCACTACATATGAGAGATCTGGACGAGAGTGAGTGAGATAAAGAAGACTTCCCACAAGCTAACGATATTGTGTGCAATCAACCAATGGTGTATCCTTGCCATCCTCAAGCTTTACCCCCAATAGGAAAGGTGTGGCTATTGTCTTGTAGTCAGTAATGTGAAACCAAACTAGGAGATCTCTTGCATACTTGGATTGAGAAACTTTAATTCCTAATTCATTCTAGCTGATTTCAAGTCCAAGGAAAAAGTTTAGGAGACCCATGTTTGTCATGGAAAATCTATCATGCAAAGAAGATTTAATTGCAATAATGGTTGTGATTGAACTGCCTGTTATTAGTAGATCATCTACATAGAGCACTCTGATCAATAGAGAGCTACATTTTCTCATCATATAAGCATTTGGATCATATTTGCATCACATGAAATTTTGAGAAAATAGATAAGAGTCTATTTAAATAGCATACCAAGCTCTTGGTGCCTACTTGAGACCATATAGTGACTTATTGAGTCTGCATTCTAAGGATGAATTTTGTACATACCATTATGGCTACTCCATTTAGATTTCATCCTTGAAATCACCATGAAGAAATGTGTTCTTCACATCCATGTGGTGAACCTCCCACCTTCTTGTTGCTACAATGGTAAGAGTCATCTGAATGGAGTCTATTTTTGCCACTGGAGCAAAAGTCTCATCATAGTCAATTCCATGAACTTGTTGAAAGCCTTTGGCTACTAACCTTGCTTTATATCTTCTCACATATCCACCTGTTGCTTTCTTTATCATATAGATCCACTTATGTCTGACAATCTTGCGATCATAAGGAAGCAAAATCAAGTCCCAACTTTGGTTTGCTATGAGGGAGTTGTACTCCTCCATGGAAGCTTCCCAAAAAGGATTCCTTGCAACTTCTACATAAGTTTGAGGGTTGGATGCTAGAACAACATAGGGATGCAATGGAATGATGGGATCGATAGTTGAGAGTGCATGAGGGGCATCATATATCTCGTTTAAGCTCCTTATTCTTTGATTTCTCATAGGGGATATTGAATAATCATTGGAAGCCCAATCAAGAATTGGATGTGGATCGACACATGCATGCTCATGTTCCTCTAAAATAGATTCATAAATATTTGAAATCAAATAAAAATGACTGCATGGATCATCTCTGATATATGTAAGAGGAGGAAGCACAGAAATGGTGGCATGTTTTTCTTGAGATGCATTCAGGGGACTTTCTTCAAAGTAGACACTCCTCTCAATAAAGAGCATTTCTATTGAAAGATCTAGCAGTTTGTATCCCTTTACACCATCTGGATATCCAACAAATATGCATTATTTTCTTTGAGTTTTCAAAGCCTTCATCTTGTGGTACCAAAGGGCATGTCGTGTCAGCATCATCGTTCACATGAAAAAAAATTACCAAGCACACTGTAGTTTATATGGGGGCGGCTACCCAATTCTGATTCTTGCAATCTAAAAAAATACAGAATTTACAAAGTTAAAGCCAATCATAGGAATAAAGCATGGAGGAAAAGAAGAGGAATTTTAGGAAAGAGCAGAGAGTTTTTCCTTTAGTTAGATTACAATAAAACAAAGCAACAACAATTAGTTAGGAAGTTGCTAAATTGCGCTAACACTCTCTCCCTCTCTCTCACGTTGTGGGTTGTTCCATTGTGGCTGCTAATCTTATCATTTTTGGGCCATTTTTGAAGGGTACATAGGGCTCTTCATTGTTTTTGTCCTCTAATTCCTATGCTCAAGTGATTATTGTAATTTCCTATTCACCTAATGTGCCTCTTGTAGTGCCTTCTGCTATTTCTGGGGGTCGATCTTTCTCTTTGGTGACTAGGTTTGATTTGCTCGTCCCCCTCTAGTGTGCCCTAACCCCTCAACCAAACCTTCTTTAATGGTGGTCTACGAGGCGAAAGTGGTTGAGAATGAAGATTTCTATTAGAGGTTTGGCTTGGTTTTCCACTTTACCAATCTTTGGTCGTCTCTCCTCAACCTAAATAAGTGGGTTTTGGAGAAATGTAGGGTATTAGTTTTGGGTAATTTTGAACTCTTCCCTAGTGATAAATGTTTTTTTTTGCTAATTTTGCTTCTACTGAGGATTGTGGTATGGTTTTGGGTCATTTTTGGGCTTGGGGAGTTTATTCTCTTACACTCAAACCCAGGTCCTCTTCTTTCAATCCACTTACCCAACCACTCAATCTACATCTAGTATCTAGGTTAGAATCTTGAATCTCCTCCTTCATTTTTGGGAGCACACTTATTTTGAGGCCATTGGGAACTCAATTGGTCGCTTCTTGAAAACTAATGATGTCACTTCTTTAATGGGAAATTATACATGTGCTAGATATTTGGTAAATATCGACATCTCTTTGCCTCTTCATGAAGAGGTGGTTTTGTTGTCAAGGATCATCCCTTGTCTCAAGTGATTGACTACGAGGGTATCACCTTTAGGTGTCATTGTTGTTTTTCTACTAGCCCCACCTAGCTTTGGCTTGCTCTCTTTAGTGTCAAAAGGGTGCATCAACTTGGTGGAAGGATGTGAATGATGATCTCCTAACTGTTCCATCTTCTGACTCTTTTGTGGTGGCTTACCCCCAAGCTTCTAGGGAGCCTTTTGCTCTTGACTTGAATTTAGTGTGCCATGTTTTCCTTGGTGGTGTTCCTAAGTGCACTCCTTCTACTCCTCCAATTACTTTTATCTTGCCTTAGTATATTGGGGTTAGTGATTGTATCTCTCTTGGTTGTCCTCATGTTCCCCACTTAGATACTCTTGGTCTCCCTTTGGGGGAGACCCATTTCCCTTGCAATGGATTTCCTAATGATAGCATCACTTGGACCATTGTTCATAGATGGCATAAAGGACCCTCCTTTACCTCCTCTAGTTTTCTTTCTCGTGATTTATTGGATAAGTTTGTTTGTACAAGGTTGCATCCCTAGCCTCTTGTTTCTTTCCAGTTCCTAGCTCTAGTCAAAAGCTTTGTTGGTCTTTGTTTGTTTCCTTTTTGTCTCACCTCTGGTGAGATTTGTTCCATTTTCTTGGATGAATACCTTGTATTGGGTATGGTCCCTTCCTTTTTTTATCTTAATCAAAACAATGTTATAGTTAAATTTTTCATCAACAGTGATAAATACATTTCAATTTAGCTTTGGAGTAAACTTTTTCTCATTGAAAATAATCACAAAAATAAATAAAAATATCATTTAATGTGAAATATTAAAAAAAAAATTATTTCCAATAAGTCAACCTTGTTGTTTTAGGAAAGGGCTAGGGTGCCTTGCAACTCTCATTTCTATGACTATTAAAAAATAAATTATAATTTCATTAAACCTTACTTCATCTCCTTGATTTTTATTTTAGTAAGACCCTTAAGCATTCATGCCTTCCTCTTTTTTGTGTATTAGCATATCAAAGTTATACAATGCTACTATGTTATTTTTGTATTAGGTTGTTATCACTTGTTGATATCAACACATTGATACTTTGATATTCTAACAAAAGAAATCTATAATGAGTCCACTTTTAGTGGAAGTTTTGGGGGTAGAAAAAATGTTGACAAGAATGGGTACTCGTTTCAGAAAAATGGGTACCCATTTAGGAACAAGATCTTGAACCTAAAAATGTACCTGTTTGGAATAAGTTTCCATTATTATTTAAGTCATTTCTACTAAATAGGTACCCATTACAAATGCATACTTGTTTCATAAAGCTATTAAATTTTTTTTCTCATGTGAGCATATTTTCTCCTCTATTCACGCAATGAGGATGACTAGATAAAGAACTCCAAAATGGGTACCCACATTAGGAAACATCAACAAACTACTATTTTCACATCCTCTCTCCATGAGAGTTAGTTTTCTACTTTCCAAAGTAGGTGGCCTTCCCATTTACACATGTTTATGTCTTTATTGCATTTTTTCAATTTCCAAATGAAATTTAGTTTTAACATTTAAAAACCTAAACCAACTAATGTTAATTGAAAATAAATACGCTAAGACCTATTCTAGAGCTAGAAAATCTCAATCATAGATTTAAATTTTAGGGTTTGTATCTTAGATTTGATTTAATTTAACATATGATATAAGAAAAATCCTAGAAATGTCAATAGATCTCTATTAAACGAAATATAAATTGATATATCAATCACTATGTAGATTGATATTTCTAGGGTTTCGGGTTAGTTTACACCCCCATATCCATTTATATTTTAGGGTTTAGGGCTAGTTTATACCAATATCATGTCCAATTTAAGTGCCCTTTTGAATAGATATACATTCTCTAAACTATTAAAATATATCAATAATGACATATATACGTAACTACATAAGGCAATGATAAGTCATAGAAAATAATAAATCATAGACAAGATGCTCATGATTTTAATAATTTTCAATGATGGATCCTAGATAATAATTCCTAGGATAGCTAGATCAATTGATATAAGGACATAAGACAATGCTCTAAGAATTTAGATCAATCAATGTAAGTACATAAGATAATTCTCTAAGAAGATAAATTAATCAATGTAAGTACATCAGACAAGTAATAATCATTGAAATCATAGGATAAGGGATAGAGATAAAGGTATAAGAGATAAATCAAGAGATGATAAAAAAAGAGTTGCTAAAAATTATAAGATAAGGCAAGGAAAGAGATTGAATATGTAAAAGACAAAAATCCAAATATAAAAAAATGGAAGAACTATAATGAGAAAAAGTAAAGTACTTGATAAGGAATCATAACTAAGAGAGAAAAGAAATGTAATATGGCCCCCAAATGAGGTAATTAAACATAAATTAAATATAAATACTAAACAAAATGCACATGCACCTCAAGTGGAGGACAAAGACATAATGAAGCAATAGGGATCCCAAAAATCAAAGTTCTTATGAAAAGTGAATAAGAATAAAAGGATAAGTCAAAGAGTTTGCTAATAACTAGATAACACAAAACAGAAATAGTAAGAGTGATATATATGCAATAAATTTATCTCATATCAAGTGGTTTCTCTTTAATGTCATGTGTGACCTCAATCTTGGTTGTGATCAATGTGTGTCTTCCCTTTATCTATAAATTCTTGAAATAAAAAGATAAATCACTATAGATCATTTATAATTTGATGTTATTCTTATATGAACTTGTGTTGGATAAATAGTAAAGGAAATCATGAGATAAATTGGAAAGTTAAGTACTAGAATTAAGCAAGATGAATGAAACCATTTTAGAGATCTAACACATAAGTACAATCTAAATGTGCTAATTAATATAATTTCATCATTTATATTCATATAATTAGAAAGTAATAAGTATGTAACATATAAATGAGAATTCATAGAACTATTATGATCCACATGAATAGTAAATTAAGTGTCAATACATCCTACATAATAAACAAATGTATATTCATCAAGGAAAAAGAAATCATGTGAAGTGTGAGAAGTTAAATAGTAATCATTATGAATCTCATCATCCTACATAAAACAATATAGCATATCAAAGAAACATGGCTCTATATATCATCGTGACATATAGGAAGAGTGGAAAAAATATCAATACAATATACAATGATAGGGTAGTCATCATAAAGAGGTAATCCCAAACTAACAAGTATATCCCTAGCCTTAGAAAAGGGTACATAATGTATCATATCATCGTATATGAGAAGGGATATGCCATTTAAAATATATTACTTTTTGGGATAATATCATCATGACATGGGAAAGAAGGATCATCATGAAATACAATGTTTTTATGAGTAGGAAGTGATTATAATATTGATGCTTGTCCCACACAATAAATCAAAAGGTAAATCATCATTAGGAATGTACTCATCATTATAAAAATCAATATGATCATAATTAGGCTTATTATAAGATATAAAAAATGAAGGTGTATAGTCTATATGACATGCAAAAATAGTATCATAAATAGGCACAATGTCATCATGTATAAATAGATCCTATGAAGAAAATGTGCTTACAAGCAATGTATCATTAAAAGAAAAAAATACCATCACTTTGTATAAGGCATGTAAGAATCATAGAGTAGTAAAGTAAGAATGTCTAGTAAAGTGGAAAATTTGATCATAAAATACCTAAAGAAATGAAAATTATATGTTTTCATTCAAATCTTCATAAGCAATATGATCTCATTAGTATGATAAAATTTCATATAAGTGAATCAAGAACAATAGAATCACTTGTTACAAAATATATATACATGTCAAAACTAGTGACGAGATCATGAAGAGAGGCTAAGGATAAAGGACCATGAGAATCCATAACATGAAAGTAAAATAAAGGACCATGAGAATCCATCACATGAAAGCAAGATTCCAAAGATCTAGGGTTTACAAGGATATACAATAAAAGTGTAACAATCCTAAAGGGATGATTAAGTAGCACAAAAAGGAAAGGTATAATCTATTATTATTATTGAAAAATGGTAGAGCAAACAAAATACAAAAAAAATATAACTATGATGTAATATATTCCAACATTTCCCCCCTTATACATCAATTCGAACAAAGGATGAAATATTGCAAGGACTAAACACGTCAACTCTTCTAAAGACATTGATGAAACATATTTGTCAACTTTTGATTGCTCACCAAGGAACACCAAACTGAACACATCAACGGATCTCCTAACTGTCAAACTTGCAAAATACCTATGAATTAGACATACTCCATTATCCACAAGTACACCACTCATGTGAATCAAGACAAACTCCATTATCCACAAGAAAAGACACCAACCAACTATGAATTGAGACTCACTCAATTATTCACAGTAACACAACCACTAACCAACTGTGAATCGAGACTAACTCAATTATCTACAATAACACTCATTCATTTATGGATCGAGACTAACTCAATTATCCACAAGTACACACTTGTAAAAACTATGGATCAAGAAAAATTCAATTATCCATAGGTACCACTCAAGTCTGCAAATTGAGACACTCAATTATCTACAAACCATCTACAAAACAAAATAAAATCGTCATGCCCCCTTGCTCGATGAAGGGACTTAAGATGAAATTGGTGTTGTTTCTCATGCAATTTATCATCTATAAGCGAGAAGTTAACTCAAGATGATAAAATACCTCCAACCTCCTATATAATCTTCTTTTAAATAAACTCTAGCCATTTGCATGTGAGTTTTTTAGAGTCTTGAAACCAGGCTAACATGTTTAACACAAATGGCCCCAAGAATCTAAGAAATATGTGTAGTAATAATTGATAAGCTATCACATTCCATTAAAATGTACTTTTTACAATATAATTTTTACACAAACTTCTCTCCAAACAAAACTTTCAAACCTATGTATTTACAAAATAGATGCATTAAAATAAATGATTTTACCATGGATTATCTATCACAAACTTTCTTTGTTTTAATTTTTTTCTAGGATAGAATAAAATAGACCATAAAAAAATATCTCCTCTCATAAACAACTCATACAAATCTCTAAAGAATCTTTATTTTAGTGTTATTCACATCTCCTAAAAAGACTTTGATCCTCTAAATATCCCAAATGAAAGTGAAAATAATTCAATTAGCATCTCTTTCACTCTTATGCCTTATTCAACTATAAATTCACATTTTGCAAAACCATAATGACTATTCTTAACTCCTAGCAACTTGCTCAAAAATCCATGAAGAACAAAAAATGATTTTAAAAAATGCATTAACCATAAAAGTATGATTCTAACTTCCTAACTCTCCTCTATCATTTTGAATATTTCCACCATCCTTACGTTGTGTGCTAATTGGCCATCAAATCAAAATCTGAAGCAGTGAATTCCTTATGCCATTGTGGAATAAATAGCAGTCTCTAATACTCAGGCTAAGGCGTGGCAAGATGTCAATTTATATGAATTTAACCTCTTTTGTAGGGGTTTCAACCACTTGTTAACAACATAAGAAAGACTTTATAATCATTGGAATAAAAGCAAGGTGCTCACCTATGGACGCCACGGTTCACCAAGGATCTCTCCAACAAAACTTGATGCCCTCCATGATAGAAAATCTATGCACAAAATATTAATATAAGAAGATAAAATTGTGTGCTTCACCAATTTTTGGCACAAGAGAGCTTAAAGACTGGTGTCTCAACATCGTTTGTAGTGAAAGAAGAATGAGGGAAAGTGTGATTCTGCATTTCTCTGTGCTTTCATTACTTCATTCTAGATGCCTCCAGAACATTTTGTTCAAGCTTTCTTTCAAATGTGTGGGAAGAGGTAATTTTAAAATGAGGTCTATCAATAAATCACACATAAGAAAAAGGAAAAAATTATATCTAAAAATATAATCATAAATAAATGTATATCTAAAAAGTCTTAAAAATTTTCGATAAGGACGTGGTTCGGTGGTCAAGTCGATTGGTTGTAGTGACGGCCACCAGGGTTCAAACCCTCGCTAGGCCAAAGTGCTCACAAGCCTTTGCCTTCGCTGGGCCATTGTGCTCGCGGGTTTGGTTGCTTCTTGTGGTTTCTTGTACCTGGTTCATAGCTCCTATCAAAAGTGTTTACCCCTAATAATATGGGTACATTACACCTTTAAAAAAAAATCTTAAAATCTAAAAGAAAATTAGTTTGTGTCATATTCACCAAATATATATATATATATTGGAAGGGTTAGTGTAGGCTAATATATAAAATTCTTATACATAAGAAAAACTAAAGAGTAGGTGGAGTGGAATGGATTATATCATAGACAATTCAAATAATTTGACAATTTGATATAATAGAGATGAATGCAAATGAGAGATCACTTAGCTCTATGGTCAAAGAATGAGTTCCAAATAGATCCAGATATATAACTCAAGGAAAAAACACTAGGTGGAATAATAAGTTGGGGTTCATCAAAATGTAGGGAATTAAATTGCACATCATACAATTATTAAGGTCTAGTAAAATAATATAAAA
The DNA here is from genome assembly GCA_007258455.2 of Sequoia sempervirens. Lineage (NCBI taxonomy): Eukaryota > Viridiplantae > Streptophyta > Pinopsida > Cupressales > Cupressaceae > Sequoia > Sequoia sempervirens. Next base: position 38,250,453 of record VDFB02000007.1, on the reverse strand, counting down.
TAACTTAAATGTAAATCAGGGGTAAATAATAAGAGTTGAGATTATATAATGTAAATGTTATTGAGAAGATTATGATGGTTTAGCTCTATTTACATGTCAATTTTAGGTAGTTAATGAAGTATTACAATTATATAATAAAATCGACGATTAGAATATGAGATCATTGGTTGAACCAATAGTGTATTGACTATCATAGGCCTTACTATAAAATTTTAATACGATCATATGTAGATGTGGTTGTACACAGAGTCCAGTCCTCATGGAATGATTGAGTCCTTATACTATATAAATGCCCAATGCTCTTCTCAATTTATAAAACCTATTTTCTATGCAAATTTTCTTATGTCTAAGATTAGATGGTGCTAAAAAATCTTGGGGAAGACTACAACTGTGTAGAGAGATAGCATGATAGATTCATTGATAGCTAGTCAATCATATTTGTCAATGAACAATACTGCAAGATAAAACATGGTACAATAGAATTATCCCAAGGTGACTCTAACCTAATATGTCATGCCCTAAATTTTCCACCTAAAAACAAGCACGTTTTTTTTAGTCTTACTACCACTAAGACCAAATTAAGTTTCAAATGTTTACTTGCAACTGATGACACCAAGTTTACGATGTCATCATATCACTTTAACTTTCATAGGAAGGACTTTAGTTTACATTCTACTCTAAGTAGTTCTAATTGATACATTCCAAAATTCTTCTAGGGAGTCTAAGGTATAGCAAGTGAAAATAATTTCTTAGTTGACAAGCTTAAAGTAAACAATTTCAAATATAAAACAAATGTCTAACTTATATTAACTTTTTTCAATTAGCCAAAAAGAAATGTTTTTTCATACAAAAATAGGGTTAGGGACTTGATCCCATATAACAAAACTAAAGTGTAAACAAGAGGCGTAAAGGCCTACCAGTTTGAATTGCAAGAAACAAAAAAGACACTATGGCCTCAATAGACAAAAAACCATATATGGCACATCAAATAGGTCGGCACCAAACACTTCCACAATATAAATAAGTGAAGCCAAACCATGCCACTAATTAATTGGGACCCAAAGCTACACCAACACACTTCTCAACACTTCCTCAAACAACAATTATCCTCTGTAATTATCCCTAGCACTCCAGGTCATCCAATCCTACACTAACACTAACAAGCGACTCCAAACACACCTCTCACTTAGTCCAAAAACATCTCATGGACCACACAACAACATTCCACAATATCCATACAACATCTTAGAATATTGGAAAACATCATCAAAATACTTTGCATAACTACTACAACTGATGAGAGCCATTTACGTTCCATTTTATGTTATGTTCTAGCCTATTTCATGCACCTTCATAACCATTTCTCCATTCCATTTTCGTTCCATTTTCATATCATTTTATCATTTACATTGCATATGATTAATATATATATAAGTGATATTTAATATAGTTTTGAGATTAAATTATGAAAAGTAATTATTGATTGTCTTTATTAATATGCATTGTTATTTTATGCCTTGGAAAATATAGTTTGTAGCATACAAAACTTCATGTCACATGCAGAAACTTCTTGTCACCTTTCATACAGATCTTCTTGTCACTTTTTGGTCAGGAACTATCGTGTATTAAATTTTAACCAGCAAGTTATTTATGTCATCCTTTCAAAAAATGATGTATGCTTCCAAGGTGGCAATGGTTAAAACTTCTCATGATTATTATCTTCTACTTATAGAATTTTTGCCAAGTTGTTATTTGCATATGCCTCTATGATGGTTATGATCTTCTATTGGATTATTATTGGCCACGTGAACTCTTGATTATGCCGCTATGTAGAAGGACTCTATTCACATCATTTTCATTGCACTAGTTTGAGTTGTCAAATCTTTGGTTATTGCATATCTCAACATAAAACAAGCTCTTTCTCTTTCTCCTTGTAGTTTAAACATAAATATGTTAAATCTAGGAGTAGATTTAAGGCAACTAACATGTTAGAATTTAGACTATATTTATAAAATTTGTGTCCAATTCTGAAAGTTCAATTCTTAAAAGATTGCAAGTATTTTTTATTGTTGATTTTGACATGTAAATTCTAGAGTCTATATTGAATTAATTGAAAGAAATCTAATTTTGTTGATTTTGTAACAACTACCCCTTGCTCAACCCTCTACCCATTTTGTTCCCATTTTTAGTCTCTTTCTCCCTGAAATGCCTCTACAACTCATGCCAACCCTAGTCATTTATGTTCATTCCTTCCATTATATTTCTCTTCCACATGACTTATCCTCCCATCGTGACCTCTCCTTGCTCACACTTTTGTATTTTCCTCTCCTGCACTATATTCCTTCACTCTGCATTTTCTTCCTTCTACTTTCTCTCCAAATCGTCTCTCCTCCAAAATTGAACGCAAATACTCCCAGGGGTCATGATAATTTAGAGTCTACCTTTCTTCTATTTTTTGTTGCCTACCATCTCCCTGGCTCTTGAACTGGGACGCCATGGATTTTAATGGCACGAACGCCCCTTCGCTTGACCCACACCCCCTTTTGTATGCTACGCCATTCTCTTTTCAATGGTGTTTGTTTGCTTAATTTATTACTTTCTTTGGCCACACAATGTCCCATACCTTCATCAATAGTGGTCTCCCATGCTCTTGACTTACATGTATTTTATTTACTTATTTTATTATCTACCCAAAGTTCTTCTTTTACAAGGATATGACATCCTCCCCCCTTAGGATAAGTCATCCTGACTTATTAGAAGGTTTTATTTGTGATTTTCTTCAAAATTTTGGGCTATTAGCTAGGTTAATCGCTTTTCAATCCCCTTATCCTTACCTCCCATTGTTGGGAATAGGATGCCATTTAATTGCAGTCTTAAACATATTTCATGTATCTCCTAAGTCCTTGGAAAGTGTTCCCCAACACTAGGATTAGAAAGAGATTAAATTCGAATGAAATGAACATGTAAATTGACATTTGTAATTATTCCTAAATGATTGGAACATGTGGGGATGCCCAAGAGGAGCTCCTACAAAATAGGAGCACATGGGGCACCCACATGGAAGGTGGAATCCACCTTGCTTAAGTTAACTATTTGGAGGATTGATAACACTTCAGTAATGCATGTTTTAGATCCTACAAGTTAGGGATTGATATTTACATGAGTGGAGTTCAATTTAGTTCAATTATGGTTCAATTATCTTCAGTTGCATGTAGTTAGTTTGAGTTGAATGCTAGTTGACTTCAGTTTACTTGAGTTGCATGACTAATGACTTTAGTTGCATGATAGATAACAGGTGGATAAATTCAGTTAAGTGGGTATGATCAATCATGCATAATGTTTGCATGAATTGATGGAGAGATGTTTCAATTAACTAAGATTGACTTGGATCCACCTTGGGCGCCCAAGTTGGCATCTTTGAGTTAACACCTTTTGTATGAGAATATATTTACAAGGCTCGGCTAAGTGGGCCCATTCTCAGGTGCCAACTTTTAGGTGATGCTTGCAAGATATTTTCTTGACCAACAATCAATTAAGTGTTCAGTTTGGGGCGCCTAAATTGAGGAAGACTTTGGTTTGATCACATATTACAATGTGGAACTCTACTTGCACAATCTAGGCATGGTTTTTTGTGAGGAGCTTTATGCTCTTATATTGTACAACTCTTATGAGTTAATATACACAATTAATTGTTTATTAATTGCAGCAAGTGCATCAAGTTTATTGCAGGTTAGTAGGTTGAGCTTGTGCATGTGTGAGGGTTTGAAGCATGGCATGGGATGTGTGGATTCATGCTTGGTCACATGGAATGCATGGATAGCTTGTAATTGCAGCAAGTGTATGAGAGTTCCAATGAGAGTTTTGTGTAGGTTGTGAAGAAGTATTGTTGAAGGAAAAGAAGCATATCAATCAAGGATTGATACAGTATTATTGTAATCTTGTTCTAAGGTTAAATAATACAAGCACAATTGATTCTAGTGGTGGAGTTTTTTCTTGAAAGGATTTCTCCATGTATATGTTGTGTCACTTCTATCTTATTGTCTTATTCTTCTACAATCTTCTTTTTCTTTCTACAATTGGTAAAATTGATCTAAATAGATTAATCGTACACAAAGAATTGTGACAAAGAACACTTAATTAAATCTACAGTATAATAGGTCTACAAGTTTTAAGCTACAATTTCACCTTCGTTTTCAACACCTGTGAGGTTCCATTTTGACTATTTTGATGAATTTGGAGTAATGTTTACAATATTTAAGAGTGGTACATATTAAAAATATACCCTCAAGTAAGCATTTTCACTCAAGTCAATCCTCCATTTTCAATTCATGGGATGATTTTTCTTAATAAAGGTCAATATTATGCCATTAGGTAGACACATTTACCAATAACCGCTACAAAATTCCAAGTACGAGTCATAAAGCATATCATACATTTTCTCTCTAGGGTTCCATGTCCCTAGTCAGGTCACTCACTAAGTGGGTTAACATCACATATATTTTAATGTCCCAACATCAGTGAAGTTTCAATTTAGGAAAGTTTATTTAATCATCATGGATACAAATACAAGTCTATATGTTCTTTTTATGTTATTATTCATATTGTGCCACTTACAATGCAAGCTCATTTCCAACTCAAAGCATATTTGTTTACAAAGGCCATGCATATGAGTTGATACATAGTAGTTTCCAACCACCTATTATTTGCCCCACACACTTTATCATATTTGATAAGAATTTATTTTGGCCCATTCATTTACAAATAAGTCATCAAATACTAAGGTAGTTACAAACAACCCATTAAGGGTACTATTAGCTCTATCTTTAATAGATACTAACCCATTAAGATATATACCCTTTTTTATTTATAGTGTATGTTACCAACAATTCTTGTTCCTACCATAAGAAGGATTTCTAATAGCTTCAAATATGCAATGAAAATTTCCAGGTCCAACAAGGGATAAAATCAAATATATCAAGTGGGTTAGAAGAAATAGAAATCATCAAATGACATAACCTTCCACTACACACTCTAATTTTCCTTTACAATTCGTATATCCAACTTTTATTTTTCACACATTTATGTTTCCTTCATTAGGACTAGCCATACATCTCATTAGCTCAAAAGTCCATTCAAACAGTTCAAGACAACTACTCTCACACCAAGAGACCAACTTAGTTATGGTTGATTAGTAGTGCAGTACAATGTACCTTATCCAAAGTCAAGTGAGCTTTATAGGTCCATTGTTTGAACCTAGTTGCTTTGATACCAATGTAACAACCACCCCTTGCTCGACCCTCTACCCATTTTCTTCCCATTTTCAATCTCTTTCTCCTCGAAACGCCTCTGCAACTCATGCTAACCCTAGTCATTTTTTTTCATGCCTTCCATTAGATTTCTCTTCCACGCGACTTCTCCTCCCATCATGAACTCTCCTTGCTCACACTTTTTTATTTTCCTCGCATGCATCGTATTCCTTCACTCTACATTTTCTTCCTTTTTCTTTCTCTCCAAGTCGTCTATCCTCCAAAATAGAACACAAATACTCCTAGGGGTCGTGATAATTTAGAGTCTACCTTTCTTCTATTTTTCATTTCCTTTCATCTCCCCAACTCTTGAACTGGGATGCCATGCCTTTTAATGGCACGGGCGCCCCTTCGCTTGACTCATGCCCCCTTTTGCATGCTATGCCATTCTCCTTTAAATGGTGTTTGTCTCCTTAATGTATTACTTTCTTTGACCACACGATGTCCAATACCTTCGTCCATAGTGGTCTCCCATGCCTTTGAATTACATGTATTTTATTTACTTATTTTATTATCTATCCAAAGTTCTTCTTTTATAGGGATGTGACAAATTTATGATCAATTGCAATAATTATTTGTCTTAGTTTTCTCTTAATTTCCACAATAGTCCAAGTTTATTGTAATAGTAAATAATTTAGTCTTTGGGTTATCTTGCATCACCAAGACTTGGTCAAATAGACTGGTCAAATAATTTAGCCTATTCTCATGGAATGCCATATTGAAGGATATGTAGAAAATGGATCTATTGAAAAGGGTTTAGAAACTTTCAAGCAAATGCAATAGGTGGGTGTAAAGCCAAATTGCATAACATTTGCTAGTATACTCCCTGCCTGTGCTAAAATGGGAGCGTTGAACAAGGAAAGTGAACTGGTAGACATGTATGAATTCAATGTGGAAGCATTGACAAGGAAAGTAAACTGTTCAAGATCAATCTAGAAATATGTTCTCATGGAATGCCATGATTGAAGAATATACAAAAAACTGGATTTGTTGAATATGGTTTAGAAACTTTCAAGCAAATACAATTAGCGGGTGTAAAGCCAGGCAACATCCTCCCTGCCTGTGCCAAAATGGGAGCTTTGGAATAGGGTATCGGCGTGCAATTTTTCTTGCATCCTCCTTGCTTGTGTCAAAGCTCCCATTTTGGCACAAGTGGGGAGGATGCTTCCTAGCTTTACACCCACCAAGTACATTTGCTTGAAAGTTTCTAAACCATATTCAACAAATCCATTTTCCACATATCCTTCAATAATGGGTAGTAGACATGTATGCAAGATGTGAATTGTTTGAAGCATTGACAAGGCAAGTGAACTATTTGATATGAGTTGTTTGAAGTATAGACATGTATGAGAAATGTAGAAGCATTAAAAAGACAAAACAAAGAAGAGGAAGCCAACCTGGAAGGAGGGTTGTCCATTGGTCATGGAGGGTGGTGAGCTTCTTCGATAGCCTCCAGTCGCTTTCATTTTCCTGCTTGAAGGTTAGGAGGTTCGAGGGTTCGCAGTAACAGTGCAAGTAACAATGAAACTATCATTTTTCGTAGTTAAACTTTTTATTAAAAAAATAAAAAATAGGGTTCGAGCAAACACCCTTTTGCTCGAACTCCTATTATTTTAATTAAAAAAATTTGTGTTTGGGGTTTGGAGTGAACATGTGATCAAGGAGGGGTTCACTCGAACTAGGGGGTTCGAGCAAACCCTCAAAGGTGTTCGCTCGAACCACCCAGTTCTAGCAAACCCCCCTAAAGTTTTTTCCATGCAAAATGCATTTTCCCTTCATCAAACTAATTGTAACCCACTATTGTGGGATCACCCTTGTGAGCTAATCCTCATCATGGTTTTTTCCATATTGTGTTTTCCACGTAAATCTAGTGTTCTTTTGTGTATGGTGTTGATTCATTTTAATTTTTGTTATTTTCCTTTCATGTTAAATCATTATAATAGATTAAGGATTAATTGTATTAATGTGGAATTGAATGTGTACGATGGTTTTGAAGTTTTAAGGTACAAAAGATTCAACCCCCCTCTCAATTGTCTTGTGCATTTAACATAAACAAGTTTCCCACACTTATTTATCCCTTCTCACTATGAGCTCCCATTCTTCTAGTGACCATTTTTGAGAGATTTGAAAATTCCATCATTTAATGGGGATTTTAATAAGTAAACAAGGTACCAAGGGGTATGAGTTCTCAAAAAAATCCATAAACTATTCTAATACATTCCCTACCTCATATAGATCTCACATTGAATTTAAAATACTTGAAAAAACAAAAGTACCAAGGGGTATGAGTACTCAAAATAAATCCCACAACCTATTCTAATACATTCCCAACCTCATATGGATCTTACATTGAATGAAGACAATTATTTTAATTGGAATATAATTTTCAAGTTTTCTCAAGGTACACACATACATGAACCACCACAAAAAATCATAAAATTAATTTCTTTTTCTTATTACATGAGTTTTGGGTCACAAACACTTCACAATATCTGAACACATCCCATCAACTATTCTCATCAATTATAATGGTTCAAATATGCTTAGGCATTTTGTCAAAACATTTACATTGAATTTAAGAGCTTAAAATATCACTATTGAAGAGGAATTATGCCAAAATATTTCCCCCTACTCCATTCATGTGAAAATACTACCTTAAATATGGATTTATATTTTAGAATGGATGCATCATTCACTCCAAGTTTCATATGCCAAAACATCCCCTTTTCTAGTTGGTTTTTGACTATTTTTTTATTTTTCTTGTTGCCTCCAAACTTCTTCTTTATTGTGTTTTTTTAGTAATATTAGGCATCTCTTGGACTCTCCTAATCATAAAATATGAACAATCATATTTAAAATTTATTAGCTTCTCTTTGGACCATTTTTAGAAATATCTACTTGTGTTCAAAATTCTTAATTAATTTTGTCTTGTTCCAAATAAATCTTGCCACATCATCTCCATACAAATCCCATGCAATCTATAATTTGTTTCAGTTGAGGTGGGTTGAGTATTTCCAACCATCACTATACATATTACAAGTGTTTAATGAAATGCTTATAAGAATAAATGTAACCAAAATTTTGAAATAACTATTTTTATTTATTTATTTTTGGTGATGCAAGATTGTTGTGGACTCAAATGCTCCTACATCATACACATCAAGAAAGTGAAATGAATTATGATTTTTTCTCATGACCATTCCATGAAATCTTGGATTGAGATTCCAAGTTAAGCAACTTTAGATGCATTCATCCACACTGCTTCTTCAACTATCTTATTTTCCCACTTTACCAGATAGTTGTTGTATTCCTTCCCTCTTGTCTTCTTACAAGCTATAAAGTGTTCCATCTTTGAAAATTTATCTATAATAATATATATAGAGTCATTACCCTTTTAGGTTCGTGGAAAACGAATAATGACATCCATACTTACATCTTCTCATGGTCTTTTTAGTGTGGAAAATAACTAATAAAAACCTATGTTCTATTTTTTTCCCTTGATGTGTTAGTAGACTATATAACTTCACAATATTGTTGAACATCCATACTCATTCTTGGCAAACAATCATTCTCACATAATTACGCCAATATTTTTTTATGCCAATGCAATGAAACCTCTACTATGCTTCTTTCTCACCAAATTCTCCACATTGAACCATGAGGTATGCACAAATGTTTCCCTTTGAACAACAAACCTTCTTGAATGAAGTAATCCAGCGATGTAGTCTTATACATTTCAATTGGGCTCTTCCATGTTGCCCTTTATACACAAACATTCTTGAATGAATTAATCGAACATGATGGAGTCTTATCCATTTTAGTTGGTCTCTTTCATGTTGCCCAAGCTTCTCTAAAATCTAAAGCATTCACATGCAACTCTCTCATAGAGAAAATTTCAACTCTACTATCATCTGATGCAACAATGCATGCCTTCTTCTCAATACATCAATAACCCTATTTGATTTGCCTCTCATGTGTTTCAAAATAAATGAGTAACTTTAAAGAAACTCTACCCACTTCATATACTTTTGACTCAACTTATCTTGATCTTGTTTTAAACTATATTTGACAACAAAATATAATCCTTGGGTAGAAAACAATGCTTGTATTTCTTCAATGTTTCAACAAATTTGCATAAAACTCTTGGTCATAAACCAAATACTTATTATTGACTTAATTCAACTTTTCATTAAAGTAGGAGATCAACATATATTATTAAAATTATCTTTCTTATCATTGTCTCTATAGTTTACCATGCCCTACAAGCTTTATAGATAAAAATAAAAAATATTTACTACTTTATCATTATTAATATCTTGTGAAGGCTAGGTGAAAGCATATGGTGGATGAATAATGATTTATAAATTTATATTATTCAAATAAACAACAATCTCAAAAAATATAGTAGATTGTATAAACAATACAATAATGTTGGAACTAAATAAATATATTCAAACATGTTAGATAACATTAAATAAATAGCATATAAATATGAATCAAATATGCTATTACAATATGTTGCTGCTCCAAATACAAATGCTTGCTAGTAATAATAAAATAAATTTTCTTAGCACAAATACAATTTTTGAATGAGATTGTCTTTAAGAAACTAAACGGGTTTCTTCTTTTGAATCCAAGGGGTTTCATCCTCCAAATCTTATAGTTGAATACAAGACTTAAAATATGACATAAAATACTAAATAAACGGGTGGATGTCTCAAAGACAACCAAACACCTCAATACAAAACACTAGGACAACACAAATTTCCAACACCATTTTCTCTCTAATTATAACAATTAAAATATTAATGAGATTCTTTACCCAAAATAACCCTACTCTATTATGAATACCAAATTGTAACTTCTAATTTTAATGAACAAACTATTAAATGTCTAAGACCTGCCACAATCTTTTTTATGAAAACCCACACTCCAATATTATTTATTATTATTTTATTTACTACTTTTAAACCATAATATCTTTGATAAAAAAATTAATATCCCTAATTGAAAAATAAAAAGCATACCCATTAAGAAGGAACATACAAAATATCCTTCTTATCCTTGGTTTAAGGAATACAACTATGTCTTTATCCTTTATCATTTGGCTATAACGTATATCTAAAATGTTCTACTAAAAGAAGTAGCCAGTCAAATTTTAAATGGGTTATACTCTAATAGTTCTACTTCTACTGATTGTTTGTTTATATAGAGAGAGACATGTATATGATTGCTTTGTTTCTGAATCTTAGGACGGCTATACAAGAGAGGAGAAAACAAGGACAAGAAAGGAGAAAACAAGGACAAGAAAGGAGCAAACAAACAGCTAGGAAATTTAAGAAAGTGATGTTGGAATCAACCGTTCATTATAGAAGAGATTCATTTTGTTTTATATTTTGTCATTAGTCTTCAAATTACATACTTCTTGGTCTATATATAGGATGATGTTGGTGCAAACAGAAACTTATCAGGAGAAGTCCAAGATGGCAGAAATGTGGAAGTTTATTGCTCTACAGATTGGTTTTCCTCTAGCTATTGTTGTTGTTTCCTATCTTGTCTTAAATTTGAGAAGAAGAGCAAATAGAAATGATGGTGCAGGGGTTATTCCAGGAAGCACAGGTCTTCCCATAGTTGGTGAATCCTTTTCATTGTTTCAATCTTTTAGCAACCCTAAAGGAGTTCAAAGCTTTACAGAGAGACGTTTCAAGAGGTAAGGCCTTTTTCCTTCAAATTCAATTTTAGTTTTACAACTTTTTTTGAAGGCATATAGTATATGGGTGCAGAAGTTTTAGATAAAAAGTTGCCTTATGCATATGGTATTTGCTTTACCATGTCTTAAGCTGTGGTGGTTGATATTGCAGGTATGGAAGAACCTTTCTTACCAATGTTCTTGGGCACAATTGGGTATTTGCATCCTACAGAGAAGCAGCAAAATTGATGTTTTCATCAGAATACAGATTGTTCCAGTTTGGAGGCAACAAAAGTGCTGAATGCTTGTTAGGGAGTGACAGTATATTTTATGTAGGAGAAGATATTCATAGGAAAATAAGAAGATTGGTTGGAGAACCACTGTTACCAGGTAATTTGAAGAATTCTTTTGAGAAAATAGAAGCCGTCTGTCTTGAAACTCTTGATGGGTGGTCAGGAAAAACAGTCTCAGTCATTGATGGAACTTCAATGGTGAGTAATCTGGCTTTATATTGTACAATATTGATAGTTTTGGTATATCTGTAAATGTTAGTATTCTTGTTTTAGGACTCATGCTTCTGTTTCAAGGTATACATATTAGGTTAGCTTCTAACTGTTTATTTATTTTAAAAGTTTGACTGGCTCAACAAGTTGAATTGTAATACTTTTATTTTTAAAAAATACTTTTTCTGGACTTCTGCAGTTCACATTTCGAGTTATAAGCCATATAATAGCAAGCATGGAAAACGGACCAGAATTATCTAAGCTGCATAAGAGCTTCATTGATATTCTTGATGGGACAACTGGCTTTAACATCAAACTACCAGGAACAAGCTTTTACAGAGGATGCAAGGTGCCATTTTCACTCACTTTTTATCTGTGTCAGAGAAAAACATAAATATGATGGAGAGAAAAGATTAAAATCTTCAAAGAAAAAGAGATATATGGTATTTCAAATTAAGAAGGCAAAATGTAAATAATACAGTTCCTACCTCAGTTATTTCCTTTAGAAATCTTGTCTACCTTTTAGATTCCCTTACAAATATATAACTCATTGTCTATTATACCACTGAGCTTAGTCTTCTAATTCTAGCTTCAACAACTATTTTTTTTTTTTTTTCTGTTTATAATAAATCTGGTGGCTCTAGGAAATTCATCATCAACAATTCACCACCATCAATTCATCGTCATGACATATTCATCGCGTATACAATTCACCTCCAGCAATTCATCACCACGTATACATTTTACAATATTTAAGTGGTCAAGAGCACCCAAAAAAGAAAAATTATAGAGATTTTGTTGAATGCATAAAAAAAGTATATGTGGTGAATATACCACAACAATTAATTGTTGGTGGTAAATTGTATATGCGATGAATATGTCATGTGTTGGCAGTGAATTGCTAGCGATGAATTTACCTGAACCCAAACCTGGCAGGTCTAGGAACAAAAAAAGGGTGAACCCACCTTGATGCTGGCAAAAAACAGCTCCATATTTTAATTTCACCTTCACATTTTAGTAAATATGTTTTTAATATAAATTCAAAATACACTTGTAAAAGAGTAAATTGATATAATATCATTATAATATTATAATTTATTCGTAAAGTGGAATTTTTTATATTATTGATAAAAATGATTTTTTAAAAAAGAATCCAAATTTTTAAACAATAGGATTAAAAAAAACTATAAATCCTCAATAACAGAACAAAAATCAAACTCCATTAAGAATAGAATTAACAAACAAAATCAATAGTCAAAAATTGAAAAAAAAACAAGAAAATTAGTAGACAACTCCTTTAAATTTTAATTCATATTTAATTTATTGAACATACCTTGATTTGCAGGCCCGGGAGAATTTAATTACCTTATTAGACAACATAATTCAGAGGAGAAGAAAGGGAGAGGAAATTAAAGATGACCTCATCCAATCAATGATATCTAGAGATGGGCTTCCTCAAGAAGAACGGCTGACTGACTTACAGATAAAAGATAGCTGTCTTGCACTTCTTTTAGCAGGACATTCCACAACAGGGGCTGCTCTCATGTGGGCAATGAAGTTTTTGGAAGAAAACCCTGATTCAAAAAGGATACTCATGGTATGGATAGTTTAAAAACAAAAGATCCATCTCTTTTAATAAAGTTAACTGATCAAATAATGTGCTAAGTAAAGAAGTTGTATGATATCAGGAGGAGTATGATAAGATTCTGAGTAACAAAGCTGCATCAAGTGTAACTAAGTTGGCATGGAATGATCTACAGAAAATGCCATATGCTTCCAGAGTAATGAACTTTCTTTGCCTTAATTTAAGTTGTATTCAATCACTTAATTTTATTTTAATATCTTTTCATGATATTATAGGTAGTATTAGAAACACTCAGAATGGCAAATCCCAGCCAATGGAGTGTTCGCATAGTTCTTCAAGACTTTTCATTGCAAGGTAGAGATTAAAATTATTTTTATTATTTCTTTCTATTTATATATTTAATATACTTCAACATATTTATATAAAATTGTAATATTGTTATTTGAATTTAAATTTAAATTAATATTTTTGTTATATTGGATGGAATTCAAATACGTTTAGATTGTTTAAATTAAATGTAATTTTTAATTTTAATTATATTGTTATTTTCAGGGTTTACAATTAAAAAAGGTTGGAATCTTGCAATTGATCATTGTTCTCTTCATTATGATTCTCAAATTTTTAAAGATCCAACAAAATTCAATCCTTCAAGATTTGATGTAAGTTTAAATTTTTATATTTTCTTACTTATCAATGTAAGTTGTTTATAACTAAATAGTTTATTTATAAATGTTGAGAGTTATTATTAACCAAAACTACTTTTTACTTAATATAGTTTATTATTAAGCATATTTTATAAGTTTGAAAATCATTGTGTGTTGTCACACAAATCTCTATGTATGCCCCTACACTATTACTTGGGCACTCTATTCCTTTTATGTAGAATTGTTTGTACACTCTCATTTGATTTCCAACCTTTATGTACTAAGACTTGTTTTGTCACAAAGCTCTATACATTTATTATGACTAGACTTCTCATCTACACACAAGCTTTGCATGAGCTCCATATTATATTAGACTAACTCTAGCTATTGTAGATTGTCTTGTGCCCTTGGGTGCCCCTACATTAAAAACTCCTTAAATAAAATGTGGCATAGCTCACAAGTAGGAAATAAGTGGTAGAACCACCATTTTTTGTCATGTAATATAATGGTCATGATTCTTCCCTTCACCTAGTTTTTGTGTTTACACACACTAGCTCTCCCTTCCCCCCCCTTAACCCCTCCTAGGTCATAAATTTTCAACTATCTGTCCTTGATACCTTTACTCATTACTTATACAATATCCTCTAAGCCTTCTCTTCATTCTCTCCTTTTCTTTTGTCCTACTCATCATCTTTTGGCATATATATTTGCATTCCACTAGCACTCCATCCTTGACTATAACTTTCTAGAGAAACCTCTGTGTGGTTAAAATGTGGTCATCTTTCACTATCCTATGAGACCCTTTTGTGAGGTACTCTTTTTTCCTTCTCTTATCCTTGTGTCACTTAATTTAATGCCTTTAATGTCATTCACAACACCCTAGGGTATAATGATCCCCACCATTCATATCTACATCATCCTCTTCTCCTCTAATATTGTTGCACATTTTATCCTACATACTAATGCCAACATAGTCACTTCTTGTCCACTCATTGCTTCTCATCAAATTATTTTATAAGTGGATCTATTTTCACATGTAATCGGAATTGTTCATCTTGTTCTTTTATATTTCCCTTGGCTATCATGTGCAAGCATACTTGTGTTTTATTCTCTTCTCTTAAGAATTTCACAATTTTACTCCTCTACAATAATGTTGGTTATCCCTACATGTGCCTCTCCTTATGTATCCTCTAATGATGGATATGAAATTATATCCTCCTCCTCTCTACCTTTTTCCTTCAAGGAAAATAATATAGTTTCTTTTTTACTTTATCATCCATCCACTACCAATTTCATTATGCATACCTTCACTTGTATCTTCTCCTTTGTTTCTATCTCTATGCAATAATATTCAACTTAATCATAATTGGGAGTTCCTAACTTCATTCTCTCTTCATCCCCTCTTCCAAAGACTCCTCCATGAATGTACCAATTATCTTCTTGTGCTTCTCCATGATCACCTCCACAAGAATGACAACTACTATATTGATATATTTTTTCTCCCTTCAATAGAAACCTCAACCTTGCATGATTAATTTTGTCTTCCCTTCTAGTTTTTCCCTTCAATGTAAACCTTACCCTTGCATGAATAATTTTTTCTTCCCCTCTAGTGGTTCTTAGCTTTATTCTTCATCATACACTTTTTTGACTTAGAACAATTTTTAGTTGTCTTTGGGATGATTATTTATTTACCCACTAGCTCCTTTTCCTTCTTGATACCTTTGGACTTTATATGTAAGCACTAGGTGCAAAAGAAACTACACTTCTTCACTTCTTTGTGATTTTTCTAAGGAACTCTCTTACCACTATGCTACTACCTCAACACTTCTCCACAACACTTTTGTTATCAAATTTTGATTCTTTCACAACACCATTTTCCTCCCTTGCTCTTGCACCAACTCTTCCTTCTACACTTTTCATGGCATCTCCTCCTTCACATCTACATTCCCAACTTATGTAATATTTAGCATGGTCCACAAAAAATGCATTCTCCTTCTCCTCACCTAGATGACCACTTGCAACCATATCCCTATTGTGTACAACAATCTCTAGATGACCACAACAAAACTCTTCCTTCTATATATCTTCTACTAAGAGAATACTGACTTCTATTTGTAACTTCCTCTAAGGAAATTTCTATAAGACAAAAGTATTTGTGAACCTCTCCTTCCTCTAGATTGATGATATCTGCCTCATCCTCTCTAATAATTGTGATAATTCATCTTTTCTTCCATATTTATCCCTATTGTTCCAAAGAATAGGTTTGAGATACTCACATAACAACTCCCTCTACACATTGCCTCTCATGACAATATTTTTCCTTTTTCTAGTTCACCTCCAAACTTCTAGTTTACATGTAACCATGTAGATTTCTCTCCTAAGTTCACCACTTTCATTATCAATTTGTAAGCCATATAGTTTGAATTATTCTCCCTTGCATTTCAACCATCTCCTTTCTTGGAGATCTCTCCATGCCTCTACTATATTTTTGTGGAAATTATTATGTTCAAACTCTACCCTCTTGCATTCTTCTAGCCGTCCATGTGAAAAATAATGGTCCACGTCCAACAACCATTCCATCAATTTATTAGGATATTCTCTTCTTAAGAAAATGTGCACTTTTATGCCATACTCATCTCCTCCACAAGGTTTCTCTATTATCTTCTCCTTCCACATTAATATCATACAACACCTATGATATAGATGTGAGTTCCTCAAAAAAATTGATTCTATGGGTAGACCCATAGTAGTGTGTTCCACTTTTGGGACATTAGAATTTTGCATGATTGGGGAGAATTTTATTACAAACACCTTCATTCAAAAGTATTTCCTTAAACAAATATACTTTCATTTAAAGGTGTTTGCACAATTACCTTATACTTCAATTTTTTAACATTTTAATAATTTTTAGCCATGAAAAGTACTTTCATCTAAAGGTTCTTGGATGGACCTCTCCATTGTAGTCTTCATTTTTTTCTCATTTTTTAATTTCAAACCCTAGGTTAGACTAGCAAATAGAATCAACATGATACGAGGTTGTTACAAAATCATAACCCTCAAAATAAGCTTTCCAAAATACATAATTATAAATAAATTTATTTTTATTTTTCTAGTGAATATATATTTTCCAATGAGCATCAAACCTTCTTTGTTCCACACACATGGAAAAATAGAGAAAAACATTTGTAAAAATTATTTGTTTACCAATTATTGATGTCCTTGTTTCAATTATATATATATATATATTCACTAGATATTAGTATTATTGATCTATATTTAAGAATCTATAATTATTATTTTTTTCTAAAAAATGTTAATTTACATAAAAAAAATCACAAATTATATATATTGTTGAAGACAATTGAGAGGGGGGGTGAATCAGTTGTAGCAAATTTAAGCATTAAGTGCAAGTGCAAAAATTGAATACCATCACACAAACATAATAACACCAAATTTACATGGAAAACCCAACAAGGGAAAATCCACAGTGAGGATTAGCTCACACTATAGATAATATCAAAACCAATTACAAAGGCTCACTGCCAAAACAAGGACTCACTGTCTGGATCAAGACTCACTGTCCAATAGGGTTAAGCACCCGAAGGGCTCACTATCACAGAGATACAAAGAAGATAGAAGAGATGTGTTACAAAGAGAAGAAAATATCAATACAACAAAGATTTCCACCACAATTTACTCAACCACTTGCAAACATGCAACTCACTGCATTTTGAAACTCGGTATTTAGAATTCGCATTGATCTTCCACACTTGCATCACATACACACACTGATTTGCATCTATCTACTCTATTTCTTTGCACTTATCTCTTGTACATCTATCACCACTAACTCATCCTATATTTATACCATCTTCAACTTTGAAACATATCCAAAGTCGTCCATCCATCATTAAATTCAAATTTGGTTGGTGCCAAAACATCCAAGGGTGGAATTAGAATGAGGGCATCCCAAACAAGTGCTTGATGAGGACCCAAATAGGTCCCAACACGCTTCATCAACTTCGAAAGTAGTGTTCAACACAAGGTTGACCAAACTAGTATAAAACACATAGAACAATTAAGCACACACAACCCTTAGCATGATCCAATCCTTCCAAATGCCAAAATTATCTTCAACACAATAATAACTTAACTTTAGAACCGTAAGTCATAAGACTTTACCAAAAAGAAATCCGAACAAACAATATTTCTCTCAAACCTTAGCCAGAAACACAAAAAACCACAATTCACAACTGGTGAACATAACTCGCACTCTACAATGAATAAAAAGCCAAAATTTTGGATATAGCAGAGCTTCCAACAACCATAATCAACATATCTAAACCACACAAACATAGGAGAAAAACCTGGAGCAACCACTGAACACTTGCAACCTTTCTTCATTACAATTTTCTCAATATCCTTGACATATACATCCAATAACCTGCATCCATGACATCAATGACAACAACAACCAGTTGATAACCAATTGACCAGTTGACATCAATGACAACACCTTCATTCTTGCAACAATCTCCCCCTTTGTCATTGATGGCAACACATGATGTGAAAAACCATCAAAGACAACATACTAGCTCTAAACACACTTTTCATGATTTTGCTTTTTGTTTCTCCCCCTTAGTAGATAATCTTTTTTTTTCACATCTCACATCTTCTTCATCTCCCCCTTTGACATCAATGGAAAAGGAAAAGGATATTTCACATTGATTTCCCCTTTGACATTAAAAATAGAATACTTTTGCAATGACAACACATGACACTACCTACTCCCCCTAAGATGTAGCCACCAAAACATCAATCTAGAAGAAAGATAGATCCATAGACCCACCAGACTGGTGCATTTCCATACGCATCTAGTTCAAGAAAGAAGGGGAAATGACCCCTAACTTCTCTCTAAGATACTCAAAAGTATCTTTAGGAAGAGCCTTCATAAATATATCATCAATCTAATCCTTCGTAGGGACATACTCAAGCTTTACTTCATTCTCCACAACCTTCTCTCTCAAGAAGTGATACTTGATAGATATATGCTATCATTGAGTGCATCACCAGATTCTTTGAAATGTTAATTGCACTTATGTTATCACAGAAGATAGAAATTGGATCACCATACACAACTTTGATATCTTTCAATGTTTGTTTCATCCATAAAACTTGTGTACAGCAAGATGCAACGGCAATATACTCAGCTTCAGCAGTAGATAGGAAACTAAATATTGCTTTTTACTCAATCATGCCACCAATCTACAACTAAGAAAGAATGCACCACCACTTGTACTTTTTCTGTCATCTAGACATCCAACCCAACCTGCATTTGTATAAGAACTTAGTGTAAATTCAGTATCCCTGGCATACCATAAGCCATAATTTGGAGTGCCATTCAAATATCTGAATATTATTTTAACAGTAGCAACATGTGTTTCCTTAGGATCTTCTTGAAACCTAGCCACAAGATAGACAACATGCATAATATCCAGTCTAGTAGTAGTCAAATACAATAGTCCACCAATCATAGATCTATATTTTCTCTTATCATCCTTAGGTGAATCATCATCTTTACCTAATTTAAAACCTATCACCATAGGAGTGCATACCAGTTTGGAACCATCCATTCCAAACTTCTTCAACATCTCTTTTACATACTTAGACTATGAAATAAAAATTTATTTCTCTATTTGATTAATTTGTAGCCCAAGAAAGAAATTCATCTCTCCAAACATAGACATCTCAAATTATTTTTGCATTTCTTCTACAAAAATCTTACACATAGTTTCATTTCCTCCAAAAATAATGTCATCAACATATACAACCACAATCAAGATTGTCATTTATAATTTTGAAATACAAATTACTATATGTCGTACCTTTGTTGAAATCTTGTTGAATCAAGTACCTATCTAACCTTGCATACCAAGCTCTAGGAGCTTGATTCAATCCATATAAAAGTTGTCTTCAATCTACAAACCATATTTGGTTGATCTTACAATTGAAATCCTTTCGGTTTTTCCATGTATACCTCTTCTTCTAGCTCGCCATTCAAAAATGCAGACTTGACATCCATCTAATAGACTTTGAAATCTTTATGAGCAACAAACGCTAAGAACATCTTGATAGCTTCCATTCTTGCCACCAAAGCAAAAGTCTCCTGAAAATATATGCCTTCTACTTGTGAGTAACCCTTACACACAAGCCTTGCTTTATTTCTGACCACTTCTCCATTCTCATTCAACTTATTTCTGAATACCCACTTTGATCCAATAATGTTTTTATCTATTGATCTAGGTACCAATTTCCAAGTTTGATTCTTCTCAATTTGCATAAGCTCTTCTTTCATAGCTTCCATCCAATGCTCATTTTTACATGCTTCACTTATAGTCTTCAGTTCAATCTCAAAAAGTAAACATGGATTTACCTCACCAACAGTAACTCTTCTTCTTTTCAATACTCCTTTTGTCTTGTCTCCAATGATCTAACTTTCTAAATGATTTTCCTGTGCATATCTAAGTGTCTTTGGGGACACCACCAGAGCTTATTCTTCTTCATTGTACTTCTCTTGCTCATCCTCATCCTATTCTTCCATAATTTCTTCAATCCTTATGCAATCAAGTTCATCAGATACATATCCATCAACATCAATTGAATTCTTCATTGCTTCATCAACCTTGACATTTGTACTTTCTATAATCTTTCTCATTCTTTTATTGAAACATCTGTAAGATTTATTTTTAGTAGAATACCCAAGAAAAATTCCTTCATCACTTCTTGCATCAAACTTTCCTAAATTTTCTTCATCCCATCTAATATAACATTTGCTTCCAAATACCTTGAAATACTTAATAGTAGGAATTCTTCCACACCATAGCTCATAGGGTGTATTTTTATTGTTTGCTCTTGCTTGAACTTGATTGAATACATAAGCAATAGTGTGAATAAATTCTCTCCAGTAAACTTCTGGTAGACCAGCCTCAATAATCATTGATCTAGCAGCCTCTTGAATTATTATATTCTTTCTTTCAACAACTCCATTTTGCTAGGGAGTTCTCAGAGCAAATAACTATCTTTTTATTCCATGAACTTCAAAAAACATATTAAACTCATGGGAGGTGAATTCACCACCTCTGTTATACCTTAATCATTTTATCCTCAAATTTACTTCATTCTCAACCATAGCTTTGATTTTATTCAATCCATCTAACGCATCAGATTTCTCTCTAAGAAATGTAACCCATGTATACCTAGAGTAATCATCAATAAAAATAAATAAAGTACCTTTCACCTTGTAGACTTCTCACTCTTGTAGGAGGTCATAGAGATCTGTATGAATTAAATCCAGTAGTCCAATAGTAGATTGTTCCTTTGATATGTAATGGTTTCTTGCTTGCTTTCCAAACTGACAATTCTTACAAATAGCATTTATAGGATTTGTAATCCTTGGTAAGTCTCTCATGGCCTAAAGTGCACTAATCCTTGCCAACTTATCAAAATTCATATGACACATTCTCCGATGCCACAACCAACTATCATTAATCTAATTCATAAAGCATCATCCATCAACACCCTTAAGTTGATAGATAGTTCCTTCATATTTCTTTCCTGCGGCAATCATTGTTCCAGAATCTTTCCTAATTTCACATCTTTCATCCTTAAATATAAGATTATATCCTTTACTGCACATATGTCCAACACTCAAAATATTATGCCTTAAACCCTTAATAGAGTCTAGACATCATCAGTATTATGCTTTCCATCAAAACTTATTGAACCTATCCTAAAAATCTTTGCACCAGTATCATCTTCAAACATAACTAATC
Source organism: Sequoia sempervirens (assembly GCA_007258455.2). NCBI lineage: Eukaryota > Viridiplantae > Streptophyta > Pinopsida > Cupressales > Cupressaceae > Sequoia > Sequoia sempervirens. The sequence goes on along the minus strand of VDFB02000007.1, from coordinate 38,228,894 downwards.
CTCCATCATATTTTTCAAGTTTCACAAACTTGATCTTATGACCAATCATGTGATGTGAACAACCACTTTCAACAACCCAATAGTTTTTTTCTATTTAGCATGTACGTTAGAGATTACAGTACCTTCTTTTTTCTCCTTCTCCAGAGGGCATTCCTTCACCAATTTTTCAAAATTAGAAAAAGTAGGTTCATCTTTTATAGCCAAGAACAAGCATTCATTGTCATTAGGATCTCCATAATCAGATTCCTCATTAGATATACTAGCATCCTCATTCACATAATATTCTTTGTTGATCTTATTACCTTTCTTTTCTTTCTCATATCTTTGTTTATTCCTCTTAGCTCTTTTCGGACACCTCGAAGCATAATGACATATTCCTCCACAACTAAATCATTTAAAGGGTAACATACCTTCATACTTGTCAGAGCCTTTCTTCATCCTTCTCAAAAAGTTATCTTTTACTTCATTAAGATTTTCTTCATCCGGATCTTCAACTTTTGTAGCCTTAAAATAAATTTTTGATTTGGATCCATTTCTCAAATTTGGCTTTCTCATCTCATAAGATGTCAAAGTTCCTAACAATTGATCTTTAGTGTATGTATTGTAATCTATATGTTCTTCAATAGCACATACCTTTTCATTGTAAGCATCAGGGAGAGTTGTAATAATCTTCTTTACAATCTTGGATTCATCTATTGAAGCACCATTGTCCTTGCATTCCAGCTACTACCTCATCCAATCTCTATACATAGGTTTTAACATTCTCATCTTCAGACATATGTACGAGCTCAAACTATGTCTCCAAATTCTAGACCTTTTCTTCTTTAACCCTTTCATCACCTTCATGTGCCTTTTCTAAAGAATCCTAGACTTCTTTAGCAGTCTTCAGATTTTGAACTTTAATCAACTCATAATATACAAGACTATTCTTCAAAATGAACTTGGCCTTATTGTTCACTTCATGTACCTTGATGTCATCAAACGTACTCAAACCATTAGTAGGAGTGTAGGGAGTCTTGTAAGCTTTCTCCACATCATATCCAAAATACTTCAAATATTCTTCCATCAATATTTTCCAAATACCATAATTAGTTCCATCGAACTTCAGATACTCATAAGAAACTTTTCCAACCATTCTAGACCTTCCTTAAGCAGTTAAGCTCTTCTCCAAGGAACCAAGCTTTGATACCAATTATTGAACAAGAAAACTAAGAGGGGGGTGAATCAGTTGTAGCAAATTTAAACTTTTAAAGCATTCACTGAAACTTAGATCAATCACAAATTCTTAACTCTGCTAAAATGATTAAACATTAAATGCAAGTGCAGAAACTAAATACCACCACACAAACTCCAAGTTTACGTGGAAAACCTAATGAGGGAAAAACCACAGTGAGGATTATCTCACACTATAGAGAATATCAAAACCAATTACAAAGGCTCACTACCAAAGAAAAGGCTCGCTACCAAAACAAGGACTCACTATCCAATAGGGTTAACCACCTAGAGGGCTCACTGCCACAAAGATACAAAGAAGATAGAAGAGATATGTTACAGAGAGAAGACAATCTCAATGCAATAGATATTTCCACCACTATTTACTCAACCACTTGCAAACTTGTATGAATGATAGAGTACACCTTTGGCTCACTAAATCCAAAAACTCAACATTTAGAATTTGCACTGATCTGCCACACTCACATCACATACACACATTTATTTTCATGTATTTTCTCTATTTATTTGCACTTATCTCTTGTATATCTTTCACCACTAACTTGTCATGTATTTATACCATCATCAACTTTGAAACATATCCAAAGTTGGTCATCCATCATTAAATTCAAATTAGGTCGGTGCTAAAACATCCTAGGGTTGAATTAGAATGAGGGTGAACCAAACACCCACTTGATGAGGACCCAAATAGGTCCCAACACACTTCATCAACTTTGAAAGTAGTTTTCAACACAAGGTCATCCAAACCAGTTTAAAAAACATAGAACAATTAAGCACACACAACCCTTAGCATGATCCAATCCTTCCAAACACCAAAATTATCTTCAACATGATCATAACAACTTAACTCTAGAACCGAAAATCATAATACTTTACTAAAAATAAATTCAGACCAACAACATTACTCTCGGACCTTGGCTAGAAACACAGAAAACCATAGTTCACAACTAGTGAACGTAACTTGCACTGTACAATGAATCAAAAATAAAAAATTTGGATATATCAACTTCCAAAAACCATAATCAACATATCTAAACCACACAAACATAGGAGCAAAACCGGAAGCAAAACTCAGAGCAACCACTAAACACCTACAACCTTTATTCATTACAATTTTCTCAATATCCTAGACATATACAGTCAATAACCTGCATCCATGACATCAATGACAACAACAACCAGTTGATAACCAATTGACCAGTTGACATCAATGACAACACCTTCATTCTTGCAACATATATATATATATACACATTTAGAATTTACACACAAAATCTAAATCACTACTAGTTCATATTATATTCATATTAATGGTTTAGTTGCTATTGTGAATGAAAAAAGATGAAAATTTAGTTCAAAATATTGATTTCAATGTCCCACTTTGACCAAAAAGTGGGACACACTATTGTAGGATCACCCCTATAAGTTTCGATCAATCTTAACCTTGATTTTTTGTTGAACCATTATCATCTAGCTTTGCTCTCTACCCATATATTCATAATGGAGAATAAACATTTTCTTGCACCTTCTACTTGACAAGCCCCACATTGGAAGATACACCCTCTACACCTAGATTGCCTCATTTTAGTAATTTTTTGATGCTTTCCTCCATGACTAATGTAGATGCCTAAAATTTACCCTAATCCCAAAGTCCTAAATTTTGTCCCAAAATCATGGTTTTTCCCCCAACACTTGATTATTCTCATTATCCTTAATTTATCCTAATTTTCCAAGTCCTAATCCATTTTCTCCTAGGTCCTAATCCACTTTCCTAAGCCCTAATTCCTAATTAATATCCCCTTTCCACATGATTTAATTAATTTAAATAATTAAATCCCCCACATAACCACCCAAAAATGAATAAAAGAAGTTAAAAATCCCTTTTATTCGTCACAACCCATCTCATAAACAACTTCCTACTATCTCCCAAAAACCAATTTTAAATTAAATAATTATCTAGTAATCTCCTCCTTTCATCCTTCAACCACCAAACTAATTTGATCTTAGCCATCCATCTCCCAGAATATCCACACCATTGATCTCCCTTCTTAGAAACATATAAATCCACTATCCATAAGAATTTTTGAAGATCATGAACCTTTGCAATGTCATGCTAATGGTTTGAGCAACCACATTCATCATTATGTTCACAACCACCTTCATGGTGTAAAAAGAGTCAATACAGTTAAAATTGTGATGTTTATTTATTTATTGTTGGTTTTTTTACTCTATCTAAAATTTCATTAAATTTTAATTGAAGGGTTTGATATTTTTATTTGAATTCTTTATTTTGATCTACATTTTATGTACACAACTAGCAACACCTCCTTTCCTACCTAGTATTATGATCCTATGCAACAAACCTACATAGTCACTCTTCCCATCATGAACTATTGTCATGATGTCTCTTCTCATAGTCCTACATAGCTCACCTTCATCGTTATGGAACTATTGTTGCAAACTCTGCTCATAATCCTATGTAGTTCACCTTCTCCCCAAGTGATCTTGCTTCTAGAACTATAATCCTAGTCTGATACCATATGATATATTTTGATATCATATGATGTGGATGGGGTCAAGGGTTCCATAAAAGGGAAGCCTGGACCTTGCAACCAAAAAACAACATAAAACACACATATGAAAGGACTATTCTCATTAATATAATGGTATATTATAGATTTATGGGGCCCAAGCTATTAGCTCTTATCCCCATGATAAGAGCCCACACCGCCATTGGGCCCTCTCCCCTACCTTAGGACTTATAGACCATTCATCAAATATAGATCTCACTCTTTATCCTAATCCTTGGTCTTTTTAGTTGGTTTCTCCTCCCATGCCCGACCAACTAACTACTCAATCTAGTTCAACAATGCATCAACCTCCATCCTTCATCTTTCACAATCTACCCCTTATCACCTCTTCTCTATATGAAAACCTTCTCAGGTTCTTCTCATAGAGCCTTCCTTGTAAGCCTTTTGTATCATTGTGCATTACTACATAATTCTCCATCTATACCCCTCTAGTATGACTTGGTCACTCCTTTCCTCCACAAAACTGCTTTGCTTACTCCCATCTAATTTCCAATCTTTGTGCTAAGACATGTTTTGGTGTAAGGATCCAAGCCTTTATTGTGACTAGGCTCCTCAACTACATATGAGGTTTGTGTGAGCCCCATATTCTACTTGCTTGAATTTGGCTCCCCTTTGGCTATTAGAAGTTTTATCATGTCCTAGGATGCCCCCTACATCAAAGAATAAGTTCTTACATAGTTTAACATTTAGAACTAATATAGTCATCAAAGGAAAGAGAAAATATTTAGCATTAAAGAGGGTGTTTTCAATTACCTCGTATGTTATTTGAATGTTGATGTCATGACAATTTTAATAGTAAGCCCAACCTTACAAATAAGCATAGGTCTAGTGTACATGTTTTCTTTCCATACCATGCTCACAAAAACCATCAAATATAATTATTAATATTATAGAATATTAAAGATTCTAAAAGTGCAAAAAATATATTTAAAAAATTAGTGTGAATTAATTCAAAGCTTCCATGGGTTGGTTGAATTTAAAAAAAATACTATTAAACATATTAATAAAAAAATATTAAAATTCAAAAATTTATAATCTAATAAACAAGGGATAATCTCTAAGAGATGTCAAACCCCTTCTTCTATATGAATTTTGATATATATTTTTGATGTGCTTTCTATAAGGATTTCCATCTAATTAGTAAATACTATTTCATAGTCAAACATAAGAAAAGGAACGTTATATAATCATGAGGAAGTAAAAATGTATCTATCTATGACTATCCTTAATAATTTAAGTAATAATATTCTAACTTGTTTAGTAAACATCCTATTAGTAAAAATTTGAGGGTCATCTATATCTATTGCAAATATAGAACTAATAATAGAAGGACTAACAAATAGGCCCTACATATTCTCAACTACAACAACATCTAGTCATGACTTAGGTACATTGAACACAAGATTAACACCATTGCAAGGAATATTTTTAACTTTATGAATGACATTGTTGTTAAGGCATCAATGAATGTAGACAACCATCCTAATTTATTTTTCCAAGGTTCCAATATTGACCAAATTACCTAGCCAAAAGAACATAACTTTCCCTAAAATAAGGCAATTAAAACATTCCCATGCTTTCTAATTAGATCATAATGATTTTGATAGAAAAGAACCAAACATACTATTAACATGATGAATACCAAGTCCACTTTTGTTTATCCTTAGAAAACTCATGAGTAATGTTATGTCAAATCAACACCTTTAATGACTTCTGAATATCATAAATTTTATTAAGGTGAATTTTTTTGTGCAGGAACCATTAAATGCTCATTCATTTATTGGATTTGGAGGTGGTATTAGAACATGTCTTGGAATGAATCTTGCTAAGCTTGAAATGATTATTTTCCTTTATCATTTATGTACTAAATACAGGTAAGAAATTAATTAAAGGAAATTAAAAGATATGATATTCAAATATGTTCAAATTGGCATTTATAAAAAGTGTAAAATTTATTTTATCTTCACTTATAATACTTATTTTAATAGCTTTTCTTTCTTTTACAGGTGGACAAGTGTAAGCAAAGAAAATGCACTAAGTCTGAGTTTTATAAGAGTGTTGAAAGATGGGTATCGAGTAAAAGTAGAACACAAATAAAATGATAATTATTATCAAATCCATGTCCTTATTTTGAAGGATTATAAATAATTGTTCTTATAATATGTCATTAACTACTATCCATTTTTGTTGGTATTGACATAGTGTGATGGTTTAAATGTGGTGGTGTTGTTGTTCTTGTCACCAAGGTTTAAACCCCATTGGGGTGTTATTATTAAGTGTTTATGTTGGGGATGAGGTTCCTCATTTATGACCTCACCAATTCATAGCTCTTAAGTAAAAAATGTTTATCCTTTTTAAAAAACTACTATTTATTTTTTATTTTATAAATTGTAAATCATATGAAAATAGATATGAACCTTACTTTTAAGTTACATTAATTATATAATATTATTGATTACTAGTCATGTGAAATGTCTATATCATGGATTATATCTTTCATTTAACCATATATATTTTTGCATTGATAATCATGTAGGGGAAACAATTAAAAAACTTTTATATAATTCATAAACAATATTTTTTAGGGTGGTTAATTATTTTTTTATTTTTCAATTAGACTAAAAAAATTTCTTACATAAAATAATTAATGTTTAATTTATAAAAAAAGTTTAAAAATGATATAAGTGAAAAATATATAATTCAAAGACAGTGTGTTAAATATGCCTATCTAAAGTCCATAAATCATGCTTATCTTTATCATTTAACAATTTATCATAAATTCATTTTTATAAATTATAATTAAAAAGATATATTGATTTTCATTATATTTGTTATAGTTTTATGCTATTGTCTATTGATAGTATTTCTACACTAATGAACTTGCAGTCTAAATTAGTTTCCTTTTGTTATTTCAATTTTAAATCCATTGCTTTTACAAGGAAAATAATAATTTACTTCATAATGAAGATCTCAATTATCATATGTGATTAGCACCTACCATAAATAAACTTAAAAGCATGAGACCCCCTAGCTTAAAATCTCAATCCCTTATCTAAAATCCAATGAATAGCCTCCTTTATCATATAAAATCATAAGATCATGTTATGTAGAGCTTAAGAATGCATTAAAAAAGTATATAAGTACATATAAAAGAGAAACATTGAAGAACAAGGGCATGATCAAATAACAAGATGCTTCTAAAAGTCAAAGCCAGAACTCATCAAGTAATACTAGATTTCAAGAGTTATTTTGAAAGAAAACCTCCAAAGGGGGAATGAGTTGTTAACTTCACATCATACAATGCAATAAATTTAAGATGAACAATCAAATATGAGAATTTGTTCTTATTCATGTACCATATTGGCTTGTAAATTATCTCTTTAAATAAAGTGAGTTAATTTAAGGATTTTATTCATAACGATCTATTTTTTTAATTAATTGATTATATTGATGTGTTTTAGTATTTGTTGATAGGTAGGAACTATTACATTTCAAATGGCTTAATACAATAAATAATCTTTGTACCTGTTAACAAATAAAATGTGGGAATTTTTTTTGTGTGAGACAAATATTTGTATTTTTGAATGTTTTCAATTATTAAGATGTGAATTTTTTAACAAAAGATATTTTAAAAGGTAATATTAGTGATTTTATTGGCTAAGGAGGTTTGAGTCATTTTTACGGCTTTTACATCATTCAAGAAAGCCAAGTACTTTTCAATAATAAAGTATTGGTTGTTTTAAGTGTACTAAGTATTACTGAATGATTTTCAAGTAATAAAATATTGGAGGTTTAAATGCTTTATGTACTAGAGAGGGTTGTTTGGTGTGATTAATAATATATTTAAGGACATGCAATAATAACAAGACATTAATATAAATTTCTTCAAATCCAAATTGATGTGTACCCTTGAATGAATTAGAAGTTTGAATTTTTTAAGGTTAAATGATATATAGATTTCATTTCAACTGTGAAGATGTGAGGTTTTTAAGGTAGACTCTCGGTTGAAGGGATTCATATATTATTATTTTTTGGGTAAAAGGCATTATACATGAAAGTTTATTAATAAACATAGGTACAGTATTACATGCTATTTTAAACATAGAGGCCTACATCAAAAATACCTTAAACCAAGGATGGCCTTACATATTTAGAGAATATTTAGCTGATTCAAGTCATAAAGTCAATGAGCATAAATCCTCAATCTACTTTTTCAATACTCTGGAACCTATTCAGAGAGGGATTGAAAATATCTTGAGGTTTCAAATTGGGTCTCTTCCCTTGCTTTATCTAGGCATTCCTATTGTTGTTGGTAGGCAACCTAGATTATTCTGGCAGGGTTTGCTTGATAAGTTGTGTCGGAAGGTTAATAATTGGACTCATCAGTGGCTCTTTACTGCTGCTCATATGACTCTTCTCCAATCAGTGATTCAGACTCTTCCTATTTATAGAGGTATGGTTCAGGCAGCCCCTATGTATTTTCTTAAGGAATTTGATGCTCTCTCTCAGCAGTTCCTTTGGAGTGGTAATTTGTAGAATTCTAAGTGGAGCTTAATTAAGTGGGAATATGCGTGTCGGACAAAGATGGAGGGGGGTCTAGGCCTTTGTTCTATTGTTATGAGTGGGAAAGCTCTTACAGCCAAATTATATTGGTGTTGGTGTATCGGGAAAAGTCAGCTCTGGACCCGCATTATCACGCATAAGAATTTTCATGGGGTTGACTATTTGGATGTTTCTTGTTATCCTTTGGAGGGAAGGGGATCTATGATCTAGCATACTCTGAAAAAAGGAGCTCATCTGATTAAGAGGGGCCTTTTTTGGATCTGTAACAAGGGATCTGAAGCACTCTTTTGGGCTGATTCTTGGGATGGTCATCCCCCTCTTTTTTCCATGTATCCTCATCTGTGAGCCCTCTATGATTGTTTTATAGCAGCTGGGTGGGATAAGGTAGTGCATTACAAGGTTGTTTGGCATTTTGGCCTAGCTATTGGTTATAGATGGAAGGATTCTTCTAATTGGCCGTCGAGTGGACTACAGAGGGACCAAAATGAGCTCGCCCAGATTCTTGCTTCTTGAGAGTGCAATTCCTTAGTTGGACAGGATGTTTTGGCTTGGGGTGGTAACTCGTCTGGTAAATACTTTGTTTTTGTTGGATACTTGGAGCTTAGTAGACAGTTGTTCAAAGGTATTGAGGTGCCTTGGTGGAAGCAGGTTTGGCACAAATTTTCTTGGCCCAAGTGCAATTTCTTCGTGTGGCTGGTGGTTCATAATTGTTGTCTTACCTGGGATAATTTATGCAAGAGGGGTTTCCAGGGCCCTCGATGTGCATCTTGTGTTGTAACAATGAGGATTTTTTTTCTCATCTCTTCTTCCAGTGCTCCTTTGCCAAAGCGATTTGGCATTTTTGGTGGGGTGTTTGGGGTCAAACCTACCAGCATGTCTCCTCTTTGTATGAGTTTAGGGCCCATTGGAGTCAAGTCCCTGCCAAAACTTATTTTCTTCAGGTTGTGTGGGCTCTTGGCCCTTCTTTTATCATTTGGCATGTCTGGCTAGAGAGGAATTAGAGAATTTTTTAGGGGGCTAGGGTGGTTGTTGTTCATTTGTGGTGGAAAATTGTTCACTCTCTTCATGAGACTATTTTGGCTAAGTGTGAAATGACTGGTGGTGTGGATCCTAGGGATGTTGGTATTTTCTCTCGTCTTGACTTTCCTCTTCAAGAAATTGTTTTGAGGTGGGTTGGTTAGGTCAGAAGTAGTACATGTAAACATCCTTTGTGGAAGATTAACCGGGAGGGTCATTGGACTCCCCCTCCTCATGGTGTTCTCAAGATTAGCACTGATGGTTCTTCTCAGGGGAATCCTGGACATGTTGGCATTGGAGGTGTAGGTCATGATAGCTCTAGTGATATTCAATTTATTTTTTCTATTTATAAGGGCTTTCATACAAATAATTTAATGGAGGCTCTTGCTATTTTATATGCTGTCGAGCATTGTTGTACTCTTGGCTGGTAGAGGATTATTTGTGATTTTGACTCTTAGGTGGTGGTGCCTTTGTTAACTCGGCATCAACTTGAGGGTGTTAGTTGGAACTTATCTTTGATAATTCAGAAAATTCTACATTTGTGCAGCTCCTTGGAGTATGTTACTTTTACTCACATTCCTAGGGAGTGGAATGGTGTTGCTAATTGTTTGGAAAAATGGGCTTTGGATCATGTTCAGGATTGGCATATTGTTGATAAAGGGAAATTACCTCCTGACATGTCTCATATGTTAGATCAACTTGTGGATACTGATAAAGTTTTGTAGTGCTTTCTTTGTTGGGCACTCTGCTCTTTTGTACCTCTTTTTTGTTTGAATAAATTTTTACCCCTCTTTTTAGTAAACATATTCAAAGAATATGGCCCTAAAATTGCATATTACCCATACATTAATAACAGAAAACTTTAAACAAACCACGGGTGTGTGCAAGAAGTTGAGTCCACTTTTTGGCCAAAGAGTGGAAGTGTCTTCCTTGATTTTTGGAATTTTTCAAAATTGACCTAAAAATTTGAAGCACTTAAAGACTTAATCTTAAAAAAAATCAATAATATGAAATGTAGTAGTCGGAGTCTAGTTTCCAAATATGTAATTTATTTTAATACCTAGATGACACAAATTCATTTTTAATAGGCATGTCTAAAAACCATTGTTTAAAAGTCACTATTTTTACCATACCATGCATGTGTATGTCATCCATATTTTGACCTAAATAATTGTATTTTTCTGAATCCTTTTGGGAAATGATCTCTAGCACATTGAAGAATGTTCATGATATTTTTTCGTAATTTTTTTTTTAAATATTTTTTTTGGTTATTTTTTTATTGGCCATAATTGTTGCTTTGAAAATCCCACATGTACGTCACGCATATGATGACATAAACTTATCATTTTTTGATATTTATTTTTTCAAATTGAAAAGAATTGTCTAAATATTGTTCATGTACAATTTGTTTTTCAAAAAATTATTTTAATGAAAAGTTACTAAAATAATAATAAAAACCCGATATTTGAGGGTTATGGACCAGTTTCATCAAAAATTATATGAAAAATAGAAAAATTAATGCAATTGGGAAAAAAATTACATATTTAGAATCTAGAAAATCTCATCTAAAATGGGTTTTAATTTCATAAAATAATTCTAAAAAACACCCCGTCAGCCATATTGACAGTCATTTTTTTCTCTCGATATTGTCATGACCTTGTACATGTAGGTCCAAGGCTAAGGGTTGGGTTACCATGCCTTTTTCTAAGCCTAAATCCAAATGAGAAACATGGATTATGATTTTCAAACCTTTTGGGATGAGTACCCACTTTAAAATTGGTACCTATTCTAAGAAATGAATGGGTACCTATTTTAAAGCTGAAAAATTGACACTTCCACTAGAAGTGGACTCAACTTCTTACACTTACCCCCCCCCCCCAAGAGCAAGTGCCACCTTACACAGATGGTTGGGTTGTTTCCTCTATGTCTGGTGTTGTAAGAGGCAAACGAGGATGTGCTACATGGGAAATCAAAACAAGCATGGCCCAGCAGACTTTTAGAACACGTTCATAGAAGTTCAAACCAAGCTCTACCTTATGTTCCCTAAATGATTCACTCAATTCTGTTATCTCCCTCAAATTTAGGGCTCATTTGAGGGCTATGTAAACATAAAGGGAACCCAAGCTCTTCTATAAATCTTTGTGCTTGAATAGACCACCAACTAATGACTTGTCATTGTGAAAGTCATAATCCTAGATTTCATTGCTCAATGAGTGTCCCATGAAGAATTTATCATGAACATAATACACTACAAGTTGAGAAACAAGTCCATAATGTTGGATAAAATCCATTGAATTTGACAAGAAAATAAATACTACCTACAATGGATATAGGAGCCAAGGTTGACCTAGCAAGAGTCGCTCGCCAATGATGACTCGCAAAGCCAATTCCACATGAGTGCAATTGATTTTGAATATCTTATTCAAAATTTTAGAGAAAACGTATGATTTCGAGTATTCCCATTTTGGAATTGGGATATATAGATGATTGTTGAATGGCTCAATTTCCATTGAAAGAACCTCTAGAAAATTCATAGTGTTTCTTAGGAGATAAGTAGATGATAATACCTTTAAGGAAAGGTTTGGATGGTTTAAATAGAGATCCACGAGCTTAGAGCAGTACTTTCCATTATTAGGATTGATGATTAGTTTCCACCACAACCCAAAATCATTAAAGAGTATTGGAGATTGCGGTTACATTAATGATGTGTTCTTTGGTAATAAATCCATATGTCACCATCCTGCTAAATATACTATCAGGTGCCTCAAAATTCATTCACACGAGGGGGTGTGAGGAATTGAGGTAATGATTAGATCATTTGATCTAGGGAGATCTTACAAAACATGTATTCCAGATTGGAAACTACTCATGTTTCCACCAAGGTGTACGCTTCCAACCTGTTAACACATAAAAGCAAAGAGTGTTAAAATTTTACCTACTAAAGGAGTTTACCTTCTTTGGAGATTATTGGGAGGAGGGATGGATGTTTATGAATATCCACTTTTTTAATCATCATGACCTCCTTTACTGTATCCCATGCCATATTTTCAAGGGTATTTGTAAGTTTATTTTCTTCTCTATAACAATGTGATAGGTGAAAGCATTCAAGGTCTTGGATATGATGAATTATTTCTTGTACTATGTAATCTAAGTTCCACAATGGGGATTATTTTTGCTTACCACGAGGTAAAGAGGGTGTTTTTCCTTGAGGCTTGAAGTTTAAAGACCCCCCCATAACTAATTATGAGATTGACAGTTCTAATTGTAGAACCTTTGAGATTTTGTTTACTTCTTTCCTAAATATTATTTTGTTTATTTCCCACCATATAATCCATATTAGTAAGGAGGGGGAGACTACCAATAGGTTAGATAGGAGAGAAGAATTATAAAGAAAAGGCCAATTGTTGAAGGTTTGGAGCAATGTATTACCAAGCGGGGCTTGCCAACCCATATGATTTTGAAGTCATTTCCAGCATAGTTGAGAAAAATCACATTGAATGAGAAGATGTGTTGGCAATATGATTGTCATTGATTTCAAAAGAGAATCATATTGATGTCAAAAGAGATCTGAGTGATATCAAATGAGGAGTTGTTGGTTGATATCAAAAAGGGCATCAGTGATGCAAGCAAAGAAGTGATACAAAAGTGTTGGAAGAGTTTGGGTTTTAGGCCTCAAGCTTACCTTATACTACTTGCAAGAAGAATGAAAAGAGGTAGATTGTTTGTGCAAAGTTCGATTAGGTTTCAAACATCAGGCCTTGGGATTACCTCATCTCATTTGTTAGAGAAGAAAATTGTTAGTCAATTTGAGTCTAGTCCGAAAGTTTTTCAAGCTTCGGGCTTTGGTCATACCTCATATTGAATGCCTCAAAGAAATGAACAAGGGATGAGTTAAGTCCAAAGATTACTCAGAAATTGGGCATTAGAATTAATCTATATCAATTGCATAAATGTAAAGGAAGTTTTCATGTGTTAAGTTTGAAAAGGAGTCAGGTGTCAAACTTCAGAGTTAAGGCTTACGCCTTAACTTTAAGTTGAGAAAGTGGTAAGGTGGAAGAAAGAACCCTGACACCTGAAATGGTTCTAGTGTTTGCGGGTCAGAGTTAAGGCTTTCACCTTAACAGAATGGTAAGTATGTAGGAAGAATAAATCCGGAAGGCTGACACTCGAAATGACAGTCCAAATTCTTGCGAAGGAAATGTTTAGGCATCATGAGTCGATAGGAAGGCTTATACCTTATCGAAAGGTTGGTAAGTGGTAAGCGATAAAGGAAAACCCCGAATTCCAATAAAGGAATGGTGTTTTGGAGTTCAAAGTCTGATGTGATGGTTTGTATTGAAGTGAAGGAAGGAAAGTGGTATGATGGAAGGGTGAACCCTGACATCAACAAGATCAATGCAAAGTTAGTGTTTCACACTTCAGAGTTTCAGAGGTTTGAGTAATAGTTTGTGATGGATTCAAGGTTGGTAAAAGGTAAAGGGTAAGGCCGATGGTTGAACCCCAATGGGTTTGAATAAGGCTTCAAACTTAGGTGTTCGGACTTGCTTCTTAAGTCTTTCAATGCACAACAAGCAAGAGGTAAGAGGGATGAGTGACTCCCGACCCCTGAAGGAAAGGAAATGAAAATTCGCTGAAATTGAAAGAGTAATTCCATAGGAAGCTTGTATTGACTTGGATTGAAAAATTTGGGTTAGCAACATGTGGCATGCAATGATTGGTTGAATGATTGATTCACATCATTTTTGTGAATCATTATGGCACAAAAGTTGAATTTGAAGGTCAAAGTTTAAGGAAAATATAATGATGGCACAAAAAATGATATAACCGCTCAAGCTACATTCTTGCAAAGGATTGGAAAGAAATGATGACACCATTAATGTAAAGGTCAGCTATGAATCTAGAAGAGATTGAGCAAGAATAAATAAGGCATTAAATGAAGAAAAAACCCTAGATTGTTACACACCAAAAATAGCAAGTGCATTGAATGAGGTTGGTGGTGCAAGGCTCAAGTGAGATGGCATGTTGTAGAAGCTAAGAAATAAGTTGAATGACTAAGTGTTGTCATTGTATGTGTGTTAGTAGTGAAGGTTGAGTATGCATATGCTATGAAAAGAATGCCTAGAATGTAACTCAAAAAATCATCTAGGGTATGCATCTAGTGTGAAGTACAGCAAGATAGAACAAAGAATGTTCTAAGTGAAGAGCAATGAGATAGAGAAGAGAAAGGGGGAAGAGAAGAGATATGAGTTGTTGAGTTAACAACAACAGTAGAGAGAAATATAATAGAGGATGTTCTAAATAGTAGAGAATGAGTAGTTGCATATCAATTCTATAACAAAGAATTGGATTCTTTTGAATCACTTGTAATCTGGAGTTGTAGCTCCAATATTTTCTTTGTAAATCTAATTGGTTGGTGCCATCAGATAGAAAATTTGGTGCTCAATGCATGGATTGGGTGCTTCCTTGGATTTGGTACTCCTAAATTAGGGGATTGGTGTCTCCTTAGGGTTGGTTCCTTGAAACTTGTAACCAGTGAGGTTCTTTTGTGAGGTTGGATTAGGATAGTAGATCCTAGTAGCTATTTTTTGATGTGGTTTTACTCGTATCAAGTTTTCCACGTATATTTGGTGTTATGATTTTTTGTGTGTGTATATGTAATCTCTACATGTTGTTCTTTGAATTTGTTTAAGGGTTAAAATATAATTTTTATTTGATCTACTAATTCACCCCCCCCTCTCAGTAGATTGTTGTGTTCCAACAATCGATATCAGAGCCATGGTTCCCTTGGAGAATCTTAATCATCTCTGGTAGATCTTGGATAGTGAACACAAGATGGAAAGTCAATAAGGTTCATCCTCAAACAAAGCACCTCACTTTCATGGCTCAAACTATGCTTTTTGGAGCATTAGAATGGAAGCATATTTTTCTTCATTGGGGTTTGATGTGTGGATGTCAATTGTAAATGGATACACAATCGCTACTACGACTCGTACTGATCAAGTTAGAAATAGAGCATATGAGAATGATGCTAAGGCAAAGAATTCTATTCTTTTTAGATTGTATAGCTAGCTTAGTGTTTGTCAAAGTGATGCATTTTTAAACATCACATGATGTATGGGACAAGTTGAATAACATCTATCAAGGTGATGAAAATGTAAAGCAAGCAAAGCTACAAACTTTCAAAGGCAATTTTGAAAGTCTAGAGATGAGTGAAGAAGAGAAGATTACAGACTACCTTCTTAGAGTAGATGAAATTGTTAATGCAATTAGAGGTCTTGGAGAAGAGATTCAAAAGAATCTATGATTGTGAAAAAGGTTCTAAGATCCTTACTCTCAAGCTATGATTCTAATATTTTTGCTTTAAAGGAAGCTCGAAATCTAGATAAACTCATTATTGATGAGTTGCATGGCACCTTCACTGCTTATGAGATGAGAATGGAAGATGTAGATACCACCAAAAGAGAAGTTGCATTTAAAGTAGACAATAAGGAGAAGGAAGAAACCTCTACATCCAAATCTCAAGAGTTTGATGAAGATGAAGGTAACTTCATCAGAAGATTGAGAAGAGGCTTTGGAAAATACATAGGTAAGTTACCCTTTAAATGCTTTAATTGGGGCAGAATAGGTCATTTTGTTGCTAAATGTCATTATGAATAAATTGATAGCTATGAGAAAGAAGAGGATAGTAAAAAGAGTAAACCCTTCTTCCAAAAGAATTAGATTTTTTTAAGGAATAAGAAGAGTCTGCATACACAAAAAGAAAGTGGTTCATCTGATGTGAGTGATAGCTTAGATGATGAACATGATCATGCCTATGTGGTTGGGAAAAATGAAACCCTATTCATGGAAAAAGAGTTTGTAGATCAAGAAGAAGAAGAATTTGAAACCTTTGATGAAGAAGGAGAAGTGGACCTACAAGGTGAACTCATTTGTGCTCTAGATGATATTGATAGCTTGAGGAAGGAGGAAAAAAAATAGAAAAAGAATGTGCAAAAGGAGATTAAAAAGTTGTCTAAAAGTCTTGAAGAGTCTCATTAGATGGTGATCAGTTTGAAGACTCATGTTGAAGAGGCTAAAAGGATTGAAGATAGTCAAATCTAAACTATAGTCTAAATCTAATGAGTGCATGAAGTGAGAGACAAAAATAGTGGCCTTGAGAAAAGAATTATAAAAGGCTAAAGAGAAAATTGACAAAGGTTTGAATTTTAAAGGAGGCTCTGAAATCTTAGATGAGTTAATTAACTGACAAAATCCTTCAAAATAAAAGTCTGGCCTAGGTTTTGAAAAAGTAAAGAGTCCTATTACCAGTGCATCTGCAAATTTATATGATAGATTCAAAGCAAAAGAAAAGCCTGCAATAAAGAATGAGAAAACATGCAAGGAGAATGCCTCTGAAAATGAAAAATTTGGCAAAAGCACTACAGAGATAAATAAATTTGATGGAGAAAATAATCCTATGACAGAGAAGAATAATTATAAGTCATTCTCTAGAAACGTGAAGAAGCAGAACACAAAGGGAGCTGATGCAGATGGTTTCATAAGGGTGAGATATCTAAAAAATCCAAAACCAAGGAGGCCCCCTCATCTTGCACAAAGAAATGCTATGACCAGGTACTCCTCATTTTTCTATAGTTATTGCTATACATGTAATCAGTTTGGTCATAGGGCTAGAGAGTGTAGAGATGTACCTAAAAAGGAGCACAAATTTTGTGAATATAAATTCATTTACTCCTTCATTGGATATGAATGTAATGTGCTATAATTGTAAAAAAATTGGTCACATAGCCAAACATTGTAGAAAAAACTGTGTAAGATCAAAGGCACAGAGCAAAAAGAGAAGTATGTTCCCCAAAGTGAACAAAGGTTCACATGTCTCTAAAAAAGAGAAAGACAAGGCACAAAATACACCCAAGAAGGTGTGGAAAGAGAAAGGTTAGAAGACAACAACCAAAGTGGTTGCTCCTACCTCACATCACTAATCCTTAGTGATAGGGCATGAGTCTAGGGAGAGCTTTACAAGAAGATTTATTCAACCCTGGAGTAGAAAGAGAGAATTAAAGTCATGTATGATTTGTTTTACAAATTTCTAATGACTTGATGGTTGCAAATGTCATGGAAACACTCCTTTATTTTGATAAAAGGGGGGAAAATTTTGGTCAAAGGGGGAGAGAAAAAATTGGTTTTAGTAGAAGTATGGTGTCCTAAAGAGTCCCTTTAACATTGATGTCAAAGGGGGAGAATTTGAGAAAAATTATCTATGTCTACAAGATGTGGAGATATGTCAAAGGGGGAGTTGTAACTAACAATTGATTGCTAAGTGGGTGAATGGTTGATGTGCAGAATGGTTTATTTTGATATATGTGCATTCACATTGCTTCATTTGGTGTAGAGCATTTAGTTTTTCCATCAATGACAAAGGGAGATATTTGTGGTAATATGATTGTCATTGATGTCAAAAGGGCATCTCATTGATGTCAAAAGAGATATAAGTGATATCAGGTGAGTAGTTGTTGGTTGATGTCAAAAAGGGCATCATTGATGCAAGAAGTGAAGTGTTGCAGAAGTTTGGGCTTTGGGCCTTAGGCTTACCTTATACCGCTTGCAAGAAGAATGAAAATAATTAGATTATTTGTGCAAATTTTGATCAAGTTTTGGAAATCAGGCCTCGAGCTTACCTCTCATCTCTTTCCAAAGAAGAAAAGTGTTAGTCAATTTGAGTCAAGACTGAAATTTTTTTGGGCTTCAGGCTTCGGTCATTCCTCATAACATGAATGCCTCAAAGAAATGAAGAAGGGGTGAGTTGAGTCCGAAGAGTAGTTGAACTTCGTGCATCGAAAATACTCTATACCAATTGCACAAAGGTAAAGGAATTTTTCATGTGTTAAGTCTGAAAAGGATTCGAGCATCAGACTTCAGAGTTAAGGCTTACGCCTTAAATTTAAGTTGAGAAAGCAGTAAGGTGGAAGAGAGAATCCTGACACCCAAAATGGTTTTGTTGTTCGCATTTTGGAGTTAACGCTTTTTCCTTAATAGAATGGTAATAATGTAGGAAGAAAAAATCTTGAAGGCCGACACCCAAAAGGGTTAAGTCTAATGCTTGTGAAGGAAATGTTCAAGCATCACGAGTAGGTAGGAAGGCTGATGTCTTACCAAAAGGCTGGTAAGTGATAAGGGAAAACCCTAACTTCCAACAAAGGAATGGTGTTTTAGAGTTCAGAGTATAATGTGATGGTTTGCATTGAAGTGAAGGAAGGAAGGAAAGTGGTATGATGGAATGGCGAACCTCGACATCTAACAAGCTCAATGAAAAAGTGTTTCACACTTCGTAGTTTCAGAGGACTAAGAAATGGTTTGTGATGGAGTCAAGGTTGGTAAAAGGTAAAGGGTAAGGCTGATGGCCAAACCCCGATAGGTTTGAAGAAGGCTTCAGACTTAGGTGTTTGAACTTTCTTCTTAATTTCTTCAATGCACAACAAGTAAGAGGTAAGAGGGATGAGTGACTCTTGACCCCCGAAGGAAAGGAAATGAAAATTTGTTGAAATTGAAAGAGTAATTCTACATAAAGCTTGTGTTGAATTGGATTGATAAGTGTGGGTTAGCAACATGTGGCATGCAATGATTGGTTGAATGACTAATTCAAATCATTGTTGTGAATTGTCATGGCACGAAGGTTTAATTTGAAGGTTGGATTTTAAGGCAAATGGAATGATGGCACAAAAAAATGATATAACCGCTCTAGCTACATTCTTGCAAAGGATTGGAAGGAAATGACACCATTAATGCACAGTCTGACTATGAATTTACAAGAGATCGAGCAAGCAAGAATAAGACATTAAATGAAGAACAAACCCTAGATTATTATACACCAAAAATAGCAAGTGCATTGAATGAGGTTGGTGGTGCAAGGCTCAAGGTGAGATGGCATGTTGGAGAAGCTAAGAAAGAAGTTGAATGACTAATTTTTTTTGCTGTATGTGTGTTAGTAGTGAAGGTTGAGTTAGCATATGGTGTGAAAAGAAGACCTAGACTATAGCTTAGAAAATCATCTAGGGTATGCATCCAATGTGAAGTGCAGCAAGATAGAATAGAGAATGTTCTAAGTGAAGAGCAGTAAGATAGAGAAGAGAAAGGGGGAAGAGAAGATATATGAGTTGTTGAGTTAGCAATAGAAATGGAGAGATAGAATAGAGGATTTTGTTCTTTTGAATCACTTGCAATTTGGAGTTTTAGCTCTAGTATTTTCTTTGTAAATTTGATTTGTTGGTGACATCAGATAGCTGGTTGGTTCTCAGTGTAGGGAGTAGGTGCTTCCTTGGATTTGGTGCTCCTAAATTATGGGATTGGTGTCTCCTTAGGGTTGGTTCCATTAAACTTGTAACCAGTGAGGTTCTTTTGTGAGGATGGATTAGGATAGTAGATCCTAGCAGCTATTCTCACCATGGTTTTTTCCATATCAGGTTTTCCATGTATATCTGTTGTTATGAGTTTTTGTGTGTGTATGTAATCTCTGCATGTTGTTCTTTGAATTTTTTTAAGAGTTACAAGATAAAGCTTTATTTGATCTACTTATTCATTCCCCTCCTTAGTATATTGTTGTGTTCCAATAAGGTGGTCCAGTGATTTTTCACATTTTCCACATAGAACACATGTGAAAGTGTTTGTGATGCCTAGTTTTTGTAGGTAATCATTTGTCAAGATTCTTTTTTTGAGAGCCAAGCATGAAAAATCACCTACTTTTGCGATAGCATTATCATTCCAAAAAAAATTAAATGGTCATGTTGTACTATTTGTACTACTTAGTGTTAGTAGATATTTATAACCCTACTTTACAATGTATGAGCCTAATTTCGCTAGGGCCCAAGCCGAATTATCTAATTTTGTAGATAAGAATATTATCCTTTTATTTAGTTTCTTGTTGAGGATGAGTTTTTTATCATGTGGGAATGCACAAGATCTTATTGTCAGTTGTTTTCATTGATTTCAACACTAAGGAGATTGTTGGCAGTTATTATCAATGATGTCAACGTTGATTGTTGGTTGTCATTGATGTTAGTATTTGACAAGTTGTTATTCCTTGCTATTGGTTGTCATTGTTATATTCAGTTTAGGCTAACATTGGTGACGAATTTCATGCCTTATCAAAGAAGAATTGTTGAATTTCATGATTGGATGCCATGCCTTATCAAAGAAGAGTTGTTGAAGTTCATATAATGCATTATTACAGTTAGCAAAGTTGATTTCATAATTATATATTCAGATGATGATTATAAGCATTAAGATGAGGATTAGATGCATGAATGATAGTGGAGAGATGTTGCTTCAAAGGTCTAAATTATTTCTTATGCTCTCTCCTAATGTTCTTGATGAAGTATGTGTTGTTGAAAGAAAGTTTTGGCCTTTGCAAGTTACTTAAGTGTTTTTGGTTTAGGAAGATGCAGTGAAGTCTATCTAAGAGAATTCTCTACATTCCTCTGTTGTTGATTCTTTTGTCTTACGGTCTGGTATTCAATGTCAGTGTTTTGTGGATGTTGCACTCCTATATTTTTTTATCACCTATGTTGCCAAGGAGATCTCTGTGAATTTTTTAAGGTTGGCAGTGTTGTTGGTTGTCTAGACTGGTCCGATTAATTCTCCACATTGATGTCTTTGCTCCTACAGCTTGTTGAATGTGCTCTCAACATTTGTGTAGTGTCTCAATTCCAATCTAATGTGTCAAAGTGGTCTACAAGCTGATATGTTAATGTTATATCTCATGATTAAGCATTTTGTATTTTTGGAATATAATTTTTTGTTCTTGTTTGATCTACGGTGGCTATTGGTGGCCTGACAGTATGAAATAAGTGTATGGAAGTGTTGTTGGATGTTCAAGGAACATACCATGTGATATGCATGTTGTTAATTGGTCGCTTTGGTGTTGCATTATGTATTGAGTTGGCTTTCTAGGTTATTTGTGGATATCTAGTTGACAGGGCTTGTTCCTTTGCTTGTGTTGTGTGCTTGGGGGGCTGCACTAGCAATGGAGTACTTGTGATGATAGATTTGGGTCCTAACCTATCATGCTTGGGACCACATAGATTTAATTCAATTAGAAGAGTGTTTTTGGGTTGACTGGTTATGTGCTTCACATTTCATCCACATGTTTCTTTGATGTTGACTCAGGTTGATGTTTGTTTGCATGTATATATATTTTGGATCACATTGGAAGAAGTGCTAAGATTTTTTTGGTCCTCTCTATCTTCTAGATAGGACAACATTGTGTTTTAGTGGTCAACCAATTGAATTCCTTGTTTTATCCTCTTCTTGACCAACCTAATTGAAGTTTTGAAGTGTTGTAGTGAATATAACTTTACAAGATCATTTCAAATGCAATAGGGTAGAGAAGTATACAATTGCAAAGAAGTGTGTGTGTGTGTGTGTGTGTGTGTGTGAATTGTATTGAATATCCAGTAGTGATAGTGTTAAAGTGTGTAAAAGGAAAGATCAATTGTGCTATAATGTCTCAATCAACAGAGTGTTATGCTGGCAATCATTGTAATTTTCTCTAAATCATATTGTATCCTACTCTAAGATAGTGAATCTCATCAGGTCCCTATATCTTGCTTCTAAAGTTGTGTTGTATTTAGTTCATTGAGTCCTCTATATTTTTCTCTAAGGCAGTGAGCCTTCTTGCAATTCTTGTTGTCAGTGAGTCTTATATTGTGAGTTAACTCTCACCATGTTTTTCCCTCAAAGGGTTTTCCATGTAAATCTGGTGTTCTCCTTGTGCATGTGTGTGTTCTTTATTTCTCATTGTTTTTTATTTGGTTAGAAGTAGAATTTTCATATCATTCATTGTTCAAGAAGTGTTAAATTTTCCATATGATTCTTTGTTCAAGAAGTGTTGAAGTTGCTAAGGATTCAAACTTCTATATCATTCTTTGTTACTATTATGCTTAAAGGTTTCTTGATCTAGTAAATAAGGTTGACTTGTTCTAAAAGAGTTAATTTTTGGAAGGGATTAAATTTTGATAAGTCAGATTCACCCCCCTCTCAGTCTTTGGAAGTGTTCAACAAAGTGGAAATCCCTCCATTTGACATTTTCCTCATATGATTCAAGGGAAGTTGCCACATAATCTTTAATTGTTTTCCCCCAGTTTTGTTTGAGGTAATCTTTTGGCTCCTAGATTCCCTCAATCATATCAATGAAGGAGGTCCATTCCAGGAATCTTCCCAAAAAATGTATTTTTTCCATTATTGATTATCCAAGTTAAGTGGGGAATGATTACATCTCGACATTCAATCAGGAAATTCCACATTTTAGAGTCATGCTTTGGGTTTTGAATTGTGAATATTTTCTTTGGAGAATTTGAATCAAGATATTTGGCTTGCATTAAGCAGTACCACATTTCTTCTGGATTTGCAAATATTTTCCATGTCATTTTAGCGCCTAATGTTTTATTTCTTGCTTCTAAATTTTGTAACCTTGCTCGACCTTGTGTTTTTTCTTTATAGAGTTTTCTCATGACATAAGATGTATTTTTGCTTTGTTATCTCCATTCTTGGAAGGCTTCCCAAGAAATTTTTTGACATGTTTCTCAATATCGTGTTGTACCATTTTAGGGAGTTTTAAAACTAACATAATGTAATTTGGTACAACTACAAGGATTGTTCTGATCAACACCATTCCACCTACCAATGACAGCCACTTCCCCCTCTAGGATGTTATACAACTCTTGATTTTTTTTATATCAATTCCTAAAATGATGATTTTTGAGCCTTTTCAAAGAAATGAATCCCCAAGTATTTGTAAGGTAGAGAATCCATTTTAAACTTTGAGACTAGAACTATTCTTGCTATCAGGTTTGGTGAAGTATTCAAAAATAATACATTTGATTTGGATGGGTTTATCTCTTGACCTAACACTTTCGAGTAGTGCTCGAAAACTTGTTTGATACATTAGGCCTCAATGATGGAAGGTTTTCCAAAGAGTAGAGTATCATCTACAAAGAGGGAATGAGTCATTGTAATTGGTGTTCTTGGGATCCTAATTCTTGCCACCTTTGCTCAAGATGAGTTGTAATATATTTTCTTAGGGATTCTACCACGAAGATGAATAGGAAAGGGGATAGATGATGTCCTTACCTTACATCTTGTGTTGCACTGAAGAATCCCATTGGGCACCCATTAATGATAACATAAAACTTTGCACCTTTTAATCCTGAGTGTATCCATTTGCACCATTTGTTGGAGAAGCCAAATTTAGCCAAAAATTTTAACAGAAAGGCCTAGTTCACTTTGTCATATGCCTTCATCATATCCAATTTGATTACCACGGTCAGGATCTTATCCAGGTGGATAGAATGCAATGCCTCATGAGTTATTATTACCCCTTTTGTTATTTCTCTACTAGGAACAAATCCTATTTGTTCTTCTAAGATTAGTTTGGGAATCAGACTACTCAGGCGAAGGCGCATGGACTTTGTGAAAATTTTGTAGATTGTGTTGCAGAGGGCTATTGGCCTATAGTCTGCAAAAGAAGTAGGATTATTATATATTATTAGAATATCTTAGAAAATATAAATATTATGTTAATGATTAATGATATTATTTTTTATTATATTATATAATGTAATATTTCTATATATAGTATATCATTAGATAACTAGTATTCTATATTATTATATGTTTAATATTGTAACTTAATATAATATTTAAATTTATTATTTTTTATTGTTATGTTGATTATTGTATCTAGCAATGTTTCCTATGCCATACTGATATGTAGAGATCGTGAGAGGGAAAACTTGTGGTGTTGTGGGATATAATAATAAAAATATAATAAATATTAATTATAATGTATGATTGTATTATTTATAATATGAAATTATTATTTATTATATGTTATTATTCATCTTAACTTGTGACCTTGAATATAAATTGGTAGGACAATCTTGTGGGGTTGTGGGGAATTAAAATTAAAAGAAAATTAGATTAGAATATAGTCAATAAATAATATATTATTCAATATTGATTAATAATAATTAATCTTATCAAAAACATTTAACTTTTTTAAATAAAGGTTCACCTTTTATAGTTTTTTAATGTTGATAAAATGTGTCTCAACCTTGCAATTACATAAGGTATTATTCAGTCGATGACGACGGGGGAGCGTGGGGGGATCCCCCCCCACAAGGGGTCTAGGGGGGTTCATCCCCCTGGCTGGGGTTCGAGGGTAGCGCGCCCTGGTGGGGGCTTGAGGGCAGAGCCCCTGAAAGGAAAATTTTATTTATATTTTATTATTGTAAATTTGGACCATTCATCATTATGTCTCATATCCAATGGCCGATATTTTATTAGCTTGATTTTCCCTAGAAGGAAACCCTATTTTATGAGGGCATTGTATTACGACTGTGTATTGTGATGTATTATGAGAGTCTGATAGTGGTTATATTGCCTCTAGATCTTTGAGTGGTGATACTCCTGTGAGAAGCTTGCTCTGCAAGTATATTGTAATCTTTGTGATTATTGAATAATATATTGGGCAGGTTTTGGGTGTGGGGTTTTTCTCTTGAAAGGGTTTTCCCCATGTAAATCATTGTTTTGTGGTATGGATGATATTCATGTCTATTTTTGTTTAAGTTTATGTAACTATTAAAGATCTGAAATTTTTTTGCATTATTCTCCTCTCAAGATTAGTGTAGGAAGTTGTTATGCTACCTTCGATTCCTTACATTTAAAAGCTTGAGTGATATAGCCATGTGGATTTTCTCAAGAAATTATGGAAAGGAAAAGTTGTAGCAGAAGTGATCACGTTCCAAACATGTGTTGTGGAGACAAGTGGATGTTTCAACAAATTTCACAAAAAAGAAAAGTGCAGGAAATGTTGAAATTCAAAACAATGGACAAAATGATGCATGTCATTTTTTTACATAATTCTTATCAAGAGGAAGAGAGAGGCAAAGAGAATTAATATTAATAATTATTATTATTATATTTATTAATAGTAAATAGAGTTATATTATAAAATAATGTTTAATATATATAATAAGTATAATATATTATATATTATATATTACTATATAATAATGATAATAATTATTTTTTATTGTTAGTAGCCAATTCAGCATATATAATTATATATATTAATACTTATAGTTATGATTATTTACATTATATTTAATATTAGATTATTTAATATAAGTTCAATATATTAGAGTGGTAGTAGTATATTATTTAAAAATAGATAATTATA